>JARQOD010000003.1:171087981-171126125 GCA_033576555.1 Oophaga sylvatica
AAAACATTTTTTCAAGGAGGAAAATGCTTGACAAGCCTTGTCAGACCACCTTGAAAAATCCGTCCCTTTTCTTGTCATGTCAGTGAGAGGTTTAACAATGGACGAGAAATTACGAATAAATTTCCGTTAGTAATTAGCAAACCCCAGGAAACGCTGCAGTGCTTTAAGATCCTCTGGCAGATCCCACTCAAGCACTGCCTTCACTTTCCCAGGGTCCATACGGAAACCGGAAGCTGACACCAGGAACCCTAAAAACTGAAGTTCCTGTACGGCGAATACACACTTCTCCATTTGGCGTACAGTTTATTATCTCGCAAGATCTGCAACACCTGTCTCACATGCTCCTGATGAGACACAAGATCCGGCGAGTAAATTAAGATGTCATCCAGATAAATGACAACAAACTGTCCCACTAGGTGGCGAAAGATGTCATTAACAAAATGTTGAAACACCGCCGGGGCAGTAGTCAGACCGAAAGGCATGACAAGGTTCTCATAATGTCCCTCCGGAGTGTTAAACGCCGTCTTCCACTCATCCCCCTCCTTCATCCTAATCAGATTATATGCCCCTCTGAGATCCAACTTAGAGAACCATTTGGCGCCCACAATCTGATTGAAGAGATCTGGAATAAGTGGGAGCGGATACGGATCTCGGACCGTAATCCGATTAAGCTCACGGAAATCCAAGCAAGGTCGTAGGCCTCCATCTTTTTTCTTCACAAAGAAGAACCCCGTGGCCACCGGAGAAGATGAAGGTCTAATATGCCCTTTAGCCAGACTTTCCGAAATATAATCCTTCATAGCCTGCCTCTCAGGACCAGAAAGGTTATACAACCTAGATTTAGGTAATTTAGCATCAGGGAGCAATTTTATAGCACAGTCATACGCGCGATGAGGAGGTAATTCTTGACACCCTTCCTCTGAAAAAACATCCTCAAAGTCCACCAGAAAAGGTGGTAAGGTTCTAGGCACGACCGCACCGATGACCGTGTTCATGCAGTTTTTATTGCAAAATTCACCTGTTGTGAATGGGTTTGAGATGAGTTCTGAGCAGAGGCTCCCTCTGGTGGTTACAAGCGGTACTAGTGAGGATTGGGAATCAGGTGTTACTGATTGGTCTTATTTAAGGGAATCATTTTCCCATCAGGGTTGCCGGTGATCAATTGTTCTGGTCTGAATCCTTCTTTCCAGTTTCCCTTGTAGCCTGCTGTGTCGTGTCTGCATCTCCTGCTATCAGATAAGACAATTTCTTATTTTGTGTTTTTGCTATATTTTTGCATTTTGTCCTGCACTTCTGTGGGGGCCTTCAGGGTCCCCTCCGGGGGCTTTTGCCCTCTCAGTTTAGTCCAGCCACTGTGTTTTGTACTTTTGCTTTTTCCAGTTTTTTCAGTGGCTGCTGTTTTTGTTACACCAGAGAACTAATTTAGGTGGTAGAGGTCGTGTGATCTCAGGTGATTTTGAAATTAGTAGAGTTGGTGTTTTTTCAGGGTTTTCTGAGATTGCAGTAAGTACCCTTCCTATCCTTTTCTATTTAGATAGTTTGGGCCCCAGCGTTTGCTCATACTATTTTCTTTCTGTGTCAGTATTTCCTCTTGTCTAACCGCCATTACATGTTTGGGGGCTTTCTATTATCTTTGGGGTTCTGCTCCGGGGCAGATAGCTTTCCTATTTCTATCTTTAGGTGTAGTTAGTTTCTCAGGCTGTGACGAGGCGTCTAGGACCAACGTAGGAACGCTCCACGGCTGCCTCTAGTTGTGGTGGTTAGTCAGGGTACTGCAATCCCATAGATTCCAACTGCTCTGGTGTATTTCCTTTTTTACCTGCACTCCTCAGCTACCGAACATAACAGTATCACCGGCCATAAAAATTGTATGGTACTCACAGAAGGGAAAAAATATTTTGAAGGAAGAAAAGTTGTCAGAGATATTTTTCTGTTTGTTGCATTTTTTTTTTTTCCCTCTGTATCTCTGGGTGCTGGGAGGATCTTTTCTCCCAATGGAGTTTGCACAGTTGTCTGGCCGTGTGGATCAGCTTGCCACTGAGGTTCAGAGTATTGCTGCATATCTTGCTGGGTTGCCTGTTGTGGAACCTAGGATCCCCATGCCAGATTTGTTTTTAGGGGATCGAGCTAAGTTTCAGAATTTCAAAAATAACTGTAAATTGTTTTTTGCCTTAAAATCTAAGTCCTCAGGAAACGCAGCGCAGCAGGTTCAAATTGTCATCTCTCTCCTGCGCGGCGATCCTCAGGATTGGGCTTTTTCCCTGAACCTGGGGATCCTGTTTTGAGTGATGTTGATGCATTTTTTCAGGCTTTGGGGTTATTGTACGATGAGCCTAATGTCACTGATCAAGCTGAAAAAGCCTTGTTGGCATTAAATCAGGGGCTTGATGACGCTGAGTTATACTGTCAGAGATTCCGTAGGTGGGCAGTCCTGACCAAATGGAATGACGACGCTTTGGCGGCCCTTTTCCGGAAGGGTCTGTCAGATAATGTAAAGGATGTTATGGTGGGATTCCCTGTCCCCTCTGGTCTCAATGATTCTATGTCATTAGCGATTCAAATTGACAGACGTTTGCGTGAGCGGAGAAGTATGCGTGGAGTGGTGTTGCCTTGTGAGCCAGCTGCTGAGCCCATGCAGTGTGATGGAGTGGTGTCTGGGGCACAGCGTCATGAGTTTCGAAAGCGCAATGGGTTATGTTTCTACTGTGGTGATGCCTCTCATGCTATTTCAGTCTGCCCTAAGCGGGGAAGACTTTTGCACGCTCAGTTGTCTTGGGTAGTGTTCAGACTAAGTTTTTATTAACTGTCACTCTGATATGCTCTCTGTCCTCATTTTCTGCTCAGGCTTTCGTTGATTCTGGAGCAGCTATTAACCTGATGGATTATGATTTTGCTAAACGTTGTGGATTTCCCTTGATACCCCTACAGAAGTCTATTCCCCTACTGGGGATCGATTCTACCCCTTTGGCTGAGAATAAACCCCAGTTTTCTACTCAGGTGATAATGAGGGTTGAACCTGATCACCAGGAGTGCTGCAAATTTTTGGTTCTATATAATCTGCATGACATTATCGTGCTGGGTTTCCCTTGGTTACAGTCTCATAATCCTGTTTTGGATTGGAAATCTGTGTCTGTAACCAGTTGGGGCTGCCAATGTGTTAATACCAACACTCCTGTTTTTTCTGCCTCCCCCCAGGCTGAGGATGTTCCTGACTTTTTGTTTGATTTTTCTGATGTGTTTAGCGAAAGTAAATCTGCATCCTTACCTCCCCATAGGAGCTATGACTGCGCTATTGAATTAGTGCCAGGTAGTAAATTCCCTAAGGGTCGCCTTTTTAACTTGTCTGTACCTGAACATGACGCTATGCGGTCTTATATCAAGGAATCATTGGAGAAGGGTCATATCAGACCATCCTCTTCACCCTTAGGTGCCGGTTTTTTCTTTGTGGCCAAAAAAGATGGTTCATTAAGGCCGTGTATTGATTATCGTCTCTTGAACAATATTACTGTGAAATATCAATACCCGTTACCCTTGATTTCTGACCTGTTTTCCAGGGTGAAAAACGCTACTTGGTTTACCAAGCTTGACCTCAGGGGGGCGTATAACCTTATTCGCATTAAGCACGGGGATGAATGGAAGACGGCATTTAACACCCCTGAAGGGCATTTTGAGTACCTTGTGATGCCCTTTGGGCTCACTAATGCTCCTTCCGTCTTCCAGTCCTTCATGAATGACATTTTCAGGGATTTTGTGGACAAGTTTCTGATTGTTTATTTGGATGATATCTTGATTTTTTCTAATGACTGGGACTCTCATGTGAAACATGTTCGAACTGTATTCCAGATTTTGAGAGAGAATGCTCTGTATGTGAAGGGATCAAAGTGTCTTTTTGGCGTACAGAAGATCTCATTTCTGGGATTCATTTTGTCCCCATCTGTTATTGAAATGGACCCGGTCAAGGTTCAGGCCATCTGTGATTGGGTCCAACCTACTTCATTAAAGGCTCTTCAGAGATTTTTGGGTTTTGCCAATTTTTATCGTAAATTTATTGGTAATTTCTCTGTTATTGTTAAACCATTAACTGATTTGACCAGAAAGGGTTCTGATGTGGTGAATTGGCCTCCTGAGGCAGTCTCTGCATTTCAGGAACTTAAGCAGAGATTCACTTCTGCTCCTGTTCTACGGCAGCCTGATGTTTCTCTGCCATTTCAGGTGGAGGTTGATGCCTCTGAAATTGGGGCAGGTGCCGTTTTGTCCCAAAAAGATCCAGAGACCTCTAAAAGTAACCCTTGTGCCTTTTTCTCTCGAAAATTTTCTCCTACTGAACGTAATTATGACGTGGGTAATCGGGAGTTATTGGCCATGAAGTGGGCTTTTGAAGAGTGGAGACATTGGCTGGAGGGAGCCAAACATCAGGTGGTGGTCCTTACGGACCATAAGAATCTGGTCTATCTGGAATCTGCCAAGCGACTCAATCCTAGACAGGCCAGGTGGGCCTTGTTTTTCACACGTTTTAATTTTGTGGTTTCCTTTCTTCCTGGCACTAAGAATGTTAAGGCGGATGCCCTCTCGAGGAGTTTCCTTGCGGACTCTCCTGAGCTATCTGATCCCTCTGTTATTTTGAAGGAGGGTGTAGTTCTTTCCGCCATCTCGCCCAATTTGAGACTTGCTCTGGAGGGGTGTCAGGAGGATAGGCCCGAGCGCTGCCCTGTTGGAAAATTGTTTGTCCCGGACCAATGGAAAAAGAGTGTGATGTCTGAGATTCATTGTTCCGCATTGGCTGGGCATCCCGGAATTTTTGGTACCAGAGACTTGGTTAATCGGTCCTTTTGGTGGCCTACCTTGTCTCGCGATGTCAGGGAATTTGTGCAGTCCTGCGGGACTTGCTCTCGCTCCAAGCCTTGCTCTCGCTCTAGTGGTTTGTTGATGCCATTGCCTGTGCCCAAGAGACCATGGACCCATATCTCTATGGATTTCATTTCCGATCTTCCTGTTTCTCAGAGAATGACCACCATCTGGGTAATTTGTGATAGGTTTTCCAAAATGATACATCTTGTGCCATTACCTAAGTTGCCTTCCTCCTCTGAATTGGTGCCGTTGTTCCTTCAGCACGTGGTTCGTTTACACGGCATTCCTGAGAACATTGTGTCTGACAGAGGAGTCCAGTTTGTTTCCAGATTTTGGAGGACTTTTTGTTCTAAACTGGGTGTTCAATTGTCTTTCTCCTCGGCATTTCATCCTCAGACCAATGGTCAAACTGAGAGAACAAACCAGACATTGGAGACTTATCTAAGATGCTTTGTGTCTGCTGATCAGGATGACTGGGTCTCTTTTTTGCCTTTGGCTGAGTTTGCTCTTAATAATAGGGCTAGCTCTGCCACTTTGATGTCTCCGTTTTTCTGTAATTCTGGGTTTCACCCTCGATTTTCTTCAGGACAGACGGAGGCTTCTGTCTGTCCAGGTGTTGACTCTGTTGTTGAGCGTATGCAGCAGATTTGGGACCAGGTAGTGGAGAGGTTGTCCCTCTCTCAGGAGAAGGCCCAGCGGTTTGCTAACCGGCATAGGACTGATGGTCCTCGGTTTAAAGTGGGGGACTTGGTCTGGTTGTCCTCAAAGAATATTCCTATGAGAGTAGCATCTCCTAAATTTAAGCCTAGGTTCATTGGACCTTATAAGATCATGGAGATTATTAATCCTGTTTCTTTTCGTTTGCTTCTTCCAGGGACATTTAAGATCCATAACGTGTTCCACAAGTCCTTGTTGAAGAGGTTTGTTGAGCCAGTGGTTCCTGCTGCTGTGCCTCCTGACCCTGTTTTGGTTGAGGGCAATCTGGAGTATGTGGTTGAGAAAATATTGGATTCTCGTTTTTCTAGACGAAGACTCCAGTATTTGGTTAAATGGAGAGGTTATGGTCAGGAAGATAATTCTTGGGTGTTTGCTTCGGACATCCATGCTAGGAGACTTATCCGTGCGTATCATAGAACTCATCCTGACCGACCTGGTTGCTCAAATGAGGGTTCGGTGACCCCTCCTCAAGGGGGGGGTACTGTTGTGAATGGGTTTGAGATGAGTTCTGAGCAGAGGCTCCCTCTGGTGGTTACAAGCGGTACTAGTGAGGATTGGGAATCAGGTGTTACTGATTGGTCTTATTTAAGGGAATCATTTTCCCATCAGGGTTGCCGGTGATCAATTGTTCTGGTCTGAATCCTTCTTTCCAGTTTCCCTTGTAGCCTGCTGTGTCGTGTCTGCATCTCCTGCTATCAGATAAGACAATTTCTTATTTTGTGTTTTTGCTATATTTTTGCATTTTGTCCTGCACTTCTGTGGGGGCCTTCAGGGTCCCCTCCGGGGGCTTTTGCCCTCTCAGTTTAGTCCAGCCACTGTGTTTTGTACTTTTGCTTTTTCCAGTTTTTTCAGTGGCTGCTGTTTTTGTTACACCAGAGAACTAATTTAGGTGGTAGAGGTCGTGTGATCTCAGGTGATTTTGAAATTAGTAGAGTTGGTGTTTTTTCAGGGTTTTCTGAGATTGCAGTAAGTACCCTTCCTATCCTTTTCTATTTAGATAGTTTGGGCCCCAGCGTTTGCTCATACTATTTTCTTTCTGTGTCAGTATTTCCTCTTGTCTAACCGCCATTACATGTTTGGGGGCTTTCTATTATCTTTGGGGTTCTGCTCCGGGGCAGATAGCTTTCCTATTTCTATCTTTAGGTGTAGTTAGTTTCTCAGGCTGTGACGAGGCGTCTAGGACCAACGTAGGAACGCTCCACGGCTGCCTCTAGTTGTGGTGGTTAGTCAGGGTACTGCAATCCCATAGATTCCAACTGCTCTGGTGTATTTCCTTTTTTACCTGCACTCCTCAGCTACCGTAACATAACATTCACCCACTGGCTTATCTCTCTGGATTGCCAATTAATAACCGGGTTATGTTTAGTTAACCAAGGAAGACCCAACACAATAGGAGTGGGAAGACCCTCCAACACATAATAAGACAATAGTTCTTTATGTATTGCCCCACTCGAAGGTCAATGTTATGCACGGCTTGCAAAAAGCTACCTTGACCGAGAGGCCTGGCGTCGATAGAGAATATGGGATAGGTTTGGCTAATACACTCAGTTGCATACCTTGAACCTGGGCAAACCGAGCGTCCACCAGATTAGCCCCGGCCCCACTATCCAGAAGAACAGAAATCCTCTCAGTTCTCGTACCTACCACCACCTCCGCTGGTACGAGAAACTGAGACGGACCTGGGGACGAAATACATACTCCCAGATTGTCGTCCACCACACAACCTGGGATTAATAGTTTTCCGGCGACTTCTTGCTCAGTACAGTACGGGATGGACACCCCTCAATAAAATGTCCCTTTCTCCCGCAGAAGAAACACTTTCTTGTCTTGCGGCGCACCGCCGATCCCCTCCCTCGGAATGATGTCCCTCCCAACTGCGTAGGTTCCTCGGAACAAACCAGGGGAACCTCAATATTAGGGACTTTAGAAGGAGGTGGAGTCATCGCAGGGGGCGGAGTTACCCCGCACCTCTCCCGAAGCCACCTATCAATGCGAATTGCAAGAGCCATAGCGGCCTCCAGTGACGGGGGAGAATCATACTGAGCCAACACATCTTTTAATTTGTCAGATAAACCTTGACAAAACTGGCTCCTAAGAGCCGGTTCATTCCACTGAGTATCCGTGGCCCACCTACGGAACTCTGAAGAAAATTCCTCCGCCGGACGATCTCCCTGCTGTATCTTACGTAACTTCATTTCAGCAAGGGAGACCCGATCCGGGTCATCATATACCAGACCCAGGGCTGTAAAAAATCGGTCCTCTGACTGGAGAGCCGGGGAGCCCGGGGGGAGAGAGAACGCCCAGGATTGAGGGTCCCCTTGTAAGAGCGAGATGACAATTCCCACCCTCTGATCCTCACTCCCCGACGACCGAGGCCGCAGCCGAAAATACAATTTACATGCCTCCCGGAAAGTAAAAAACTTGTCCGCCCACCAGTAAACCTGTCCGGGAGAGCCACTTTAGGTTCAGATCTGGCTTGCTCCCGGGAGTACAAAACCTTGGATTTAACGTCCGTCAGCTCCATGGACAAACTCTGCAACTGCTGAGCTAGATGGGCTACTGGATCCATGGTGGCTGGGGAGAAACTTTAGTATGGCCGGTGAAAATGTCACGCTGTCTCAGGATAGAGGTGGACCGGGGTCTATGCTGACCCTAAACTGGGGTCCTGACTAGTCCCTCTACCTGGAGGTACTGTTAATGGTACAGAGGTCCAGGCCGCCAGCGTAACCCTGTCTCCTGTAGATCCCTGACCACTGTAATCTAGTCCTGAGAAGGACCCTGATTACCACCACAGGGAATGGGCAGGTCACAGCTTACAAACAGTATAAGACATACGAGACAGACAAGGGGTAAAGTAAATACTGCCTTGCATACAAAAACTTCAACTACAGAGGGAACACAAAAGGTAGAGGAGATAAACAATAAGCGAGGAGAGGATAAACCACAACAGGCACTCTTAGCTTAAGTCTTCTCAGAAACGATCCGCTCTGCTGATCTGAATGAATGCTTTCACCGACAACTCCTTAAGCAGACTGGCAGGTATTTGAAGGAAGCTAATTAGTGCCTAATACACAGCAGCCGGGCGAGGCTGGACCCAGTCTAAGCACAGAGAAAGGTAGAATTAACTCCCTCACTGCCAACAGACACAAAGTACCAACAACTCAGCTGCGAGAAGTCAGAATGTGAAATCGCGACGATCTTCGTGGCGATACACCCGTGACACCGCCCTCTGCACGCTCATCGGCTGTCAGTAATCTGCCCTTGCGCTGGCCTCTGTCATCACTCCAGTATTGGAAATAACGGAGCAGTGTCCTCATCTGTGGAAAGCAGCACAATCACTCCACAGCACATCCACAGTGGTGACAGAGCATCACATATCCCCACATTACCTCCACAGCGGTTATAGCGCGTCACACGCTGTGTGTGGATGAGTATGCATGCATGTGTGTGTGTTTGTATGTGTGTGTTGATTAATGTGTATGTGTGTAGCCCAGCTGCGCTTGGAGCCATATTATCCAGGAGGATGCATCGAAGGTAAACCCACACGTACCTGATATTCATTCACACCTTCACTATTTCCTAGAGCCACCAGAGGGAGCCCTTTTGCAGTATATATAGGGTAGTGAAGACACAGCAGTTACCTCAGAAAGATCTCCTCAGAACACCAGAGAACACGTCAGTTACCTCAGATGAGATGAGATGAGATGAGAGGAGAGCAGATTACCTCAGAGAGCAGAGAAGTTGTTAGTTCCCTTGGAGTGTGGAGAGTTAGCTCCTAGAAGTGTGCACAGATCAGTAGACGGAAGGTCCTGATAGCTGCTTCAGAAAGAGCATTAGGCAGAAAGAAGGAAAGGGAACAGCAGTGACTGAGAGAACCTGAAGACTACAGATTTGAGCTTAGTTCAATGTGTGGAGGCTAGTACGAGTGGAGAAAGATAGCCACTTCAGCCTGGTCAGAACTGAGTCAACTGAGTGTAGTTTCAGTGAGCAAGCGTGCCGACGCTTTGAGAGCGGTGAAGAGAAGGAAGAATCAGCTATCTACTGCTAGTGTGCTTATGTTAAGGGTCGGAGTAGGACGAAAGGCGAGTGGAAGAGAAGAAGAGAGAGTAACGGAGGTTGAAACAGCATTGATAGCTTACCTCTACTCTGCACCACGGACACCGGGTCCGAGCTTGCTAGCATCTACACGACTAGTAGGAGATACCGGAGACCCTGCTGGACTACAGGTCGCAGGGGCCCAGCAGTGCTGATACGTAACCGGGGTCAGGAAGATGGGGGTCTAGCAGGACGCTGCATACAGAGACACTGTTCTATCCAAGAGAAGGCTCCACCACAAAGTCAACCGGGCGTATATGTGAGGACAGAGTTAGACTTCGTTTTATACAGGTCAGAAACTCACACAACAGGAGTAAGGAGGCCCTACACCTACTCAGTGGGAATACTGGACGTGCATCCTCCACCCTGCCAGCTTCCCGGGACGTGCCTGCAACTACCATCAGTAAAGGTACAGAAAGAGACTTTCGTGTGTGTGTCTGCATTATTGCTCCTGCGGCTGAACTCCCCTTCTCTGTCCTGCACCCCTACACCACCATATACCCTGAGGGACCCAGTCTTGCCTGTGGAAGACTTAACACCTTGCTGCCCAGTAACAACCCCTCAGTGGATCTACCTTGCAGCGCTGGTCACCCTGACCAGGTACCACAGGTGGCGTCACGAACATCTACAAACCTTATAATCCCTGTAAATATCCCACATTTTAAGGTGAGCCCCAGGGCCACGGACCGAGCTGTGCTACCCGTGACATCCCCCATTGAAGTGAACGGGCTCGGTGTCGAGTACCCCACAAGCCCTGGTCGGGCGACTCATATGGATGGATGGATAGAGGAGGGAGAGAGAGAGGGAGGGATGGATATGTAACAAAAAGCAATGAGACCGCTCTAAAATTAGTGCAGGATGTGCCATTAATGAGAGAAGACTGCCATCTGCTGGCCAGCTGAACTCAAGTGGAACCAAAGTGTATTAGAAGTTTTGCAGGGGGAAGGACCTTGTGTGCTGGACCAGATCAGGTGACCCTCAGTAAGGACTTCCCTAATATAAAAGCCCTGCACGCCCAACCACAAGAGATTTTGGCGCCAGGGAAGAGAATGGAGCAGACTTGCTCCAGAGGCACCACTGAGACCTGCGTGACAGGCCTCAGCGGGGAGTCTGTGGTACTCAGGTGTGTTCACCACCTGGCAAGGTTCAGTTCCCCCGGAAGACATCCCCGAGTACGGCTTACGCTGGTCAGAGTCGGAGCATGCACCCTGTTTGGTCAAATCTCCAAGGTCCGACTACGCCTGTTAAGAGCCGAAGCCTGGTACTCTCTGCCCCAAGCCGGAGAGACTGCCAACGACGGTCAAGCCGAGAAGAGCTGTGTGGTGACTGTGACAAGAGAGGCACGCCTGGGAGAAAGGAGGAACAGTGCAAGTGAGCAGGGTCAACACTTCCTGCCAGAGCCAGACTGGCCATCTGGCAATTCTGGAAAATGTCTGGTTGTGGGCTGCCTTGTCTGCTACGTTGTTAACAGAATCAGTGTTCTCAAGACACCCATACTGAGTTGTGTGAGGATGCACAAATTCGCTAACTCAGTCACTTACCCCAGCAGGCCTCTGGTATCATTAGAAATATTGGTCTATTGTAGTAAATCTTGCTTTACTCCATCCAGGGTAATATTAGTAATATATCTGATCTAGTGCTTGGGGACAATGACATCATGGGCCTGTGTGGTTTCAAATGCCAGGGCTGAATTTCAGTCCCAGTTAGTGTTGAGCGATATTGCTCGATATCTAAAAATATCGTATCGAAATTGTATCGCCGATAGCACTAAATATCGTCGATATCCGATTTCGATACCGGAAGTCCCATGTAAGTCTATGGGAACAAAATATCGCAACAAAAAAAACCCTTTCTTTCGTTGTAAACACAAAATATACACACATAGAATACATATATATATATATACATGTCATTGTGACATATATATATATACATATATTTATAGTTTATACACTTCTACATAGTAAAATCGACTCTAATTCAATTGCCGGGTAAAGACGTGACATACCCCATAGAAGTCGACGGCTCGGTGCCGAGTACCCCCAAAACCTCTGGCTCTGTGCGACTCAACTTGGGCGTCACGAACAGGATTCTGTAGCTCGCTATAAGCGAGTCCTGTGTGCCTGAATTGCACTGGTTTTGTGCTTGAGAATTGCTAAAATCATCAGAGAATGTATTTGCCATTTTTCCACCATATCTGCGTCACGACGAGGCACTGGTGAAGAAGAAGGGCGTGCTCTTCGTGGGTGTCACTCACTCAGTGGCGTGAAAACGATGGCCGCCCACTGTAAATGGTACTGCAATGTAACATCGTGCCCCACAGCTCTGGAGTTCCGCCTCCTCATCCTCCTCAGTGTGAGGAGGTCCCGCCTCCCTACAAAAGAGGGGCCTCTCCAGATATGACACATGTGACTTGGCAGAGATGGCTAATGGACACGAGCAGAAGTGGGAAGGGATGGAGCAGTCAGAGCTCTCCCCCCACGGAAGCGACCCGATCGCCACGGAATCACCGTTGGGCACCCGGCCTGTAAACCCTCCTACGCTGCAAGAAGCGGAGGATACCCTGAGAGGCCTGGCCCGGCACCGGGAGGAGGTCGCCAGGATGGAAGCCAGCTGGCGTGCCCAAAAACTAAACTTGGAGCGGCGCCAATCCCTCTTACCTGAAGTGTCTGACTCTGTACCGGAAGGTGAGGCACCCGTTCTAGTAGAGGAGCCTTTGCAATGTGATCCGGTTGACGTTGTCCAGTGGAGGCACCCGTTCCTGCAAAAACCGCAGCACCGTCAGCAGCACCCCAGATCCCGCTGTCTGCCCCGGTCGCTGAGATAGAAGAAGCGACACCCGTCCTCATGGAGGAGGCCGCGCAGGCACCAGAGCACTACCTGCCTGTACCGGAGCCCCGACTGTCATCTGATTTAGAGCCGTCTGCTTCCTCCGCAGGGGAGCGCCGCCAGGACTGGGGGGCGACAGGAGAGCTGCCGCAAACCGGACACTGTAAGCTGCAGTGGAGTGGTGGAGACATGGAGCAACTGGTGGAGGAGAATTATAACCGGCGTCAGGAGGAAGAGTGGAGACGTTGGGAGAAGGAAGCAGAGCGACAAAGGGAGCAGCGAGAAACCCTAAAACTTCGCCAACGTCACCTGGAGAAGGACCGGGCAGATAAGGACCGGATGAGAAAGGACAAAGGAACCCTGAGTGAGCCGCGGCGTAAGGGTGCAGTACGGAACTTTAAATTGAAAGGTGGTTGGGGCTTCATCAAGGAGCCTGGACTTTATTTAGAAGTCTTTGTGACCCGGCGGGACGTGGAGGCTCACCTCCCAGAAGGACACCCGGGGAGGGACCTGTTGCTAGGAGACTTGGTGACTTACACCCGACACTGGGGTTACAATGGGTGGTACGCCCTAAATGTTACCAGGTGCGACCCCTACTCCCCAGTGTGTCAGGAACCTGTGAGACCCTCGAAGCCTTCAGCCTCCCACATCCAGGCCTCTGCAAAAGTGCCCACCCCACGCCGTAAATCTCCCCAGCCTCCCTCAGTGGTCTCCTCAGCAGCCCCAGCTATGGACATGATAAGTATAGCTGGCCCGTACCCGGCGCCTGTTAGGCCCCCTGGGGTTCGTACAGTCCGTGACATAGGGCTCCAGACCCGGAGAGAGATGAAAGAGGTGGCCACACAGACCCAGATAGCGGGTCACGACGTCACTGTACAGGCCACACGACGTCATCAGGTCCTGGTGGTCCTTGGTGCCTCGGATGTTTGGCAATCTCAAGAAGAGTACCAGGTGGTACCTGGAAGAGGCCAGCCAAAAAGTCTAAATAACCCGGACAGGTCCCTGTATGTAAATAAATAGTTAAATTGTTTATGTACCCGGACGGGTGAATGTTCCAAAAAAATTTTTTTAATTTAGTAAAAAAAAAAAAACACAGTTTTCATTTCTTTTATTACTGTCTCATCCTGCTGCGACGCCATCGATCTCCTGTAAAAAAATGAAAAAAAAAAAAAAAGTATACCACCTGACCGACGCAGTCCATAGTAACGAGTGTCCCACGACGATCCAGCTCTGCTACATCAGAATGACAGGCAGAGCCTGTCATCCCGGCGCAGCACAGCTGATTACCTGCTTCCCCGGCGGTGACGTCATCGGACTGACTGCTTTACGGCCGGGATTACCCTGCAGTCACTGCAGTTATCGCGAAAAACTGCATGTGACCGCCAGGGAGAAGATAATGGCGGCCATCAAGCAGTCCAGGACGTGACCGCCGGAGATCTTCTGCCAGGTAAGTGCCGCTGACTCCTGACAGACCCGACCGACGGACACTCACAGTGACAGTGACAAATCCGATTCCGGTATTCGATAAGACGAAAATATCGAAACGAATTATCGAAAGGCCGATAGAGCTAATATCGGCCGATAGCCGATATTTGCATTATCGTATCGCTCAACACTAGTCCCAGTCCTGTACCTGCTTCCAGCTATCACCTACAGTACCAGGGACAGCTGGGACTAGGATTACAGGTTGGGAGGGGGCTAGTTGATGCGTGGGAGTCTCAACAGGCTTTAATAGACTATGTCAGAATGAGACTTGCGGCCTAGCGGGAAAATCCGGTGACCCCCTCTAGAGCTTCGAGTGAGACTCCCAAGACTGGGCGCACCACTGTTAAGTAGTGACAGACTTTCTTTCTTGTTCGAAATCTGTTGTGATCGCTATATTGTTAACTTGAATATCTACTAACCCTAATTGTTTAAAAGTTATTGTAGTATAAAATATCAATATATCAACTCCTGGCTATTTTCACTTTGTGATCTCTGTTGTTGCATCAAGACATCTGCATTACTGATGGATGGATGAGGGAGGGAGGGATGTACACAGCACATTATGCTCACTTATGTAGAAGCCTTTTCCTTCCTGGCTCCTTCAACAACCAGTCATTCCCCTGCTGCCTCCCATTGTGTGCTGCAAGGGGAGGCAGGAGCAGGAGGCAGGAAGTAGAGGATTTGGCAGAGATATGGGCGGTTACGTCAACAATCTAATACAGGCATGTCCTACTCTCAGACCCAAGATCAAAGAAACACTCAATTGTTGTTTTTCATGAATTGTGTTTTTTAACCATTTTGTTCCCCCTCCCCTCCAATTAAAATTAATTTAAATTCACCTGTACGCCAAAAGGACAACTATTAAAATTTCAATTTATCCCATAAACAGAGCCCCAAGCTTTATTAGCACTTCAACAAATATAAAGATAAAAATGGTCTTCGGAGTATGGTATTTAAAATTTTGCATTGATCAAGAAAATATCTTTAATGTTATGTATGAAGCATAGTGAATGCTATAAAAACAAAACCTAAAAAATAATCATGGAATGTCTACTATTTTCTATCCTCCCTAAAACGAGTTATACAAATACGGTGTCTGTAACTCAAAATGGGACCATAAAAATGCAACTTATACTGTGAAAAGCAAGCCGATTAGTTGGATGCAAAATTAATAAGGCAGTTAAATAGTTGCAAGTTACAATTTTTTTAATTTGTTATTTCTGTGCTTTATTGTTATAACTTTTCTTCCTCTTATTTTTAGTTGTTTTTTTTTTCAAAATCTAAAAATTAATAAAGGAGTGTTTGTATAAAACAACAGCACTTAGAGATTTCCCGCAGAGCATTGGCTATTAAGATTATGTTCAGGTCAGGTAAATTGTTCATACCTATGTTTTTGTGTCAGTGAAGGTCACAAAAAAGTAACTTGTAGACATAAAGTAACTTTAATTTAATCATTATTTTGGTTACTACAGTGCTGTAAGTCCCAAGAGGGTCTCGAGTAAGCAAAAGTAAATTGATAAGCGGTAAGGATTCCTTTTTATTTATTTTTTGCATTTCTGAAAAGATATGTTTTTCCATTTTAAGTACACAAGAGCAAAGATCAAGAAGATGTTCATAGTGGAGTGGATTTTTCAAAAGATACTGATTTTCACTTCTTAATCGATTCACGCTAGGGTGCAAAAATTAGGCTTATTTTTTGAAGATAGAAAAATATAACGAGATGAAACGAGGATTGCTTTGAGCACATACAGTATAGCCCCTGGTAAACGTTCTGACCATTGGGGTAAGTACAGAAAGCCAAACTCAACAGATCTGTCCGCAGTCACCTGCCAATCCCTGATCGGCACAAGTGGTTACAAAAGAAATACGGGGCGTGGATAAGCAGGAGTGGGGAGAAATTGCAGGTGATGAGGAGGCTGAAGAGGCTGTATAGTGTAAATATAGAAGTCAAAGTACTGATAAGAATACCAGCCAGAAGTAGGATGGTCTCAATGGCCCTCCCGCAGTACAACCAAAAGTTATCATGGAAGGGTTAAGACCCCAATGGGTCGAAACGCGTTGGTTCTACCAGGGACCCTGCCCATGTATCGTATCTTTATGGATGTTTATTTTTAATACATTTTTTGAACAAATTAGCATTTTTATCCAAGTTTTCACGCTGGAGATCATTCTTCCTTTCCCCATTTCTCCTTGTTATGGAAGGGTTTATATCTAGAGCCAGGAAATGTCCACTTTTTTAAAAAAAATCTGCAATCCAAGTCACAATATGTCATTAAGCTGGTCAGAGGCTTGGAAGTGTATCACCTAGTGATTGTTTGTGTCAGGATACATTCACAAGAGGATATTTTCGGTCTGAGTGCTGTCTGTGTAAAAAGCTGATCTCACAACAAGAACAACACTAAGACACCATGTTATTCAATTAGGCTATTCACATGACTTTTTTTTCCGAAGGACCAAATGTCCGTGTGAACAAAATCACAACAAGCGCTATGCAAACCCACTTCCACCACTGATTGGCAGCTTTCTGTCTATCAAGGCTGGGACAGGGTAAGCACGCGCCTAGGGCGCAACCTCTTGCCTCTAAGAGGGGAGTACAATTTTGAGGTGAAAAAAAGGGACATTGCTGTATGTCTGTGGTCACCTGGCATCTTCCTCCAGTTGCAGGCATTCAGCACACTTATGGATGTGGCGAGGGCACACAGGTGAGCAGTGTCAGTTACTGACACTGCTTACTTACCCATTTCTTTGACTGCACCCCAGCTGTCGTTCACACCCCACTCCCAATTGTGTTGGTGTCTGTCATACGCGAATGCAATTGATGTGAGCGCCACCCATGTAAATGGCCCCCAAACAAAGAATGATCCTGTATCTAACAGTGAAATTGGACTCTTGTTGAACCTCACCCCTAAGGTACACCACTGTTTTTTTGCTGGTATTTTTTAGTGAAATGGTAACAATTCTAATGGAAGTGGTCCTCAGAGCTTTTTACTCAACCCATTGGAGGGAGAAGTGTGTTAGGGGTCCTGTTACCTTAGTATCTGAACAATTTCTTTGTTTTGGGGCTAATGGTTCATCGGGGAGCTGACGTTATCGGCTTCATCTGCCAATGGCACCAAAATACCTTGTTCTCTGTTATTTATTCAAAATACCTTGCTTATGCACAGGGTACACCGATAACTGAAAATTAATAGTGTGGGCGGGGTTATAAAGAGGTCAGCATTCAGAAAGCTAGAGGATTCTCAATAAATAAAACAATGATTTTATCAAAACTGCAGCAAGCAGCCTAGCAAGTGATGCATTGCTGAAATCATTCTCTATCTACATAATGCTGCTCTGAAATACGGTAGCAAAACCTGGTGGCATATTCTCTTTAAGAGAGTACTGTAGCATAAAAATAATTGCTGCAACATACCATTATAACATGTTGTTCCATGTGAACATCTGTGAACAACAAATTTTTGTCCTAAATATTCCCACTGTATGGATTACAGTTTGTGACTTACTGAGTTCTGAGGGTAGCAATTATTGTTGTCTACCAAACCCCATGGATTACAATTAGTTTCCTATAATATTGAGCCCTATTGATTACTATTATTTAAAAAAAAAAAGCTCTGTGAATTTCAAAATTTTATTTCCCGTAAACCTTGAGGATTAAAACTGGTATTGATCTAGCGTGATCAGTTATTGCTATCTACCAAACCCTGTTGTTGCATACTACCAAATGGGTTGAAATCATTGCCAGCCCTGTGGATTGCAATTGCTGCTTACAATCAAGCCCTGTAAGATCCACTATATATTATTAAGTACCTCGCTCTGTGTATTACAATTAGCTATTCCTTATAGAACCCTCTGAATTATAAAGCTTTTCCTTTGCCAAACTGTTAGAATCATAAAAAGTAATTGTTGCTTCTCCCTGCGATTTATCCAACTTTATAGTTCAGTGCTTCTTAAAATGGGAGGCCCCTGGGTTGTAGGTGAATATCAAAGACTGACCGTCACTTTCAAGCAGAAATCAGGTGTGAACAGGTGCTTACTAAGAGTAGTCATCTCCATATATAACCAACAAATAAAGTTGTACTACAGCATGCAAACATTAAATACCGAATATACTCGAGTATAAGCCGAGATTTTCAGCCCATTTTCTAGGGCTGAAAGTCCCCCTCTTGGCTTATACTTGAGTCATATACCGGGGGACGGCGGGGGAAGGGGAGCGCAGCTGTCCTATATACTCACCCCCTCCTGGCGAGGTCTCTGCAGCCCCTGCTCTTCTCCCACGGTCTCCGGCGCCTGTGTTCAGCCATCAGTGGTACCGCTCATTAAAGTCATGAATATGCACATATTCATGGCTTTAATGAGCGGTACCAAGTGACCGCTGAAGTTAGACATAGCGTCGGAGACCGTGGAGAAGAGCAGGGGCTGCAGAGACCGCGCCAGTAGGGGGTGAGTATATTCCATATTCACCTGTCCCCGTTCCACCACTGTGCGCCGCTGTGTCCTCGCGTCATCTAGCTGTGAATGTTCAGGTCAGAGGGCGCGATGACGTAGTTAGTGTGCGCCGAGCCCTCTGCCTGAGCATTCACTGCTGGAGGACTCGGAAGACAGCGGCATTCAGCGGTGGAATGGGACAGGTGAATATTGCAGGTGCCGTGCCCTGAGCCAGCAGTGGCATCGGCACCTGGCACCTGTCCCCCAGCAGCGGCAGCATAAGGGACCTATACTATGGGGCATAATCTATGGAGCATATGGGGCATAATCTGTGGAACATATGGGGCAAAATCTATGGAGTATATGGGGTATAATCTGTGGAACATATGGGGCATAATCTATGGAGCATATGGAGCATAATCTGTGGAGCATATCAGGCATAATCTGTGGAACATATGGGGCATAATCTGTGGAACATATGGGGCATAATCTGTGGAGCATATGTGGCATAATCTGTGGAGATTATGGGGCACAATACATGGGGCAGAATATGGGGCATAATACATGGGCAGCATATGGGGCATAATCTATGGAGCATCATATAGGGGCATAATACAATGGCAGCATATGGGGCACAATCTATGGAGCATCATGGGGGCATAATACATGGGGCAGCATATGGGGCATAATAAATGAGGCACAATACATGGGCAGAATATGGGGCAGAATATGGGGCACAATGCATGGGCAGCATATGGGGCATAATACATGGGGCAGCATATGGGGCACAATACATGGGCAGCATATGGGGCATAATACATGGGGCAGAATATGGGGCATAATACATGGGCAGCATATGGGGCATAATATATGGGGCATAGTACATGGGGCAGCATATGGTGCATAATACATGGGGTAGCATATGGGACAGCATATGGGGCCTAATATATGGGGCAGCATATGGGGCTCCTGATTCAATAGGGACTATTCAAAACATTTAACCTACTTTAATTTTTCATTTATTGGTATCTTTTTAATTTTCAAATTTACCAGTAGCTGCCTCATTTTACACCCTAGGCTTATACTCGAGTCGATAAGTTTTCCCAGTTTTTTGTAGCAAAATTAGGGGGGTCGGCTTATACTCGGGTCGGCTTATACTTGAGTATATACAGTATATTAAATTTGAATTGCATTACTAGACTAGAAAATATGAAAAATTGAGAATACTTAGTGCATAAATTGGCCAATTCATGTGCACCCGGCAACCACGATAAGTCGATTCTCGTTGCTGGGAACCTATCTAATGTGAATCCTCTCTTCGACTGAAGTCTACATTTATATGGGAAGAGAACAAAATCCACTGATACATACTATAGCAATACAGAGGCCATATGCCTAATTAAATGGACCAAAACCAGTTATTAAGAACACTCCAAAAACATTAATCCTACATAGAATACCTGAAGTCAGAGTCCAAAGACAAAAATATATAAAATATATATCAAATATTTATTTTTAGTCACAATACAAAAAAAATTAATTGACAAAAAACATGTATATCTCACTTAAGAATAGCGAGCAGACAAAAACAAGAAAACCAAATCAATGACTCATGTATGAAGCACATCAACACTGTTCAGTATAACAGGAAGGACAAGTAAACAGATCCTCATTCACTGCACAAAAAAATCCATAAAGGATATATTTAAAGTGCATAATGCCAAATACAAGCAGTGAATGCAGAAGTGCTCACGCGCTCAGAGACATAGGGTACAAAAAAATGTACAGTCATGGCCAAAAGTTTTGAGAATGACACAAATATTAATTTTTACAAAGTCTACTGCTTCACTTTTTCTAATGGCAATTTGCATATACTCCAGAATGTTATAAAGAGTGATCAGCTTAACAGCAATTACTTGCAAAGTCAATATTTGGCTAGAAAATGAACTTTATCCCCCAAAACACATTTCAACATCATTGCAGCCCTGCCTTAAAAGACCAGCTAACCTCTTTTCAGTGATTGCTCCATTAACACAGGTGTGGGTGTTGATGAGGACATGGCTGGAGATCAATCTGTCATGATTAAGTAAGAATGACACCACTGGACACTTTAAAAGGATGCTGGTGCTTGGCATCATTGTTTCTCTTCTGTTAACCATGGTTATCTCTAAAGAAACACGTCCAGTCATCATTGCAATGCACAAAAATGGCCTAACAGGGAAGAGTATTGCAGCTAGAAAGATTGCACCTCAGTCAACAATCTATCGCATCATCAAGAACTTCAAGGAGAGAGCTTCCATTGTTGCCAAAAAGGCTTCAGGGCGCCCAAGAAAGACCAGCAAGCGCCAGGACCGTCTCTTAAAAGTGTTTCAGCTGCGGGATTGGGCTACCAGCAGTGCAGAGCTTGATCAGGAATGGCAGCAGGCAGGTGTGAGTGCATCTGTACGCACTGTGAGGCAGAGACTCTTGGAGCAAGGCCTGGTCTCAAGGAGGGCAGCAAAGAAGACACTTCTCTCCAGAAAAAACATCATGGACAGACTGATATTCTGCAAAAGGTACAGGCAGTGGACTGCTGAGGACTGGGGTAAAGTTATTTTCTCTGATGAATCCCCTTTTCGATTGTTTGGGACATCAGGAAAACACCTCATTCGGAGAAGACAAGGTGAGCGCTACCACCAGTCTTGTCTCATGCCAACTGTTAAGCATCCTGAAACCATTCATGTGTGGGGTTGCTTCTCAGCCAAGGGAATCGGCTCTCTCACAGTCTTGCCTAAAAACACAGCCATGAATAAAGAATGGTACCAGAATGTCCTCCAAGAGCAACTTCTCCCAACCCTCCAAGAGCAGTTTGGCGATCAACAATGCCTTTTCCAGCATGATGGAGCACCTTGCCATAAAGCAAAGGTGATAACTAAATCGCTCAGGGAACAAAACATAGAGATTTTGGCTCCATGGCCTGGAAACTCCCCAGATCTTAATCCCATTAAGAACTTGTGGTCAATCATCAAGAGACGGGTGGACAATAGTGTTGAGCGATATTGCTCGATATCTAAAAATATTGTATCAAAATTGTATCGCCGATAGCACTAAATATCGTCGATATCCGATTTCGATACCGGAAGTCCCATGTAAGTCTATGGGAACAAAATATCGAAATTAAAAAAAACATTCTTGCCTTGTTGGTTAATTGTACATGAAGGAAAACAACAAAGACTAATGTAGAATGTATTGGGGGAGGTTGAGGAGACAATAAAGGCATACATGTTTAACCCAATGCATTGGAATAGCATTCATATATTTTTTTTTGGAAATACGTTTGGATTGACTAACAAATTGACAATGTTGTTAACCTTTTTTCTATTTTGGCAAATATGTATGTTTCACAACTTCCATGCTCTTCACCTTTTTAACTTTTGCCAGTGCCACACTTTCTCCTTCATAATCTTCAGCAGTAGCATCATCTTTCTCATCAAATTATTCTTCATCTTCACCTTCTTAATTTTCTTCTTAAACTTCTTGCTATTCATGTTTTTGTTTACATTACTCATATTGTTATTATTAAACTAATTAATCTTCTTCATATTCAAATTCTTCATCTTCTTCCTCTTCATCTTCTTCATCATATTCTTATTTGTGACAGAGATTCCTGTACTTGTAATCTGTAAAAGTATGAATTGTTCATCCTTCCGTTCTTGCTGTCACAAAAGATTTAAATTACAACAGTATTTGTCCGTGTTCAGTTTAGCCTGCAGCAGCAGGCATTTTCCAGGGGCACCACGAGGAGGAACGGACTCACCCCCATACACTGCTTAGTCTTCTTCTGCTTAGAATTTAGAGCATATATTTTGCTCTTCATTTTGGTCTTATACTTCATGTTCTTCTGCTTTTTGATCTTTTGCTTATTGTTCTTCTGTCTCTTGTTCTGTATCTTGTAGTTTGTCTTAACCTTCTTTGTCCTGTTGGTGATCTTCTTGCTGGTAATCTTTTATTTTTTCTTTGTGATGGTGTTCAGGCTGGTTGGCTTCATGCTCGTCGTCCTTGTTGTTGTCATCTTCTTCTGGGTGGTCTTTAATGTCGTCTAATTTCCGAGAAACAGCTGACGTTACTGGAACCCTGACGGGTATCAGATGGAGCAAGAGACAATGGAAGTAACAAGGACCAGCTGACTGTGCTGGACCCCGGACGGGTAGCAGAAGGAAAAGAGGCAATGTCACAACCGAGTACCAGCTGACGTTACTGTGACACGGTTACTAAGCAGGAGGTACCTGTGCTCCAAAGCACTACCAAGGACCAGCAGACGTTGCTGGAACTCGGATACGGAGATGGAGGCACCTAGGCCAAAGGCACTGGGGAGAACCACTTGACGGTACTGGACCCCGGACGGGTAGCAGAAGGAAAAGAGGCAATGTCACAACCGAGTACCAGCTGACGTTACTGTGACACGGTTACTAAGCAGGAGGTACCTGTGCTCCAAAGCACTACCAAGGACCAGCAGACGTTGCTGGAACTCGGATACGGAGATGGAGGCACCTAGGCCAAAGGCACTGGGGAGAACCACTTGACGGTACTGGACCCCGGACGGGTAGCAGAAGGAAAAGAGGCAATGTCACAACCGAGTACCAGCTGACGTTACTGTGACACGGTTACTAAGCAGGAGGTACCTGTGCTCCAAAGCACTACCAAGGACCAGCAGACGTTGCTGGAACTCGGATACGGAGATGGAGGCACCTAGGCCAAAGGCACTGGGGAGAACCAGTTGACGGTACTGGACCCCGGACGGGTAGCAGAAGGAAAAGAGGCAATGTCACAACCGAGTACCAGCTGACGTTACTGTGACACGGTTACTAAGCAGGAGGTACCTGTGCTCCAAAGCACTACCAAGGACCAGCAGACGTTGCTGGAACTCGGATACGGAGATGGAGGCACCTAGGCCAAAGGCACTGGGGAGGACCAGTTGACGGTACTGGACCCCGGACGGGTAGCAGAAGGAAAAGAGGCAATGTCACAACCGAGTACCAGCTGACGTTACTGTGACACGGTTACTAAGCAGGAGGTACCTGTGCTCCAAAGCACTACCAAGGACCAGCAGACGTTGCTGGAACTCGGATACGGAGATGGAGGCACCTAGGCCAAAGGCACTGGGGAGAACCACTTGACGGTACTGGACCCGGACGGTAGCAGAAGGAAAAGAGGCAATGTCACAACCGAGTACCAGCTGACGTTACTGTGACACGTTACTAAGCAGGAGGTACCTGTGCTCCAAAGCACTACCAAGGACCAGCAGACGTTGCTGGAACTCGGATACGGAGATGGAGGCACCTAGGCCAAAGGCACTGGGGAGAACCACTTGACGGTACTGGACCCCGGACGGGTAGAAGAACGCACCCATGAAAATGTAAGTTGACAGGACGCAAGCCGTCCGCAGTTACAGAATCACACAGTCCTACAGTGGGTGCTTATCCTATTGTCACAATGGAAACCGCCTTTATTTACATATCCCACAGCACACATAGGAATCACCTAAACTGCAGGCACCATAGAGTCGGCTAACCCGAATGCAACACGACAGCACAACTTATTGGAGGATAATTGACGTTCACACTGCCAGGAAACAGCTGTCGTGCTGTAACCAGGCTGGCCAGGAGTCAGTACCCCTGCCAATTACTTACGAGCAACAAATGGCGGTGTTGTAGCCCAGGGAGTAGAGTTCAGGTGGTAGAAAGATGAACATAACCGGAGACATGGAAAACGTTGCCAAACAGTTAATTAATCTGAAAACGGACAGGCAAATTCAGGTGAGATCCATGCCTTGTTCATTTTCAGAAAAGTAAGCCGGTCTACATTCTCTGAGGATAGTCGCATGCGACGGTCTGTTACTACACCACCTGCAGCACTAAAGACGCGCTCAGATAATACACTGGCAGCAGGGCAAGCCAGCACCTCCAATGCATACTGGCTAAGCTCTGGCCATGTATCCAACTTAGAGACCCAAAATTTGAAAGGGGAAGAGGCATCTGGGAGTACACTTAGAGGGAAAGCCAAGTAGTCTGTCACCATCTTACGGAAACGTTTCTTCCTGGTGACTGGAGCCGTCTCGGATGGTGTAGACCTTGCTGGCGCTGTCACAAAACTTTGCCACATTTGTAACATACAGTTCTTGCCCTGTGCAGAGGCGCTGCTTCTGCTCCCTCTTGTTGTAGAGGTGTCTACACTGCCTCGACGCACAGAGCTGCTTTGTAAAGCAGTAGCAGCAGCAGCAGCTCTCTCGGCTGGAATGTACAACAGTATGGATTGCACCAGTGTGTCTTGGTACTCCTGCATTTTACGGTCCCGGTTCACCGGTGTGATGAGGGTTTGTAAGTTGTCCCGGTAGCGAGGGTCTAGGAGGGTGTACACCCAATAATCTGACGTGCTGAGAATGTGGGCGATGCGGCGGTCGTTTCTCAGGCACTGAAGCATGAAATCAACCATGTGCTGCAGACTCCCAACTGGCCAACAAAGGCTGTCCTCTGGAAGAGGCGTCATCTCTGTCTCCTCTGCATCACCCCACCCTCGCTCTACATACTGACTACAGCGTTGTGTACCTTCCTCTGTAGGGATTTCTTCCTCCTCCATTGACTCCTCCTCCTCCTCATCCTCCTCACAAAGTGAGCCCTGCCCAGCCCTTTGTGAGGAACCACGTTGCGCTGACTGTCCTGAAGGTAATTGAATTTGTGACTCCTCATCCTCCACCTCTTCCAAAACCTCTTCCTTTAGTGCTTTCAGTGATTTCTGAAGCAGGCAGATAAGGGGGACAGTCATGCTGACTAGTGCATCATCTGCACTCGCCATCCGCGTTGAGACATCAAACGCACGCAAAACGTCGCAGATGTCCTTCATAGAGGCCCACTCAGTAGTGGTGAAGTGTGAACGGCGCAAATTGCGAGTTGATTGCGCCTGTTGCAGCTGATACTCCATTACTGCTGGCTGCTGCTCACACAACCGCTCCAACATATGTAACGTGGAATTCCACCTGGTGGGTACGTCACATATGATGCGATGTTCAGGAAGGCGAAATCTGACTTGCAGAGCTGCAATGCGCGATCTGGCCATGCTGGAACGTCGCAAGTGAGCGCACTCTAGGCGGACCTTGTGCAGCAGTGCATCAAGATCCGGATAGTCCCTCAAAAACTCTGCACGACCAAGTTGAGCACATGTGCCAGACATGGTATGTGAGTGAGGTTGCCAAGGCCCAGAGCTGCCACCAGATTTCGGCCATTGTCACACACTACCAAGCCTGGCTGCAGATTAGCTGACAAAAACCACACGTCGCTCTCCTGCTTGATGGCATCCCAGAGCTCCTGCGCTGTGTGGCTTCGATTCCCCATGGGAATTAATTTCAGGACGGCCTGTTGACGTTTGGCCACGGCTGTGCTCATATCGGTCGCAACAGGTAAGCGTTCACGGGTCCATGTGGAGGTATACCGTGACGGCTCGTGCAGCGATGATTCTGAGGAACTGGAGTAGGAGGAGGAATCAATGTGCACAGACTGGATTCCTGCAATCCTTGGAGTTGGCAGAACACGTACAGCGCCACTGGCAAGATCTGTACCCGGCTCCACAACATTGACCCAATGGGCAGTGAGGGAAAGGTATCGTCCCTGGCCATGGGTACTGGTCCACGCATCGGTGGTCAGGTGGACCCTGCTACTGACGGCGTTTAGTAGCGCATGTTTAATGTTTCCCTCGACATGTTTTTGCAGAGCAGGGACAGCTTGCCTGCTGAAATAAAATCGGCTTGGCACATTATATTGTGGGACTGCCAATGCCATAAAGTTCCTGAAACTGTCAGTCTCCACCAGCCTGAATGACAGCATTTCAAGGGACAGGAGTTTTGCAAGGCCAGCATTCAGAGCCTGTGCTCGTGGATGGTTTGCCGAGTATGGCGTCTTTTATCCCATGCCTGTGTTACCGATGGCTGTTTTTTGTACTGGGAGTGTGACGATGACTGTGAACTTGCTGCAGTGGGTGGAATAACAGTTTGTCTATGGACAACAGTGACCGAGGTTCTTCCATGGAGATCCTGTGAGGAAGCCAAAACAGGTGTGTGAGAGCTGGAGGTAGAGGCTCGAACATGACGTAAAGATGTAGGTGCTGCTGTAGGTTGGCCTACATCTCCAGTGTGTCTTTGGAACTCAGCTACGTGCTTTGTCCGTACATGTGTCCACATATTTGTGGTATTCAGGTTCCTGATATTTTTACCTCTTTTAACTTTTTGCTTACACAGCTTGCATTGAACATAGCAAATATTATCTACAAGTCTGTCAAAAAAGGACCACGCAGTGCAAGTAATGGGAGCGCCAATTTTGACATTTCTAAGAGAACTGCTCCCAACAGGTGCCAAACTGGAGGCTACAGGCAAGCGAGTCTGCAGCCTACCTCTCCCTCCTCTTTGTACCGTTGGGACAATCTCTTCCTCAGAGCTGCTCCCACCACCTTGCTGTTGCTCACGCCATGTTGGGTCTCGGACTTCATCATCTCCACTACCCTCTTCCAACACCTGCTGCTGTTGGATGGTCTGGGCAGCACCATGCTCCACAAAACCTGACACCTGAGTCTCATCATCATCATCATAAGATGCGTTCTGCGGTGTGCTGTCCATCGGCACTGGCTCACCCGCCTCTTCAGATTGAGAGAGACACAGCTGTTGCGCATCACTGCATACTCCCTCTTCTTCAAATTGCAGAATGCTGCTTGCCTGTGCCCGTGTTTGCGAGCCAACAGATTCTGAGAACAGAAGCAGAGACTCAGCTGGCTCCTGTACAGAACTCTCTGACTGCCTTGGCAATTTGACAGGCGGTGAACAGACAGATGGTTGCTCAACAGTGTTGTGTTCCTGAGAGGAGGTGGAAGGAATTGAAGTCGATGCATTGGCTGCCATCCAACCAACAACGGCTTCAATTTGTTCTTCCCGCAGCAGGGGGGCACGCCGAGCTCCTACCAAAGTGCGCATAAAGGAAGCTCACGGGGATAAATGGTGGATGCTGTGTCACTGAGGGCGGCAGCAGACACAGAATCCCCACGTCCTCTCCCTGCTGAAACTCCACGGCCACGACCACGTGCCTTACTCACTGACTTCTTCATCTTGGTAGATTGATAAAGAAAGTCAGAAAAGTTATAAGGCCTAAGTGTGGTTATTACGCAGAGACTGAAGTGAACACTGAAACACAACTGTTCACAAATCACAATCTGTGAAAGGCTACTCCTTTGTCTACTTCTATAGTGTTTGCAATTAACCAATGTATTGGATACGAATGGAAGCGCGTCACACTAATAGTTAAATTGCATGGAGCAGCAAGAATTACACTGAAGGAAAAAAAAGAGTCTGTGAGTGACAGGTGCAGATGCCTACAGACAGGTTGCATACAGAGCAAACTGCAGCGTCACCTGCACTCACACACACCTTGCAGAGCTGTTAAAACAACACTGCAGGCAAAAGGAAGCTTTACACAGCGGTTGGTGCTAGCCTGCCTACAGCACAGTACACTAAATCGCAATCTCTAACTGTCCCTCAGAGTCAGCAAGCAGCTGTTCTGTCCCTAACTGAGTTCACAGCACAGTGACGCTAAAATGGCGGCGGCGCCTTTTATAGTGCATTCTGACATCATTTCAGCATCCAATCACAGCCATGCCATTAGTTAACATGACCGCAGCAGTACAGGATGTGCCCACACTTCTTAGGATTCCTTATTGGCTGAATAAAATCACATTGCCTCGCAAATAATTATGGGAACTTCCGATTCCGGTATTCGATAAGACGAAAATATCGAAACGAATTATCGAAAGGCCGATAGAGCTAATATCGGCCGATAGCGATATTTGCATTATCGTATCGCTCAACACTAGTGGACAAACAAAAACCTAAAAATTCTGACAAAATGAAAGCATTGATTGTGCAAGAATGGACTGCTATCAGTCAGGATTTGGTCCAGAAGTTGATTGAGAGCATGCCAGGGAGAATTGCAGAGGTCCTGAAGAAGAAGGGTCAACACTGCAAATATTGACTTGCTGCATTAACTCATTCTAACTGTCAATATAAGCTTTTGTTACTCATATGTTTGCAATTATATTTCTGTCTATGATAAAAACATCTGTCAAAACACACATAAAAACCAGAGGGCAGCAGATCATGTGAAAATATAATATTTGTGTCATTCTCAAAACTTTTGGCCATGACTGTATACATAAAAATTCAAAAGGTGCAAATGTCCCTAGTCCTAAAATGATAGTGCTTCAGAAAATGCAGAGCCTGCACCTGCCAGTGTGTGTTCGATGCAGCCCCGTTGCTCAAAATAATTTAAAAGTGACATGTCCCCTGCTGTATGATGTTAGTAAAAGAAGATTTTTTTTGGGCCTGTAGATAAGGCCTGTATAAGTTTGAGTGGATGCTCAAAACAATTTACAAATGACAAGTCCCCTGCATGTATGACGTTAGTAACAGAACAATTTTGGGGGGTCTGTTGATAAGGCTTGTATAAGATTGAGTGGATGCTCAAAGCTATTTAAAAGTGACATGTCCCCTGCTGTATGATGTTAGTAACTGAAGAATTTGTTTGGGCCTGACGATGAGGCCTGTATAAGATTGAGTGGATACTCAAAACACTTTGAAAGTGACATGTCCACTGCTGTATGACGTTAGTAGCAGAAGAATTTTTGAGGCATGAATGGGAATGTACAACAGGACCAGTAACAGGGCATCTATGGGAAGTACAAGATCCAGGATCCAGACTAAAACTATTACTCATCTACCCAACACCAATTACCAAAGAGCGTTTGATGCTCGTCAGAAGATAGGTGTAACAGATGCATGTCTCAAGCTAGGTATAAAAGATGCCTGTGAGAAATTGAATGCCAAAGAAGCACATAATCTAGAAGATAGGCTCAAAACAATTTCAAACTCAGATCTCGCCTGCTGTATCATGTCGTAAAAAAAAAAAAAATTATTTTAATGTGCAACAGCTCTGCACACAGAAAAATTTCAACGGCACTAAATGAAAAGGTTAGATATAGCAGGCTGTATCACGTTTATCAATAGAAAAAATTAGAATTTTTTTTTAATGCGCATTAAGGTCTGCAGACAGGTTCATATCACCCCACAACATGACAATATGTGAAACGGTGGGCTGCATCACATTCAGCAACAGAAAAAATTAGAATTTTTTAATGCGCATTAGGTCTGCAGACAGGTTCATATCACCACAACAACATGACAATGTGTGATACGGCGGGCTATATCACATTCATCAACAGAAAAAATTTGATTTTTTTTTTTAAATGTGCGATAAGTTTGCAGACAGTTTCATATCACCGCCACAACATGGCAATGTGTGATACGCGGGCTGTATCACATTCATCAACAGAAAAAATTTAATTTTTTAAAAATGTGCGCTAGGTTTGCAGACAGTTTCATATCACCGCCACAACATGACAATGTGTGATACGGCAGGCTGTATCACATTCATCAACAGAAAAAATTAGAATTTTTTTAATGCTCGTTAGGTCTCCAGACAGGTTCATATCACCGCCACGTGACAGTGTGATATGGCGGGCTGTATCACATTCAACAACAGAAAAAAATATTTTTTTGCAATGTGCCTTAGGTCTGTAGACATTTTCATATCACCACAGCAATAAATGACAAGGTGGGATACAACAGTGTTATGATTTGGTAGCTGAGGAGGACAGTAACCAAAATAGACTAGGCAACCAGACACCCAGAGAGGTTGGTAACTAGCGGATTGCAGACTTCTAAACTGACAGCACAACTAGAAGCAGCCGTGGGACATGCCTACGGTGCCTGTTATGATTTGGTAGCTGAGGAGAGCAGGCAAAAACGGCAATACACCAGAGAGGTTGGAATCTACTGGATTGCAGTACCCTGACTAACCACCACAACTAAAGGCAGCCGTGGAGCGTACCTACGTTGGTCCTAGACGCCTCGTCATAGCCTGAGAGGTTAACTACACCTAAAGATAGAAAGAGGAAAGCTATCTGCCCCGGAGCAGATCCCCAAAGAACATAGGAAGCCCCCAAACATGTAATGGCGGTTAGACAAGAGGAAATACAGACACAGACAGAAAATAGTATGAGCAAACGTTGGGGCCCAATCTACCTGGACAGAAAAGGACAGGAAGGACACTTACTGCAATCCAAAAAACCCTAAAAAATACCAACTCTACTAATTGCAAAAACACCTGAGATCACACGACCTCTACCACCTAAATTAGTTCTCTGGTGTCACAAAACTAAGCCGCAGCCACAGAAAAACTGGAAAAGAAAATGAACAAATAACAGAGGCTCAGATAAACTAGAGGAGCACAAGCCCCCGGAGGGGACCTGGCTGACCTCCACAGAAGTGCAGGGAACAATGCAAAAACAAGCACAAAAATAAAAGTAGAAAATATCTTATCTAATAGCAGAAGATGCAGGCAAGACTCAGCAAGCTTCCAAGTGAACCAGGAACCACAGTTGAGACAAGAACAATTGATCACCGGCAACCATGATGGGAGGGAACATCCCTTATATAGACCAGTCTGTAACCCCTGATTGCCAATCTTCATTGAACGGTTCAGTGCTGTTTGTAACCACCAGAGGGAGCTTCTGCTCAGAATTCATTTCTAACACATTCACAACAGTACCCCCCCTTGAGGAGGGGTCACCAAACCCTCATTTGGGCAACCAGGTCGGTCAGGATGAGCTCTGTGATACGCACGGATCAGTCTCCTAGCATGGATGTCCGAAGCAAACACCCAAGAATTGTCCTCCTGACCATAACCTCTCCACTTAACCAAATACTGGAGTTTCCGTCTAGAAAAACGAGAATCCAATATTTTCTCAACCACATACTCCAGATTGCCCTCAACCAAAACAGGGTCATGAGGCGCAGCCATAGGAACCACTGGCTCGACAAACCTCTTCAATAAGGACTTGTGGAACACTTTATGGATCTTAAATGTCCCTGGAAGAAGTAAACGAAAGGAAACAGGATTAAGAATCTCCAAGATCTTATAAGGTCCAATGAACCTAGGCTTAAACTTAGGAGATGCAACTCTCATAGGGATATTTCTTGAGGACAACCAGACCAAGTCCCCCACTTCAAACCGAGGACCATCAGTCCTATGCCGGGTGGCAAACTGCTGGGCCCTCTCCTGAGAGAGGGACAACCTCTCCACTACCTGGTCCCAAATCTGCTGCATACGCTTCACAACAGAGTCAACACCTGGACAGACAGAAGCCTCCGTCTGTCCCGAAGAAAATCGAGGGTGAAACCCAAAATTGCAGAAAAATGGAGACATCAAAGTGGCAGAGCTAGCCCTATTATTAAGAGCAAACTCAGCCAAAGGCAAAAAAGAGACTCATTCATCTTGATCAGCAGACACAAAGCATCTCAGATAAGTCTCCAATGTCTGGTTTGTTCTCTCAGTTTGTCCATTGGTCTGCGGATGAAAAGCCGAGGAGAAAGACAATTGAACACCAAGTTTAGAACAAAAAGTCCTCCAAAATCTGGAAACAAACTGGATTCCTCTGTCAGACACAATGTTCTCAGGAATGCCGTGTAACCGAACCACGTGCTGAAGGAACAAAGGCACCAATTCGGAGGAGGAAGGCAACTTAGGTAATGGCAGAAGATGTATCATTTTGGAAAACCTATCACAAATCACCCAGATAACGGTCATTCTCTGAGAAACAGGGAGGTCGGAAATGAAATCCATAGAGATATGGGTCCATGGACTCTTGGGCACAGGCAATGGCATCAACAAACCACTAGAGCGAGAGCAAGGCTTGGAGCGAGAGCAAGTCCCGCAGGACTGCACAAATTCCCTGACGTCACGAGACAAAGTAGGCCACCAAAAGGACCGACTAACCAAGTCTCTGGTACCAAAAATTCCGGGATGACCGGCCAACGCGGAACAATGAATCTCAGACATCACACTCTTTTTCCACCGGTCTGGGACAAACAATTTCCCAATAGGGCAGCGCTCGGGTTTATCCTCCTGAAACCCTTCCAGAGCCAGTCTCAAATTGGGCGAGATGGCGGAAAGAACTACACCCTCTTTCAAAATAACAGCAGGATCAAATAACTCAGGAGAGTCCGCAAGGAAACTCCTCGAGAGGGCATCCGCCTTAACATTCTTAGTGCCAGGAAGAAAGGAAACCACAAAATTAAAACGAGTGAAAAACAAGGCCCACCTGGCCTGTCTAGGATTAAGTTGCTTGGCTGATTCCAGATAAACCAGATTCTTATGGTCCGTGAGGACCACCACCTGATGTTTGGCTCCCTTCAGCCAATGTCTCCACTCTTCAAAAGCCCACTTCATGGCCAATAACTCCCGATTACCCACGTCATAATTACGTTCAGTTGGAGAAAATTTTCGAGAGAAAAAGGCACAAGGGATACTTTTAGAGGTCTCTGGATCTCTTTGGGACAAAACGGCACCTGCCCCAATTTCAGAGGCATTAACCTCCACCTGAAATGGCAGAGAAACATCAGGCTGCCGTAGAACAGGAGCAGAAGTGAATCTCTGCTTAAGTTCCTGAAACGCAGAGACTGCCTCAGGAGGCCAATTCACCACATCAGAACCCTTTTTGGTCAAATCAGTCAATGGTTTAACAATAACAGAGAAATTACCAATAAATTTACGATAAAAATTGGCAAAACCCAAGAATCTCTGAAGAGCCTTTAATGAAGTAGGTTGGACCCAATCACAGATGGTCTGAACCTTGACCGGGTCCATTTCAATAACAGACGGAGACAAAATAAATCCCAGAAATGAGATCCTCTGTACGCCAAAAAGGCACTTTGATCCCTTCACATACAGAGCATTCTCTCTCTAAATCTGGAACACAGTCCAAACATGTTTCACATGAGAGTCCCAGTCATTGGAAAAAATCAAGATATCATCCAAATAAAAAATCAGAAATTTATCCACAAAATCCCTGAAAATGTCATTCATGAAGGACTGGAAGACAGAAGGAGCATTAGTGGGCCCAAAGGGCATCACTAGGTACTCAAAATGCCCCTCTGGGGTATTAAACGCCGTCTTCCACTCATCCCAGTGCTTAATGCGAATAAGGTTATACGCCCCCCTGAGGTCAAGCTTTGTAACCCAAGTAGCACTTTTCACCCTGGAAAACAGGTCAGAAATCAAGGGTAACGGATATTGATATTTCACAGTGATATTGTTCAAGAGACGATAATCAATACACGGCCTTAATGAACCATCCTTTTGGCCACAAAGAAAAAACCGGCACCCAAGGGTGAAGAGGATGGTCTGATATGACCCTTCTCCAATGACTCCTTGATATAAGACCGCATAGCGTCATGTTCAGGTACAGACAAGTTAAAAAGGCGACCTTTAGGGAATTTACTACCAGGCACTAATTCAATAGCGCAGTCATAGCTCCTATGGTGGGGCAAGGATGCAGATTTACTTTCTCTAAACACATCAGAAAAATCAGTCAAAAAGTCAGGAACATCCTGAGCCTGGGGAGAGGCAGAAAAAACAGGAGTGTTGGCATTAACACATTGGCAGCCCCAACTGGTCACAGACACATATTTCCAATACAAAACAGGATTATGAGACTGTAACCAAGGGAAACCCAGTACAATAATGTCATGCAGATTATACAGCACCAAAAATTTGCAACTCTCCTGATGATCAGGTTCAACCCTCATTATCACCTGAGTAGAGAACTGGGGTTTATTCTCAGCCAAAGGGGTAGAATCAATCCCCAGTAGGGGAATAGACTTCCGTAGGGGCATCAAGGGAAACCCACAACGTTTAGCAAAATCAAAATCCATCAGGTTAATAGCTGCTTCCGAATCAACAAAAGCCTGAGCAGAAAATGTGGACAGGGAGCATATCAGGGCAACTGTTATGATTTTATAGCTGAGGAGAGCAGGCAAAAAAGGAAATACACCAGAGAGTTTGGAATCTATGGGATTGCAGTACCCTGACTAACCACCACAACTAAAGGCAGCCGTGGAGCGTACCTACGTTGGTCCTAGACTCCTCGTCACAGCTGAGAAGCTAACTACACCTAAAGAATCAATCCCAGTAGGGAATAGACTTCCGTAGGGCATCAGGGAACCCACAACGTTACAATCAAATCCATCAGGTAATAGCTGCTTCCGAATCAACAAAAGCCTGAGCAGAAAATGTGGACAGGAGCAAATCAGGTAACTGTTATGATTTTATAGCTGAGGAGAGCAGGCAAAAAAGGAAATACACCAGAGAGGTGGAATCTATGGGATTGCAGTACCCTGACAACCACCACAACTAAAGGCAGCCGTGGAGCGTACCTACGTTGGTCCAAGACGCCTCGTCACAGCTTGAGAAGCTAACTACACCTAAAGACAGAAAGAGGAAAACTATCTGCCCCGGAGCAGATCCCAAAGAACATAGAAAGCCCCAAACATGTAATGGCGGTTAGACAAGAGGAAATACAGACACAGACAGAAAATAGTATGAGCAAACGTTGGGCCCAAACTTCCTAAATAGAAAAGGATAGGAAGGACACTTATTGCAATCCCAAAAAACCCTGAAAAGTACCAACTATACTAATTACAAAAACACCTGAGATCACACGACCTCTACCACCTAAATTAGTTCTCTGGTGTAACAAAACTAAACAGCAGCCACTGAAAAAACTGGAAAAGGCAAATGAACAAACAACAGTGGCTGAACTAAACTGAGAGGAGCACAAGCCCCCGGAGGGGTCCCGGCAGACCCCCACAGAAGTGCAGGACAAAATGCAAAAAGCAAGCACAAAAAACTAAAAGAAGAAAATGTCTTATCTGTTAGCAGAAGATGCAGGCACGAAACAGCAAGCTACAAAGTGAACAGGAATCAAAGATGAGACCAGAACAATTGATCACCGGCAACCCTGATGGGAGGGAACCTCCCTTATATAAGACCAGTCAGTAACACCTGATCGCCAATCTTCACAATCTTCATTGGATAGTTCAGTACTGTTTGTAACCACCAGAGGGACCTTCTGTTCAGAATTCATTTCTAGCACATTCACAACAGTACCCCCCCTTGAGGAGGGGTCACCGAACCCTCATTTGAGCAACCAGGTCGGTCAGGATGAGCTCTGTGAAACGCACGGATGAGTCTCCTAGCATGGATGTCCGAAGCAAACACCCAAGAATTGTCCTCCTGACCATAACCTCTCCACTTAACCAAATACTGGAGTTTCCGTCTAGAAAAACGAGATTTCAATATTTTCTCAGCCACATACTCCAGATTGCCCTCAACTAAAACAGGGTCAGGAGGCACAGCCATAGGAACCACTGGCTCGACAAACCTCTTCAATAAGGACTTGTGGAACACGTTATGGATCTTAAATGTCCCTGGAAGAAGTAAACGAAAGGAAACAGGATTAAGAATCTCCATGATCTTATAAGGTCCAATGAACCTAGGCTTAAACTTAGGAGATGCAACTCTCATAGGGATATTTCTTGAGGACAACCAGACCAAGTCCCCCACTTCAAACCGAGGACCATCAGTCCTAAGCTGGTTGGCAAACCGCTGGGCCCTCTCCTGAGAGAGGGACAGCCTCTCCACTACCTGGTCCCAAATCTGCTGCATAAGCTCCACAACAAAGTCAACACCTGGACAGACAGAAGCCTCCGTCTGTCCTGAAGAAAATCGAGGGTGAAACCCAAAATTGCAGAAAAATGGAGACATCAAAGTGGCAGAGCTAGCCCTATTATTAAAAGCAAACTCAGCCAAAGGCAAAAAAGAGACCCAGTCATCCTGATCAGCAGACACAAAGCATCTCAGATAAGTCTCCAATGTCTGGTTTGTTCTCTCAGTTTGTCCATTGGTCTGAGGATGAAAAGCCGAGGAGAAAGACAATTGAACACCAAGTTTAGAACAAAAAGTCCTCCAAAATTTGGAAACAAACTGGACTCCTCTGTCAGACACAATGTTCTCAGGAATGCCGTGTAACCGAACCACGTGCTGAAGGAACAAAGGCACCAATTCAGAGGAGGAAGGCAACTTAGGTAATGGCACAAGATGTATCATTTTGGAAAACCTATCACAAATCACCCAGATAACGGTCATTCTCTGAGAAACAGGGAGGTCGGAAATGAAATCCATAGAGATATGGGTCCATGGTCTCTTGGGCACAGGCAATGGCATCAACAAACCACTAGAGCGAGAGCAAGGCTTGGAGCGAGAGCAAGTCCCGCAGGACTGCACAAATTCCCTGACGTCACGAGACAAAGTAGGCCACCAAAAGGACCGACTAACCAAGTCTCTGGTACCAAAAATTCCGGGATGACCCGGCCAACGCGGAACAATGAATCTCAGACATCACACTCTTTTTCCACCGGTCTGGGACAAACAATTTCCCAATAGGGCAGCGTTCGGGTTTATCCTCATGACACCCTTCCAGAGCCAGTCTCAAATTGGGCGAGATGGCGGAAAGAACTACACCCTCTTTCAAAATAACAGCAGGATCAGATAACTCAGGAGAGTCCGCAAGGAAACTCCTCGAGAGGGCATCCGCCTTAACATTCTTAGTGCCAGGAAGAAAGGAAACCACAAAATTAAAACGTGTGAAAAACAAGGCCCACCTGGCCTGTCTAGGATTAAGTCGCTTGGCTGATTCCAGATAAACCAGATTCTTATGGTCCGTGAGGACCACCACCTGATGTTTGGCTCCCTCCAGCCAATGTCTCCACTCTTCAAAAGCCCACTTCATGGCCAATAACTCCCGATTACCCACGCCATAATTACGTTCAGTTGGAGAAAATTTTCGAGAGAAAAAGGCACAAGAGTTACTCTTAGAGGTCTCTGGATCTCTTTGGGACAAAACGGCACCTGCCCCAATTTCAGAGGCATCAACCTCCACCTGAAATGGCAGAGAAACATCAGGCTGCCGTAGAACAGGAGCAGAAGTGAATCTCTGCTTAAGTTCCTGAAATGCAGAGACTGCCTCAGGAGGCCAATTCACCACATCAGAACCCTTTTTGGTCAAATCAGTCAATGGTTTAACAATAACAGAGAAATTACCAATAAATTTACGATAAAAATTGGCAAAACCCAAGAATCTCTGAAGAGCCTTTAATTAAGTAGGTTGGACCCAATCACAGATGGCCTGAACCTTGACCGGGTCCATTTCAATAACAGATGGGGACAAAATGAATCCCAGAAATGAGATCCTCTGTACGCCAAAAAGACACTTTGATCCCTTCACATACAGAGCATTCTCTCTCAAAATCTGGAACACAGTCCGAACATGTTTCACATGAGAGTCCCAGTCATTGGAAAAAATCAAGAAATCATCCAAATAAACAATCAGAAATTTATCCACAAAATCCCTGAAAATGTCATTCATGAAGGACTGGAAGACGGAAGGAGCATTAGTGAGCCCAAAGGGCATCACTAGGTACTCAAAATGCCCCTCTGGGGTATTAAACGCCGTCTTCCATTCATCCCCGTGCTTAATGCGAATAAGGTTATACGCCCCCTGAGGTCAAGCTTGGTAAACCAAGTAGCACTTTTCACCCTGGAAAACAGGTCAGAAATCAAGGGTAACGGATATTGATATTTCACAGTGATATTGTTCAAGAGACGATAATCAATACACAGCCTTAATGAACCATCCTTTTTGGCCACAAAAAAAAAACAGCACCCAAGGGTGAAGAGGATGGTCTGATATGACCCTTCTCCAATGACTCCTTGATATAA
>JARQOD010000003.1:171126225-171189096 GCA_033576555.1 Oophaga sylvatica
CACGGCCACGACCACGTGCCTTACTCACTGACTTCTTCATCTTGGTAGATTGATAAGGAAAGTCAGAAAAGTTATAAGGCCTAAGTGTGGTTATTACGCAGAGACTGAAGTGAACACTGAAACACAATCTTGTGAAAGGCTACTCCTTTGTCTACTTCTATAGTGTTTGCAACCAATGTATTGGATACGGATGGAAGCGCGTCACACTAATAGATTATATTTATTTTAAATGGAATGGAGCAGAACCAATTGGAGAGAAATGAAAAGGATGAGGCACTGAGACACGCTCAGCAGAGTACAAGCAGCAGTGCTTGAACAAGTAACTGGAGCGTGATGTGCACTCAAAAAATAAAAAACACAGACTGAAGTGAACACTGAAACACAACTGTTCACAATCTGTGAAAGGCTACTCCTTTGTCTACTTCTATAGTGTTTGCAACCAATGTATTGGATACGGATGGAAGCGCGTCACACTAATAGATTATATTTATTTTAAATGGAATGGAGCAGAACCAATTGGAGAGAAATGAAAAGGATGAGGCACTGAGACACGCTCAGCAGAGTACAAGCAGCAGTGCTTGAACAAGTAACTGGAGCATGATGTGCACTCAAAAAATAAAAAACACAGACTGAAGTGAACACTGAAACACAACTGTTCACAATCTGTGAAAGGCTACTCCTTTGTCTACTTCTATAGTGTTTGCAACCAATGTATTGGATACGGATGGAAGCGCGTTACACTAATAGATTATATTTATTTTAAATGGAATGGAGCAGAACCAATTGGAGAGAAATGAAAAGGATGAGGCACTGAGACACGCTCAGCAGAGTACAAGCAGCAGTGCTTGAACAAGTAACTGGAGCGTGATGTGCACTCAAAAAATAAAAAACACAGACTGAAGTGAACACTGAAACACAACTGTTCACAATCTGTGAAAGGCTACTCCTTTGTCTACTTCTATAGTGTTTGCAACCAATGTATTGGATACGGATGGAAGCGGTCACACTAATAGATTATATTTATTTTAAATGGAATGGAGCAGAACCAATTGGAGAGAAATGAAAAGGATGAGGCACTGAGACACGCTCAGCAGAGTACAAGCAGCAGTGCTTGAACAAGTAACTGGAGCGTGATGTGCACTCAAAAAATAAAAAACACAGACTAAAGTGAACACTGAAACACAACTGTTCACAATCTGTGAAAGGCTACTCCTTTGTCTACTTCTATAGTGTTTGCAACCAATGTATTGGATACGGATGGAAGCGCGTCACACTAATAGATTATATTTATTTTAAATGGAATGGAGCAGAACCAATTGGAGAGAAATGAAAAGGATGAGGCACTGAGACACGCTCAGCAGAGTACAAGCAGCAGTGCTTGAACAAGTAACTGGAGCGTGATGTGCACTCAAAAAATAAAAAACACAGACTGAAGTGAACACTGAAACACAACTGTTCACAATCTGTGAAAGGCTACTCCTTTGTCTACTTCTATAGTGTTTGCAACCAATGTATTGGATACGGATGGAAGCGCGTCACACTAATAGATTATATTTATTTTAAATGGAATGGAGCAGAACCAATTGGAGAGAAATGAAAAGGATGAGGCACTGAGACACGCTCAGCAGAGTACAAGCAGCAGTGCTTGAACAAGTAACTGGAGCGTGATGTGCACTCAAAAAATAAAAACACAGACTGAAGTGAACACTGAAACACAACTGTTCACAATCTGTGAAAGGCTACTCCTTTGTCTACTTCTATAGTGTTTGCAACCAATGTATTGGATACGGATGGAAGCGCGTCACACTAAAATTTAAATTGCATGGAGCAGCAAGAATTACACTGAAGAAAAAAAAAAGAGTCTGTCAGTGACACGTGCAGATGCCTACAGACAGCGCTGCATGCAGAGCAAACTGCAGCGTCACCTGCACTCACACACACCTTGCAGAGCTGTTAAAACAACACTGCAGGCAAAAGGAAGCTTTACACAGCGGTTGGTGCTAGCCTACCTAAAGCACACTACACTAAATCGCAATCTCTAACTGTCCCTCAGAGTCAGCACAGCAGCGTTCTGTCCCTAACTGAATTCACAGCACAGTGACGCTAAAATGGCGGCGGCGCCTTTTATAGTGCATTCTGACATCATTTCAGCATCCAATCACAGCCATGCCATTAGTTAACATGACCGCAGCAGTACAGGATGTGCCCACACTTCTTAGGATTCCTCATTGGCTGACTAAAATCACATTGCCTCTCAAAGAATTATGGGAACTTCCGATTCCGGTATACGATATATGGAAAATATCGAAACAAAGTATCGAAAGGCCGATACAGCTAATATCGGCCGATACCCGATACTTGCGGTATCGTATCGCTCAACACTACCCCTGAGCAATGTTATTTAACGAGTAAACTGCTGATTTTCTTCCTGCCTTTTGGAGACATCTATTTTCTTACTTCTTATACTGACATCTACCCAGAGTAATGTGCATTTATGAATTTTAATTTTATTATGCTGCTATTGGTAATTCCGTATTGTATTATACTGAATTATTTTACCGTATACATACATATCTACATGTGCCCTCTTACTTGGTTAATTTTTGCACACTCTATGTATGTTTCTCTTTGATATATAATTGACATATTTGCCAATTTATTTGTGAACATAGGACAAATTAATCTTTCTCCACTTGGAGTAATCATATACATTTAGGGGTCGATTGTTTCCCCCTTTCTTTCTATTTGAGAGACCTATATTTTCTTTACATATACTCTTGGTTATTGTAGTGTGCATAAATTAACTCAAGTTGTTTTTTTTGCACTGTGCTGTGATTTTTTTGGCATTATTCAGATACCAATTACATTATACCTTGCTTGGGCTGTATCACCTGGTTTGTCTGTATTCTGTGTGGTTTTCTCCGGTGTACTGTGCTTTTTATAAATATTTTTTTAATTATATTGATCAATAAAATTTGTATTTTTACCTTTGATAGAGCATTTTTTCATTTTTTTGGTGTTTTTCTATCGCATGTGTGCTCTGTAATAGACATATGGGTTACATATATAGGTGTTGTGGTCTCCAAAAGGTAGCAATATCACCAACAGTCAGCTGACAACTCAGGTGACCTTTTAAAGGATAGTGGGAGAGGTCGCCACCTCCCCCTGACAGTCAGCAGCAATGTAATTACACCAGGGCCACCGGGGGAAAAGACTGACATTAACCCTTGATCGCCTGAAAGGAAAAAGGTTTCAACGTGGAAAGCAAGATCTGTCACAGAACCAAAAGTGAATCGTGATATCCATAGAGTATTACTTGCTTTCTGTTACATTTCAATGCTATATAGCACTCCAAAAAACATTCCAAAAAATGTCAGAATTCAATTACTCATCCATAGAGTATACGTCCTCTGGGGTACATTGCTGTGGTATATAACCCTCCAAAAAGTGTTTAAACTTTATTTGGTATTATATTGCTCATACATTGAGTATTACATATGCTGGGCTACATTTTGGTGGTATATAACCCTCCGAAAAAGCATTCACAAATTTTTCTGAATTCAATTAGTCATCCATAGAGCATTTTTGTGATTGGGTTGTATAGCAAAATAAAACTGTCCAATATCATCAAACTTACCATTAAAAAAAAAGCTTTCACTGCTGGTAAGGGATGGGAAAGTGGAAGTTCTGATGATGGTGCACGCAGACGACGATGGCATGTGGCAGGTGCGACTGCGACTGTTGCTGGAGCACAAAAAACATGCTCATCTACGACACATAGCTTCCTGTCTCACTTTGCAGAGAGGCATGGTACACCATTTCTGAAACCAGAGCAATGCGAACAGGTGGTCGGTTGGATAGCAGATAACGCTTCCAGCTTGCTTGGCAGCACCACCCGGTCTTCCACATGGTCCAGTCTAGCCAGCCAGCAGTTTAGATCACTTAATCATCACTATGATCCTCCTTCCTCCCACCTTGTTGAGTCCCAGGAGACTAGTGATCCCGACTAGGACACTCTGAAGAGCTCCTTACAACTTCACTTCTTGATTGTGGCCTCTCATCCTGCATATCCCAAGAGGCCCATTTCCACAAGTTGGCTACAGCTGCCACTGCTCTGGCAGTCCTGCAGTGATACATGCAAGTGCCAGCTCACCGACTGGTGTGCGACATGCCCACAGCTGGAACTCGACACTGCACATGCTGGCAAGGCTTGTGAGTAGCGGAGGCCAATTGTTGAGTACTAGCTACAACAAGCAGTCAGTATGCTGGTCAGCCTCTGCACATAACAAATGAAGAGTGGGCATGGATGTCTGACATTTTTGTGGTACTCCAAGACTTTAGGACTCCACAAAGATAGTGAACGGCAATGACCCCATAGTCAGGGCAACGATCCCACTTCTGTGCATACTTAGGCCTCTTTCACACATCCGTTTTGCGCCTGACGGCGCGCTCCGGCATTTTTTTGTCCAACCGCATCCGGCGAAATGTAATGCCGGATGCGTTTTTTTTTTTCCATAGACTAACATTAGTGCCGGATGGCGCCGCATGTCCCTGCGGCGCGTCCGGTTTTTGTTACAATGAAAGTCTATGAACGCCGCAATGCGGCGGATCCGGCAAAAGCCGGATCCGGTGGCTGGATCCAGTTTTTTAATTGAGATACCAGCCCACAGCAAACATATAAAAAAGCATGCAGTGGGACATCAGACATACCATGCACAAGAGCTTTAGAGAAAGAGGACCACAACAAGAGCCACAGCACCATTTCCGCAGCCAGCACCAAGCACCATTTCCGCAGCCAGCACCAGGATCCGCAGCCAGCACCAGTTCCGCAGCCAGCACCAGTTCCGCAGCCAGCACCAGGATCCGCAGCCAGCACCAGTTCCGCAGCCAGCACCAGGATCCGCAGCGAGGCAATGGAGAGCCAGGACAACAGAGGGTAAATATCACATCCTCCCACCCCAAATTTTACAACGCATATGTCACCAATGCTGTCTGAGCTACTGCATTTTTTTTGCACCCTGGTACATTTTCAAATTCATGTTTTTGCTGTGATGGGGTTGGTTCACCTGGTACTGTATGAAATGTTAATATATTTCCGCTGATGGGGTGGGTCCCCCTGGTAGTGTTTCAAATATGCATGTTTTGGAACTGATATTGTGTATCCCCTGCTACTGTAGTGAATGTGTTTCATTGATAATGTTGATCTACTGGTACTGTTTTTTTTGCCTGTGATGTGGTTGGTCTTCCTGCGACAATATGAAATGTGCATGTTTTTCTTTCATAATGTTGATCTACTGTATTTTTTTTAAAACTTTTTTTTTGCTGTGATGTGGTTGGTCTTCCTGCGACTATCTGAAATGTGCATGTTTTTCTATCATAATGTTGATCTAGTGTCTTATTTTTTAAAATTTTTTTGGCCTGTGATGGTGTTGCTCCTCATGCTACTATCTGAAATGTGCATGTTTTTCTATCATAATGTTGATCTAGTGTTTTATTTTTTAAATTTTTTTTTGCCTGTGATGGTGTTGCTTCTCATGCTACTATCTGAAATGTGCATGTTTTTCTATCATAATGTTGATCTAGTGTTTTATTTTTTTACATTTTTTTGGCCTGTGATGGTGTTGCTCCTCATGCTACTATCTGAAATGTGCATGTTTTTCTATCATAATGTTGATCTACTGTATTTTTTTTAAAACATTTTTTTTGCTGTGATGTGGTTCGTCTTCCTGCGACAATATGAAATGTGCATGTTTTTCTATCATAATGTTGATTTATTTTTTTTTTTAATTTTTTTTTGCCTGTGATGGGTTGCTCCTCATGCTACTATCTGAAATGTGTATGTTTTTCAATCATAATGTTGATTTAAATTTTTTTTTTTTTTTTTTTTTTTTTAATTTTAGCCTGTGATGGGGTTGCTTCTCATGCTACTATCTGAAATGAGCATGTTTTTCTATCATAATGTAGATTTTTTTTTTTTTACAATTATTATTTTTTTTTTTGATGGGGTGGTTCCCCCTGGTTCTGTATCAAGTGTGCATCTTTTGCAGTGATAGGGTGGTTCCCCCTGGTACTGTTTATGGGTCCAATTAATGACGGGATGTTGTGTTCCGTACAACATAAAGCTCAATCCTGTCCATGTTTGAATCTTATATTTTAAACAGGGACAATCAATACATATATTCACAGTCCTTTTTGTCTGTTTATTCCACAGCAGAAGATTTGAAAGGGAGGAGGCGGCAGCAGCTGAAGCTGCAGCAGCATGCGGACAGGACATCCTGGATGCTAAGAGGGCAGCCAGCAGAAAGTAAATATGACATCCCCCATTTCCCTAAAAATTACATGTTTGTTTTTCTCTTTCAGCCAGGGACAAGGAATAAACATATATTCACTGTCCCTTTTTGTGTCCTTACTCAACAGCAGAAGACATCAACGAGAGGCGGCGGCAGCTGCAGCAACAGTTGAAGAGAGGGGAGGAGATGACATCCAAGCTCGGAGGATAGCCAGCTGAAAGTAACTATGACATCCCCCATTTTGCTCTAAATTACATGTTTGTTTTTCTTTCAGCCATGGACAAGGAATAGTATATTCACTGTCTCTTTTTACTCAACAGCAGAAGATCGGCAAAGACAGGCGGCGACGGAGGCGGCAGCAGCAGTAGCAAGCCGAGAGGAGAGACGGGCACAGAGGACAGCTAGCAGAAAGTAAATATTACATCCCCCATTTACCTAAAAAATAACATGTTTGTTTTTCTCTTTCAGCCAGGGACAAGGAATATACAAATATATTCACTGGCCCTTTTTGTGTCTTTCTTCCACAGCAGAGACCGTCAAACAGCTGTGCAGCTGCCGCAATGGCGGCATTGGCAGAAGAAGCGGCGGCGTCAGCACAGCATCTCCATCTCCTCCCTCCCAGCCACTTGAGCCAGAGCAAGACACATCTTCTTCTGGGAGCCCTCCTACTCATCGTCAGCAATTGGCGGTAAAAATATCTAATTTTTTTTTCTCTCCACAATCCATCTGTGGGATATATGTATTGATTGTCTTTTTTTAATAACAGGAATCGCAAGATGACTAGGGGCTCCCAGAGGAAGAAGGACAGGGTGGAGAGATACCCGGAGTGGGCTCACAATTCGTAAGTATCCTGCATTAATCTCAGAAACACAACATCACACTACACACAACACATAGAAAACCATTTAGTACATACTTGACACAGCGGCCAACACATGCCAATATCCTAATTTTTTTTTTTCATTTTAGTCTCTCAGATCTGGGAGCCAACAAAGGGTTCCTCCCAGCGCCTCCCAGAGTCGTCGTCGTGAGACTGTCGGCGGTTCTCAACGTGTAAGTTTTTTTTTTGGAATTCATTTTTTTTTTTTTACGCAAATTTTTTTATTTTTTCGGGTGCTTATTTAAAATGTAATTTTTCTTTTTGAAATTTTTTTAACTATTTACCATTTTTGGTAACATTTCATATAATTTTTTATTTTGTTTAAAAAACATGTGCTATCTATAAATTTATTTCTTAATTTTTTCCAGTTTAACATGAATACTTTTTTCATTTTCAGATAATGTGTATGGTAATGTTTTTTTTTTCTTTTTTAATTTCACAGGCTTCACAGCGTGCTCCCGACTCGGACACGGAGGAGGGCTGGACGTTGATCTCATGATCGATCTGGTCCGAGAAAGGGAGCCGCTGTGGAAAAAAGGGGGACCGCCGGCATTCGGATCAAGTTGTGACCCGACGGCTCTGGGAGGAAGTGGCAGCGGCAATGGTGGACCGCTGGGAGGACCTCGATGTTAGGTCCCAGACTAAACACCGTAAGTATAGTTCATGTTGCTGACTGCAAAGCTGTGTTTCCCAAACTTCAGTCCTCGTGTCCCCCACGCTTCATGTTTTCATGATTTCCTTTTGTGAAACACTATGGAAATACTGAAAACATGACCTCTGGGGGACAGGAGGAATGAAGTTTGGGAAACACTGATGTTGTATACTAACCAATGTGTGCTTTCTCGTTTCAGGGGAGAGAATTGTGAAGCGGTGGCGGTCTGTGAGTGATCGCTTTAAGAAGGAGTTCAACAAGGAGATGCAGGCCCCGAGTGGTTCTTCAGGACGCCAGAGCAAATACAAATATGCACGATCCCTGGCGTTCCTGCGTGAAACAATGGTCACCAGAAGGTAAATATTACCATCAAATGTTAACATCTATCCAATTTTTTTGCAGCCAGGGCCATTCCACATCTGTATATTAATTTAATGTTTTTTCTTTCTTCCACAGCACGGTGACCAGCACTCGGGCGCCCGCAGAGTTGGCGCCTTCTAGAGCGATCCCTCAGGAGACCGACACTGAGGGACACTTCGACCGCCCCTCTACATCTGCACCTTCCCACACATTTGATCCCGCAGTCCCCTCCACCAGTGCTGGAGCATCGTGGCCATCTGCATTACATGAATCTGCTGGTGAGGATATAGCATTCCCTTTACCCCACCCATTCTGACCCTGCCACCTCTAGTACAGCAGCATCAGAGGGGTCAGGAAAGGAACTATGCGCCTGAGTTCTTGCATATGAATGCATCTTTCCAGAACTGTCTTAAGGTATTATCTGAACAACTTGCCGCAGGCATTCATCAGATAACCTCCGTAGTTGGTGAGGTAAAGACACTTCTGCAAACCATGCATTCAGAAGCAAGAGCATCACCGAACCACAGCTTTTTTAGGTCGGTTGCGGAGCGCATAGATCCGATATCTGTTGACCAGCAGATGTATGTGATGCACACGTGCCACGCTGCTCTACTGCAGGTTCTCTCCCATCCTCCTCCATCCACTCCAGTCGTTCCTCCACCTCCCCCCCCTACAGCCGCCGTACATCTTCCCCCCCTCCACCCGCCGTCCTCCTCCCCCTCCTATTCAATACCAGCCACCTCCCCAGCTCCATCAACCTCCCCAACTACAACCACCTCCCCAGTACCACCCACCTCCCCAACTGCAGTTACCTCCCCAATACCAGCAACCTACCCACTACCAGCCACTTACCCCGTACCACACTCTACCTCGTACGATCTCCTTCCCCCTTCCAATTCCCTACCATGTCACCTGCTCCTCCTGCCCAACCCTCCACTCCACCACCACCCACCTGTTCTGCCTTGTCTTTCCATTCTTTTACTCTTTCCACCCCTTCACCTCTTCCTGTTCCTTCACCACCACCATCCCGGTCGTCCCTCCACACTCCTACGGTCGAAGTGTCCCGCAACCCCTCCAGCAGTATTTCCACCCCACACTACACTGACCTGTAGTTAATGTGTTTATTTTTTTTCCTAAATTTATTTCAAAAAATAAAGTTGACAAAAATAAAAATTTATTTCAAAAAATAAAGTTGACAAAAATAATAAAGTTTAATTAAAAATAAAGGTTATTTCACTGTGAAAAATTGGGCCACAAGGCCTACTTTTATAAAAATTATATTAAAAAATTTTTTTTTTTAATAAATTGTTCATTGGTTTAACATTGTTGTCTGTCTTTTATTTATAGGATGTTAAGTTTTTAATTTTGTATACAGGTAAAGCTATTTGGTAACACAAACACAATTATTAAAAAACACCTAACTTTGGCTAAAAGGTTCATAAATTTAACCTTTTTGCCAAAGTTGTGTCCCGGGTTGTGTAGTATGCAAAGTATATTATCTTTTTCCCAAAATTGTGTACTTGTATGTTATACCCTACAAGAGGGTTGCCCAACTCCAGTCCTCTAGGCCCACCAACAGATCAGGTTTTCAGAATTTCCTTTGTATTGCACAGGTGAGGCAATTATCACCTGAGCAATACAAAGGAAATCCTGAAAACATGACCTATTGGTGTGCCTTGAGGACTGGAGTTGGGGAACCCTGCCCTACAATGTACACTTTTTTGGACAAAAGGTGAAATACTTTTGTTAAAAAAAACAGCCAGGGACACAACTATGGCAAAAAGGTTACAGACAGTAAAAAACACACAAGAAGGTAGACAAGTAAACTTTTAAAGGTTTATTGTGGGTACAGAAATTTTTAAAACAACAAATACATTTATCACACTCTGTCATCCTGCCAGTCAACACTACCTTCTGGTGACACAAAGTATTGGGCAAAATGGTCCCTCATTCTTGAAACCGCGACTGTACTGCAAGTGGTAATGTTGCTGTAGTCGTGCAAAGTTGTTTCTTGATTGTGATCCTCCATAGAAATTGGTTCCTTGGTTAGGACAAAATTATGTAGGACCACGCACGCTTTAACAACATCATCCACAGTCTCGGTCTTCAAGTTAATTGCAGTCAAAAGGACACGACATTTAGCTGTCATAATCCCAAAGGCACACTCCACCATCCGTCTGGCTCTTGTGAGGTGGTAGTTGAAAATTCTCTTGGTATGTGTTAATCCTCTGCTCGCGTACGGCTTCAAGAGGTGTTCGGACAGCAGGAATGCCTCATCACCTACACAAACGAATAGCATCGGTGGGCCAGAGGTTTGAGGCAGTGGCCTAGGGGGTGGAAACTGAAAAGTGTTTCCGTACAGTTTACGGCCCATAGCTGAAAGTTTAAAAACTTGAGAGTCATTGGACCGTCCATAAGACCCAATGTCCACCGCAATAAACTTGTACTCCGCATCTGCAATAGCCATCAGGACGACCGAAAAATATTTTTTATAGTTGAAGAATTCTGATCCGGATGTGTTTGCCATCAACAGTGCCCAGGCAATATGGGGAACTGGCAGATACATAGAAACTGGTCCGCTATTTCAAGCCACCGGTCTGTAGTTGGCTCTGGAAGAAATTCTCCAACCAAACTATCCCACAGAGCACGACAAGTGTACTTTATTATGCCGGATAGCGTTGATATTCCCAGGCAAGCGCCGGGGCCCTGAGCAGGCGGGGGGCCCACTCGCCGTCGGGCACCCCGGCGCCCGTTAGCGGTGTCAGCGCCGCCACTCGCCCCCCCCGCTTGCTCAGGGCCCCGGCAGCAGCAGGCGCAATACTCACTCTCCCGTGCCTTCGCTGCCGCAGCTCCGGGCTCCAGGGGTGCCTGCGCCGGCGCTTCCTCTCACAGCAGCGCCGCTGAATGACATCATCATTCAGCGACCGGCTGTGGCAGAGAGCGCGGACGCCGGACAGGTGAGGTGTGTGTGTGTGTGTGTCTGCCTGCTATTTTGATGGGGCTATTTTGATGGAAAAATAAAACAAAAAAAAAGTTATACCTGTTGGCAGAAGAGGAGGAAAAAAATAAAAAAAGAGCATAAAGACAATTGTCAATGGTGGGAAGGGGTTAAGTCAAGCAATAAAAACTTTCAGAAATAAAAAAAAAATCCCAAAAGTAAGGCACGATCAGAAAACTGGCTACACTTTCCACTACTGTATGTGTGATGGTGGTGGGGGGAGGCAGTGATGATGATATTAATGGGGAGGCAATGATAATGGGAAGGCAATGATGATGATTATATTAATGGGGAGGCAATGATAATGGGAAGGCAATGATGATGATGATATTAATGGGGAGGCAATGATGATGATAGGGAGGCTATGATAATGATGATGGGCAGGCAATGATGATGATGGGGAGGCAATGATGATGATAATGGGCAGGCAATGATGATGATAATGGGGAGTCTTTCCACAGCGCCCTTTCCTGAGCCGTAACAGTGCAGAACGCAGCACAGTGTAGAGGAGAGCTCCATATTTTGTATGGAGCATTATATTGGGTCCAGTATTCTGTATGGAGCATTATATGGGTCCAGTATTCTGTATGGAGCATTATATTGGGTACAGTATTCTGTATGGAGCATTATATGGGAATGGGGGGTGACATCCTGCATGGGGTATTATATGGGTGATGAGGGGAGACTATGTGGTGCCCATAATATTGTATGGAGGCCTGTACTGTCCAGTCTGTACTGCGCGCTGTGAGGATTTGGCGGTTTTTGAGCTATTGTACAATTTACAATAGGTATCAGTCATGTAATGGAAGAAGAGAAGTGTTTGGCGTTGTGCTATACCCATATTTCTCTGCAGTATCTGTGCATCATGAATCGTGGTCTGTGTTAAGGGGGCCACTGAGACTCTTTCGCCCGGGGCCCATAAAAACCTGGAGCCGGCCCTGCCAGGCGGTATTGGAAATGGAGCGATGACAGAGTTTCGCCAGTTGCCAGAAATCTGAAAACAAAATAGAAAATACAAATTATTTCAGAAACAGCATTACATACCAGAACTCAGCTATAACTATTGGGTGAGTTTCCACGGTCAGTAAACGCTGCGTGTTTGGCGCTGTGCGCTGGCGCGCCAAACACGCAGCGTCCAGATGTTACAGCATAGTGGAGGGGATTTCAAGAAATCCCGTCTCCACTATGCGTAACAATACGCAGGTGGCAAACCTGCGTAAACGGACATGCGGCGCGTCTTTTTAGACCGCAGCATGTCCTCGCGTATTGCGGCGACGGTGCGTCGCCGCAACAGAATATTACACAGGGCTATGTAGCCCTGCGTTCTTTCCGGAGGTGTTCCGGAAGGTGTCCTGAACACCTCCGGAAAGATCGCGCGTCAGAAAGGGGGCGGGGCTTAGACGGAGCGGAATTTCCGCTCCGTCAAAAGCGCTATGGTTCCGGACCGTGGAACCATAGCCTTGGAGATACCAAAAATAATAACATCAATGAAAAACACTTTTTTAAAAAAATTTTGTCTACTGATATGGTTTCCTAGTTGTCCTGTGATGTTAAATAAATTATAAAATTACAAGTGTGCTCAAGCGAGCAGATCCAATACATATAGCTTACCTTATAGTGACCATTAGACGCTCCGCCGGAGAAATCGAGAACCGACAATAGGTGTCCGATTTTTTTATTTGGTCTCCAACACGTTCCAGCAAATCGTCAAAGTTTTCTTTATTCAACCGCAGATAGGCAAAAAATTTATCTGGATTTTCTCGCAGCTCCATGTTCAGTGTAGAATACACACCACGGGTTAATCTCTGTGCCGTGATGGGGTGGATCCACATACGGCGTCGTCTTCGCTGGCGCTGACGCATAATGCGCTGCTCAATCTTTCGCTCCTTCTCCATAACTATAAACCTCAAGCGATTCGCCTCCGCAGTAAAATCAACAAGATTCTTGAAGATATTGCAGATAATGACATCCATGTTCGCCAGTCACTTGCTACTTTCTCTTCTCTCCAACCTGCACTTGCTCCTCTACAACCTGTCAAAGATGGGCTGTAGGAACAGTGTATATATATAGGATTACAGTAGCCAATCATGTTTGGAACCCCAAAAAAGGGCGTTCTTAAAAACCGGATCCGGCGCATTCCGTCGAAAACGGATGCAAAACCCGATACACCGGATGAGACTGATCCGTTTTTTTTATGGAGCACAGAACCGGATCCGGTGAAAAACCGGATGCATCTCATCCGTTTTTTCATACTAGTTGCCGGATGCGGCGCTGCGGCAAAATGCCGGGGGCGCCGTCAGGCGCAAAACGGATGTGTGAAAGAGGCTTAAACAGTCGCTGCTCACAATTAAACAAGAAACTATGCATGTGGACCAGGTAGAGGCAGAGGAAGACATGAGACAGTAGATATTATCCATCCCAGCCTCATCTCATCTGCTCAGTGCAGAATGGGTAACAATGAGGATGTGGAGGCTGAGGAGGAGGAACAGAAGCTGTTGGCTAGCGCAGCAGAGGCTAGTACCCACCCAACCTTTGTCCCATCTCTGAAACGTGAATGGGCTGAGGATGGGGATAAGGATGAAGAGAGGAAAGAAGAGGAGGATATGGAGAGCTGTCATCATGGTGGAGTGACAGAAGTGTTGGCTGTAGGGAGCTTGGCACATTATTATTATTATTATTATTATTATTATTTATTTCTATAGCACCATTGATTCCATGGTGCTGTACATGAGAAGGGGTTACATACAAATTACAGGTATCACTTACAGTAAACAAACTAACAATGACAGACTGATACAGAGGGGAGAGGACCCTGCCCTTTCGGGCTTACATTCTAATATGGCCGACTTTATGTACCGATGCCTTTCCTATGCACTTTGCGTTACATTCATCTTGGCCAAAAAAGAGTACTAGTTGTTTACCCTTCTAGACCCATGCTACAAAGAAAACTTTGCATCTCTTCCTGAGGCAGAGAGGTCTTCTAAAATGGTGCTATACCACAAGGTCATTGCAGAATATATATTGAAAAAATTCCCATCAGACAATGCTAGCGGCCGGGGGCAAGCTTCCTTGCCCAACCAAGGAGGAGACGAGAGGCAGACACACAGCAGGTACACTGTCAAAGGCCTGGGCCAATTTTATGACACCATCTCAGCATCCATGGCCTGATGACCGGGTATTTTTTACAAGGAGGGAAAAGGTTTTAGCCCCTTTATGACCTTGGATGTATATCCATACGTCCAGGTTGGCTGATACGTACTGTCCTTGGACGTATGGATATGTCTTGGCAATTTTGTCATCGGGTATCATCTGATTCTGGCATTCGGTGCCAGGAGTGATGCCCATACCATTCCCGTCAATTTAATCCCCTAAATACTGCAATCGCTAGCAATCACAGCATTTAGAAGGCATGCAGAGGGAGGCACTCCTATCGGCATCATCGCGTAGGCCCGATCATTGCCATGGAGACCCGATGTCGTTATGATGACATCTGGGTCACCAGACAGTAGCAAGTTAGTTAGATCATGCGCAGTGCATATCTAACTAACTTGTGTCTACAGGGCTGACAGTTCTAATGCATTGCAATGCTGATGTATGACAGTGCTTTAGAACTGAGATCAGACAGCAAAAAGTGAAAATCCCTTATTAAAAAAGTAAAAAAACATAAAACTATTTAAAAAAAACAAAAAATATTAATAAAAAAAATTAAAAATATATTGTATAGTATTAGCTATCCCTCCTAGCTTTGTATCATCAGCAAATTTAATCAGTTTACCCTCAATTCCATCATCTAAATCATTGATAAAGATGTTGAACAATACAGGGCCCAGGACAGAGCCCTGTGGTATCCCACTTGAGACATTCTTCCAACTGGATGTACAGCCATTTATGACCACTGTTGTGAATGTGTTAGAAATGAATTCTGAGCAGAAGCTCCCTCTGGTGGGTACAAACAGTACTGAACTATTCAATGAAGATTGTGAAGATTGGCAATCAGGTGTTACAGACTGGTCTTATATAATGGAGGTTCCCTCCCATTAGGGTTGCCGGTGATCAATTGTTCTTGTCTCAACTTTGGTTCCTGGTTCACTTGGAAGCTAGCTGTGTCTTGCCTGCATCTTCTGCTAACAGATAAGATATTTTCTGCTTTTATTTTTGTGCTTGCTTTTTGCATTTTGTCCTGCACTTCTGTGGAGGTCAGCCAGGTCCCCTCCGGGGCTTGTGCTCCTCTCAGTTTATCTGAGCCACTGTTATTTGTTCATTTGCCTTTTCCAGTTTTTTCAGTGGCTGCTGCTTAGTTTTGTTACACCAGAGAACTAATTTAGGTGGTAGAGGTCGTGTGATCTCAGGTGTTTTTGCAATTAGTGAGTTGGTATTTTTTTAGGGTTTTTTGGATTGCAGTAAGTGTCCTTCCTATCCTTTTCTTTCTAGGAAGATTGGGCCCCAACGTTTGCTCATACTATTTTCTGTCTGTGTCTGTATTTCCTCTTGTCTAACCGCCATTACATGTTTGGGTCCGATCACTAAGCCAGTTATGAATCCACCTAGCAGTTGCCTTGTCCATTCATACTTAGTCATTTTTTCAATAAGGATTGTGTGAGATACTTTGTCAAATGCTTTGCTGAACTCAAGATATACTATATCTACAGCATTTCCCTGATCAGTGATTCTGTCATAGAAGAAAATTAAGTTAGTCTGACATGACTTATTAGTTACAAACCCATGCTGACTCTGGTTAATCACTTCATTCTTATCCAGGTACTTACATACATGTTGTTTAATAATTTGTTCAAAGATCTTTCCTGGTATAGAAGTCAGACTCACCGGCATTTAGTTCCCTGGGTCCACCTTCTTCCCCTTTTTGAAGATAGGAACAACATTTGTTCTTCTCCAGTCTTCTGGGACTTCTCCTGTTCTCCAAGAATTTTGAAAGATTATGGAGAATGGTTCAAAATTTTTTTCTGCTATCTCATTCAGTACTCTGGGGTGTAATTCATCTGGACCTGGAGACTTGAATTCATTTATGTTAGCTAAGTGTTTCCTCGCTATTTTTCTGTGTATAGATATCCTGGATTCTCCTATTTATTTTATAGGACAGTGAAGATCAGTTGATGTTACATTTGCTTTCTGAGAGAAAACAGATGCAAAATAGGAATTTAAAAGTTCGGTCTTCTCAACATCCTTTCTTACCATTTCATCATTTTCATCCTGTAAAAATCCTATAGCATCTTTGACTTTTATTTTACATTTGACATATCCCGAAAATCCTTTTTTATTGCTTTTGACGTCTTTTGCAAGCCTTAATTCATTGTCAGCTTTAGATAATCTGATTCGTGCCCCGCCGATTCTGCAGAAAACATTTTGTTCTTCTTTAGATATGCCTCCCTCTTTCCATTTGATAAACATTTCATTCTTCCTTTTTAGCATGTGTTTAAGTTCTGTGTTCATCCATCCCGGTTTCCTTAAATGCTTCCTATTCTTCTCTCTTTTCGGAATTGCTAACGATTGTGCTTTGAGAATATAATTTTTCAAGATTTCCCATCCTTCCTGGACATTTTTGTCCTTAAGGATATCCAGCCATTGGATCCCTCCAATTCTCTTTCTGAGTCCCTAAAAAATCTGCCTTTCTAAAATCTAACACTTAAGTCTTAGTCTTTACAGGTCTTCCTCCTTAAGTTATCCAAAATTCTACAATAGCATGATCACTACCTCCTAGGGTCCCAGCCACTCTTACCTCCTCAACCATTTCCTCCCTGTTTATAAGGATTAGATCCAAGGTAGCAGATCCCCTTGTTTTCTCCCCTACCTTTTGGAAGATAAAGTTGTCAGCAAGAGAGGATAAGAATTTCCTGGACCTGTTAGTTTTGCCTGAGAGAGATTCCCAACAAATGTCTGGATAGTTGAAATCTCCCATGACCACTATGTCATATTTTTTGGAGAACTTGGCCATTTGATGCATAAAGAGTTCATCCATATCTTCAGCTTGCATAGGCGGCCTGTAGTAAATGCCTACAATGGTGTCCTTTCCATTGTTCTCTCCCTGTATTCTTACCAGTTTCCACAGAACTCCCAGTCTCTGAAGCTTCAATCTCTGTGCAGATATACGCTTTTCTAACATACAATGCGACACCTCCTCCTCGTTTATCAAGTCTATTTCTTGCAAATAAGTTGTATCCTTCTAGCCTTGTATTCCAATCATGTGTGTCGTCCCACCAAGTCTCAGTGATTCCAATGACATCATATTTATTTTCCTGCGTAAATAGTTCCAATTCCCCTTGTTTGTTGCCCATGCTTTGTGCATTTGTATAGAAACATTTTAGGTTATGATTGGTTTCTCTTCCTCCAATATTTTTATTATGTAGATTTTTTTGTCTTTGTTCTTCCCCTTCACTTCTAATAGCAGAGTTCTCAATAGTACTTGTCAGGTGTATGGCTTTTTCTGGCGTTTTGCTTCCCTTCCCACATTGTTCTAGTATAAAGCTCTCTTGATGAGTGTAGCAAGGCGACTTCCAAATACATGTTTTCCAGTCTTCGTAAGATTCACCCCCTCTCTAGCAAGTTGTCCATCAAAAAGGCAATTCACTCTGTGATCCAGAAAGCCAAATCCTTGCTGACGGCAAAGAATTATCAAAATTGATCCAAATAGGGTATCTTACCGTTAAATCATATATATCCCTTCAAAATATCTTTATTGGTTAAAAAAACCATATTAAATGGTTCACACCAAAAACAAACGTGCATAAACAAAAAAAAAAAAACGTGTTCAAAATTACCATTAAAATGGGTGAATCTAGGAGTCTCTCTTACGTCAACTAGGCTGTCACCTTCCTGGCTGCGGAGGTTGGCACCCTAGGGGTGAACATTGTGGCGCCCCGCTCCACAATGGCTGACCCTGGGAGCCCTATATTTCCCTACAGCCACTAGGGAACCCTCCTACCCGATATACTAAAGGAGCCCCTACCAATAGACATAAACGATCCTATATCTAAAAGAGGACCCTAGACCCCAATTAAAATCAAGAACACAATTGGCAATTGGTGACGATTAACATAGGTATGAAACTTTCCACGAAGCGGTCAAAGAATGAAGATTCTTCAGGGTTTGGGCCCTTTGTTTGCCAACTAGATTTCAAAATTTGCGGCAAAAGTTAGATACTGCTTATATTATCACCCAATAGTTGGTATAAATGAAAAATAATGCTCAGACAACTTTTAAAACCACCTAAGATGTAGTCACTGTAGGGAAAACCGTAATATTGGTTAAATAAGTGGTTTCTAAGCATGCAGTGTGCATCCACACTATTTCTGATAACAACAAGAAAAACCAACAATGACACATTTCAAATGTGACATGAAATGGTGCATGATATTGCCCAAAAAAACAACGTTAACCCCGTCATTATCCACATGCAAAAATTGGAAATGGTTTCTAAGCATGCAGATTGCATCCCAAACTGATGCAAACAATGAATACTGCTTTTAAATGCCAATTGTTAATGACACAGATGAATAACAATGCTAAACCAACTTGTCAGGTCAATGAGGGACCCAAGATATGACTCCTTCATGGCACAAAAATGTGGTTTGCACACACATAGATATAATTAGCAGGTTTGCTGCAGACTATGATTCAGTGTATATTCTGTATAATAGATAAGTGGTTTCTAAGCATGCAGTGTGCGTCCACACTATTTTTGATAACAACAAGAAAAACCAACAATGACACATTTCGATTGTGACATGAAATGATGCATGATATTACCCAAAAAATCCTTGCTGACGGCACCATCGACGTAGCCAGTTGTTCACCTGTAGAATCTTACTCCACCTCCTTGTTCCATGGCCATCCCCTGGGAGGATGGAAGAGAAGACCACCTGTGCTCACAGTTCTTTCACTTTCTTGCCTAAGTTTTCAAAGTAACTGCAGGCAGATGGCATTGTCTAAACACTATTGTGAATTTTAAACAGAGAAATTGCACTAGAAAATTTGGTCCTCATTCAGTGAAAACTCTTTTTTTGCTTGTCTCTTGTATTCCTGCATCAGATCATCTCTTAGGCTACTTTCACACATCAGGCTTTTGAATCAGTATGATCCGTCTTATGCCTGATATGACGGATCCGGCGCTGATTTTAAAAAACTGATGGAACTGATCAGGTTTTTCGCCTGATCCGCCTGACCTTTTGAACCCGGAAAAAGAAGCTTTTCCATCTTGAAAATACAGACATCAATGTCCGGACGAGGGGAGAGAGAGAGAGAGGGAGAGAGAGGGAGAGAGAGGGAGAGAGAGGGAGAGAGAGAGGGAGAGAGGGAGAGAGAGGAGAGAGAGAGAGAGAGAGAGAGGAGAGAGAGAGAGAGAGAGAGAGAGAGAGAGAGAGAGAGAGACCTTGGACTCCGGATCAGTTTTCTGACGGATTTGTCAAAAATCTGGTCCGGCTCCATAGGTTTGCATTGTTTCCGGCCGCCTGAAGTGCCGATTCAGGCACTGTCAGGTGCCTCCGGAAAAAAAAAAACGTTACAAAAACCGTCTTGTCCGGCCGCCGGAATGTACAATTCCGACGGATCGGCCAAAAACGGATGCAACGCAGTGACATCAGGCGTGATCCGGCGCTAATGTCAATGCTAAAAAAACGCATCCGTTACCGGATCCGTTTTTTTAGAAACACGCCGGATCGCGCCTGATTCAAAAATTCTGATGTGTGAAGAGGCCTTAGGCCTCTTCCACACATCAGTTTTTGCAATCAGGCACAATCCGTCCAATTGCTAAAAAGACGGATCCAGCGTAGATTGTAAAAATTAATGTGCCGGATCCAGTTTTTAGCTGGATCAGTCGTGAACTTTTGAACTCGGAAAATGTATTGTACGCATGAGAGAGAGAAAGAGACCTTGGTTCGACTTCCAGGCAGGCGTAGATGAAGAAAACGGAGTCTGGTGGCCGGATCAGTCCTATGCCTGATCCGGCACCCATAGACTTGTATTGTATGACCAAGCCTGACGCACCGCTTCAGGCGCTGTCCGTTGTTTCCGGCAGAAAAAAAAAACGTCATGTCCGGCCGCCGGAATTAAAATCTATGACGGATCCGGCAGAAAACGGACTAAACGCAATGACATGCGCCGCAATCCGGCGCTAAAGCATGTCAATGAGAAAAAAACAGATCTGGCGGTAAAAAAAACGGATCAGTTTTTTTTTCAAAAACTGCCGGATCGCGCCTGACAGCAAAAAACTGATGTGTGAAAGAGGCCTAAGAGGGAAACCATCTTTAACCCCTTTACCCCCAAGGGGGGTTTGCATGTTAATGACCAGGCCAATTTTTACAATTCTGACCACTGTCCTTTTATGAGATAATAACTCTGGAACACTTCCATGTTTCCCAGTGATTATGACATTGTTTTATCATGACATATTGTACTTCATGACAGTGGTAAAATTTCTTTGATATGACTTGCGTTTATTTGTGAAAAAAAATGGAAATTTGACGAAAATTGTGAAAATTTCGCAATTTTCGCAATTTTCCAAATTTGAATTTTCATGCCCTTAAATCACAGAGATATGTCACACAAAAAAACTTAATAACTAACATTTCCCACTTGTCTACTTTACATCAGCACTTCACATTACACTTTACTTTACATTTTCACAAAAAATTTACTTCAGATCCAATTTGTTCCAATTTACCAAGGGTAACAGGAGAATATTGGACCCCAATCGTTGTTGTACAATTTGTCCTGAGTATGCTGATACCCTACATATGCAGGTAAACCACTGTTTTGGCGCATGGCAGAGCTCGGAAGGGAAGGAGCGCCGTTTGACTTTTCAATGCAAAATTGGCTGGAATGGAGATCGGACGTCATGTCGAGTTTGGAGAGCCCCTTGATGTGCCTAAACAGTGGAAACCCCCACAAGTGACAAAATTTTGGAAAGTAGACCCCCTAATGAACTTATCTAGATGTGTGGTGAGTCGAGTTGAGCGAAACAGGTCAGTCAGATTCATAAGTCGTCGACTTTCGCCAAAGTCGGGTTTCCCATAATGCTTGCAGCGCCTTTTTTCAGCCAATGAGCAAGGACGTACACTGTGGCAATCAGATGACATGGGCAGCGTCCACCACCATCTTAGATAAGGGCATTGCAGTGATTGGCTTGCTTTGGGGGGCGTCAAAGTGTCTATAAAAGCCCTGACCGCCATCCGCCATTTTTCTTCTTCCGATCTTAACAGTAGGGAGAGGTTGCTGACGCTATTTATCAGTAGGGAGAGAGTTAGGGCTGGAAGCAGAAGTTCTTGTGCTTGTGTTGATAGCAATTGTGCTGTACAGTTAGTGTGCAGTGACAGGGGAGGATTTTCTTGTGTGTAGCAGCGCTGGTTATTAAGTTGCCTGCCAGTGACAGGGAGGATTTTCTTGTGTGCAGCAGCGCTGGTTATTAGGCTGGGGAGGCAATGATGATATTGGGGAGGCAATGATGATGATAATGAGGAGGCAATGATGATGATGGGGAGACAATGATGATGATAATGGGGAAGCAACGATGATGATAATAATGGGGAGTCTTTCCACAGTGCCCTTTCCTGAGTCGTAACAGTGGAGAACGCAGCACAGTGCAGAGGAGAGCTCCATATTTTGTATGGAGCATTATATGGGGACCAGTATCCTGTATGGAGCATTATTTGGGGCCCAATATTCTTTATGGAGTATTATATTTGGCCCATAATACTGTATGGAGGACTATGTGGTGCCCATAATATTGTATGGAGGACTGTACTGTCCAGTCTGTACTGTGCGCTATGAGATTTGGCGGTTTCTGAGCTATTGTAGAATTTACAATAGATATCACTCATGTAATGGAAGAAGTGAAGTGTTTGGCATTGTACTATACCTATATTTCTCTGCCGTATCTGTGCATCATGAATCGTGGTCTGTGTTAAAGGGGCCCACTGAGACTCTTTCGCCCGGGCCCATAAAAACCTGGAGCCGGCCCTGGTTGGGAATATTTGGGGCTGCAAAATGATGATGGGGCTGCTACGGTAAAGGAACTGCTGTGGGTGATTGTTACGGTAGCGGTACATTGTCCAGAAAGTGTGTGGGACAACCTAAAGCAAATTACAGAACATCATGCCACAGGAGAACCTAGAGCTAATATTGGTGAACAAACAAGCAACTCTGGTAAACTGTTTGTTAGAGGCATTTCCAGCACACAGCAGCGGTGCAGGTTCTACCACGAGCAGTACTGGGCCAAATGGAAGAGGTGTTCGTGGTGCACACAACCAAAGTGGAATTAGAGACAGGGGTTTCATGACCATGTTGTGGACTGATTTCTCGAGTACATCGCACACGACTGTTAATACTGAATCGATTGCAACAGACAGGAGACAGCAGTTGTCAACTATGGTTCAAAATTACCTCTCCTCCCCTATCGATGTTCTCCCTCACAGTTCATTCCCTTTGACTACTGGGCCTGTAAACTGAACACCTTGCCTGAATTGGCCCAATATGCCTTACAGGAGCTCGCTTGCCCTGCTGGTAGTGTGCTATCAGAAAGAGTCTTCAGTGCTCCTGGATCAATCCTGACAGAAAGAAGGACCCGGCTGTCGACCAAAAATGTTGGTGATCTCACCTTCATTAAAATAACCATGCCTGGGTTTCAAAGGATTTTGTCCCACCTTCCCCTGATGACACATAGGTTGCCAGCAAATGGCTCGCTTTGTCCTCCTCTTTCTCCGACTCCAATTCCTCAATTTGCAGCTGCTGAACGTCCAGCATACACCTCAACATATGCCAGTTTTCCCACCTTCCTAACTGGGCTGTACCCCCCCCAGGGCCGGCGTCAGCACCTGGCGCACCCCGGCAAGTTCCGGGGCCCTGAGCAGGTGGGGGGCCCACTCGCCGTCAGAGACACCGGCGTACTATAGGGGCCCTGTGCCAATGCAGGCGCCCAAGAGTGGGCCCCCCTGCTTGCTCAGGGCTCCGCACTTGCAATACTTACCTCTCCCTGCTCCACCGCTGTGACGTCTTCTGCGTTTCCTGACAGTGACATTCAGGTCAGAGAGTGCGATGACGTCATGTCTGTGCGCCCTCTGCCTGAACAGTCACAATGCAGAGAGCTGGAAGATGGCGACACTGACGAGTCCCGAGTAGAGCAGTGCCCAGCCAGGAGAGGAATTTCATTTTTTTTAATGTTTGGAGCAATATATGGGGAGTATTATACACTGGAGAATTATATATGGGGCCCATCATACACTTGAGCATCATCGATAGGGCCCATTATACACTGGAGCATCATATGGGGCCCATTATATATGGAGCATTATATAGGCCCATCATACACTGGAGCAATATCCATGGGGCCCATCATACACTGGAGCATCATACACGGGGCCCATTGTACACTGAAGCATCATATATGGTGCCCATTATACACTGGAGCATCATATGGGGCCCATTATATATGGAGCATTATATAGGCCCATTAAACACTGGAGCATCATCCATGGGGCCCATCATATACTGGAGTATCATATGGGGCCCATTATATATGGAGCATTATATAGGCCCATCATACACTGGAGCATCATCCATGGGCCCATCATATACTGGAGCATCATATGGGGCCCATCATATACTAGAGCATCATATGGGGTTCATTATTTATGGGGCATCACATGGAGCCCAATATATATGGAGCATTATATAGGCCCACCATACACTGGAGCATCATATACGGGGCCCATTATACACTGGAGCATCATATTGGGCCCATTATATATGGAGCATTATATAGGCCCATCATACACTGGAGCATCATCCATGGGGCCCATCATATACAGGAGCATAATATGGGCCCATTATATATTGAGCATTATATATGCCCATCATACAATGGAGTATCATCCATGGGGCACATCATATACTGCAGAATCATATGGGGCACATTATATATGGAGCATCACATGGAGCCCATTATATATGGAGCATTATATATGGGGACCATTATATTTGGAGCATTATATGGGTCTCATCATACACTGGAGCATCATCCATGGGGCCCATCATATACTGGAGCATCATATGGGGCCCATTATATATGGAGCATTATATAGGCCCATCATGCACTGGAGCATCATATACGGGGCCCATTATACACTGGAGCATCATATGGGGTCCATTATATATGGAGCATTATATAGGCCCATCATACACTGGAGCATCATCCATGGGGCACATCATATACTGGAGAATCATATGGGGCACATTATATATGGAGCATCACATGGAGCCCATTATATATGGAGCATTATATATGGGGACCATTATATTTGGAGCATTATATGGGTCTCATCATACACTGGAGCATCATCCATGGGGCCCATCATATACTGGAGCATCATATGGGGCTCATTATATATGGAGCATTATATGGGCTCATCATACACTGGAGAATCATCCATGGGGCCCATTATACACTGGAGCATCAAATACGAGGCCCATTATACACTGGAGCATCATATGGGGCCCATTATATTTGGAGCATTATATAGGCCCATCATACACTGGAGCATCATCCATGGGCACATCATATACTGGAGAATCATATGGGGCACATTATATATGGAGCATCACATGGAGCCCATTATATATGGAGCATTATATATGGGGACCATTATATTTGGAGCATTATATGGGTCTCATCATACACTGGAGCATCATCCATGGGGCCCATCATATACTGGATCATCATATGGGGCCCATTATATATGGAGCATTATATAGGCCCACCATACACTGGAGCATCATATACGGGGCCCATTATACACTGGAGCATCATATTGGGCCCATTATATATGGAGCATTATATAGGCCCATCATACACTGGAGCATCATCCATGGGGCTCATCATATACAGGAGCATAATATGGGCCCATTATATATTGAGCATTATATAGGCCCATCATACACTGGAGCATCATCCATGGGGCACATCATATACTGGAGAATCATATGGGGCACATTATATATGGAGCATCACATGGAGCCCATTATAAATGGAGCATTATATATGGGGACCATTATATTGGAGCATTATATGGGTCTCATCATACACTGGAGCATCATATGGGGCCAATTATATATGGAGCATTATATAGGCCCATTATACACTGGAGCATCATATGGGCCCATTATATATGGAGCATTATATAGGCCTATCATACACTGGAGCATCATCCATGGGGCCCATCATATAATGGAGCATCATATGGGGCCAATTATATATGGAGCATTATATAAGCTCATCATACACTGTAGCGTAATCCATGGGGCCCATCATACACTGGAGCATCATATACGGGGCCCATTATACACTGGAGCATCATATTGGGCCCATTATATTTTGAGCATTATATAGGCCCATCATACACTGGAGCATCATCCATGGGGCACATCATATACTGGAGAATCATATGGGGCACATTATATATGGAGCATCACATGGAGCCCATTATTTTGGAGCATTATATATGGGGACCATTATATTTGGAGCATTATATGGGTCTCATCATACACTGGAGCATCATCCATGGGGCCCATCATATACTGGAGCATCATATGGGGCCCATTATATATGGAGCATTATATAGGCCCACCATACACTGGAGCATCATATACGGGGCCCATTATACACTGGAGCATCATATTGGGCCCATTATATATGGAGCATTATATAGGCCCATCATACACTGGAGCATCATCCATGGGCCCATCATATACAGGAGCATAATATGGGCCCATTATATATTGAGCATTATATATGCCCATCATACAATGGAGTATCATCCATGGGGCACATCATATACTGCAGAATCATATGGGGCACATTATATATGGAGCATCACATGGAGCCCATTATATATGGAGCATTATATATGGGGACCATTATATTTGGAGCATTATATGGGTCTCATCTTACACTGGAGCATCATCCATGGGGCCCATCATATACTGGAGCATCATATGGGGCCCATTATATATGGAACATTATATAGGCCCATCATACACTGGAGCATCATCCATGGGCCCATCATACACTGGAGCATCATCCATGGGGCCCATCATACACTGGATTATTATAAATGGGGCCCATCATACACTGGAGCATCATATACGGGGCCCATTATACACTGGAGCATTATAAATGGGGCCCATCATACACTGGAGTATCATATACAGGGCCCATTATACACTGGAGCATCATATGGGGCCCATTATTTATGGAGCATTATATAGGCCCATCATACACTGGAGCATCATCCATGAGGCCCATCATACACTGGAGCATCATATGGGGCCCATTATATATGGAGCATTATATAGGCCCATCATACACTGCAGCATCATCCATGGGGACCATCATATACTGTAGCATTATGTGGAGCTCATCATATACTGTATGGAACATTATATGGGAAAAATTATTAATGGAGCAATATATGGGGCTCATTATTCTGTATGGCGCACTATGTGGTGGCCATAATACTGCATGGAGGAATATACTGAGCAATTTTAGAATTTAAACTAGATATCACTCATGTAATGTAGGGGTATGGTTCCACGTTCTGGATAGCAGGCATTTTGGGGGAGCGGAAACTCCTCTCCACCCAAAGCCCTGCCCCCTTCTGAACACGCGGTGAATCCGGATGTGTTCATTGAACACATCCGGAATCACCGCACCCCTACATAGGACTCTGCTATTTACCTTTCCGTGACGGAGCGTCACCGCAAGGGAAAAGGACATGCTGCGATCTGAAAAGACGCGCCGCATGTCCGTTTACGCAGGTCTGATGCCTGCGTGTTTTAACGCATAGTGGAGACGGGATTTCATGAAATCCCCTCCACTATGCTGTAACATCTGGACGCTGCGTGTTTGACGCTGCTTCTGTGCACAGCGTCAAACACGCAGCGTTTCTTGACCGTGGAAACATACCCTAAGAAGTGAAGTATATGTCATTGTACTATACCTATATTTCTGTGCCGTATCGGAGCATCATGAATTGTGGTATGTGTTAAAGGGGCCCACTGAGACTCTTTGGCCCGGGGCCCACAAAAACCTGGAGCCAACCCTGCCCTCCCCACAACTTTAGCCAAATAACCCCCAGTTTTCAATGCGTAACTATTATTATAAATTAATTAAAGTAAATTAATGTTGACAAGCTTAAGTAATAAGAATTGTTGTCATTGGCATTGAAATGGGCACTGTGGGTGTGTTTACTGTCCTCCACTCCCTGACGATTTTTCTTCCCCATTGATTTGCATTGGGTTTCGTGTTTCAGTCGGACCTTCGACTTTTGCCGATAGTCGGCAGATTTCGTTCGACTCGGCTTTTGTGAAAGTCAGGTGATCCGAAACCTGACTCCACCCTCCCGGAGGCAAAGTCGCTCATCTCTAGTGGTGAGCACTTTGAACCCCCAAGTGCTTCGCGGAAGTTTATAATATTATTTTTTTCACAAAAATTATGTTTTTTGCCCCCAATTTTTATTTTCCCAAGGGTAACAGGAGAACTTGGACCCCAAAAGTTATTGTGCAATTTGTCCCGAGTAGGCTGCTACCCCGTATGTGGGGTAAAACACTTTTTGGACGCATGGCAGAGCTTGGAAAGGAAGGAGCACCGTTTGACTTTTTCAACGCAGGATTGGCTAGAATTGAGATCAGATGCCATGTCGCGTTTGGAGAGCCCCTAATGTGCCTAAACAGTGGATACCCCCCAATTCTAAATCCAACCCTAATGCCAACACACCCCTAACCCTAATCCCAACCCTAACCATAACTCTAACCACAAACCTAATGCTAACACACTTCTAACCCTAATCCCAACCATAACCCTAATCCCAACCATAACCCTAACCCTAATGGGAAAATGGAAATAGATAAAAAAATTTATTTTATTATTTTTCCCTAACTATGGGGGTGATAAAGGGGGGTTTGATTTACTATTTATAGCAGGTTTTTATGTTTGGCAACTGTCACATAGTAAAAAACGCTTTTATTGCAAAAAATAGTTTTTGCATCACCACATTTTGAGAGCTATAATTTTTCCATATTTTGGCACACAGAGTCATGTGAGGTCTTGTTATTTGCAGGATCAGTTGACGTTTTTATTGATACCATTTTCAGGCACATGACATTTTTTGATCGCTTTTTATTCCGATTTTTGGGAGGCAGAATGATCAAAAACCAGCAATTCATGAATTTCTTTTGGAGGGCGTTTACACCGTTCCACGTGTGGTAAAATTGATAAGGCAGTTTTATTCTTAGGGTCAGTACAATTACAGAGATACCTCATTTCTATCATTTTTTATGTTTTGGCACTTTTATACAATAAAAACTATTTTATATAAAAAAATAATTATTTTTGCATCGCTTTATTCTGAGAGCTTTAACTTTTTTATTTTTCCGGTGATGGAGCTGTATGGGGGCTTTTTTTTTTGCGGGACAAGATGATGTTTTCAGCGGTACCATGTTTATTTATATCTGTCTTTTTCTTTGCATTTTATTTCACTTTTTGTTTGGCGGTATGATGATAAAGAATGTTTTTTTTTCGCTTGTTTTTTTTAATGGTTTTCACTAAAGGGGTTAACTAGTGGGACAGTTTTATAGGTTGAGTCGTTATGGACGTGGCGATACCAAATATGTGTACTGTTATTGTTTTTTTTTAATTTAAATATTTATTTATTGCTGGAATAAATATTGATTATTATTAATTGCTATTTTTTATTATTTTCTTAAAAATATTTTTACATATATTTAAAAAAATGTTTTTATTTAATTCTGACTTTTACACTTTGTCCCACGATGGGACACTCATTTTCTGCAGGCTGATCACTTCTATAGCATGCAAATCTGCATGCTATAGAAGCTGTAAGTGTGTCGACCCGCCACCACAATTGTGGATTACCAGGGCAATGGGGTACTCAGAGCCGAGCCCATGGAAGTCTATGGGGGTTTTGTCACAGGTAGCTGTGGCTCGGTCTGTGGCCCGGGCGGTCTGGCGTATGTTGGGGATATATTTACAGGGGATTGATTTATGTACAGTTCGTGACGCCACCTGTAGTATTCTGGTAATTAGTACCAGCGCTGCTGTAGATCTCTGAGGGGATGGTGATGCAGCTAGATGTCGGGTCCCCTACAGGTGGGACTGGTCCCTCAAAGTCTATGGGATTTGTGAAGTCGGGTGCAGATAAAGAACACAGTCTCACACGGTCAGCGTCTTTCCATACCTTTACTTGTAAGATGTTCAGGCAGGTCCCAGGGAGGCTGATCCAAGGAGAGTGTATCTTGAGACAGCAGCTGGACAAGTTAGGGGCCTCCTTTACTTCCAATACAACGAGTACAACCAGCCTGAAGCGTAGTTCCCTCAAAATCTCCAGCTAATCTATAGCTGTACCTGCCCAGTCAGCTTTGTGTTAGGAGCCTTCCTGTGAAGGAGCTGAATTCTTATTTTGTCCTGCAGAAACTCCAAAGTCTTCACTCCCCCTGACCCCAGTTACGTACTGACTATAAGGGGCTGTCTGCCGCGACCTAGGGTCCGGTAGATTCCTGGTTTTCTTATCACTGTGCTTGAAACAACAGTGACCCTTCGGTCCCCAGTGACCGGGTGCAATGTGCTGGACTTCTTCAATCCGTAAGCACTAATCCAATAAATCCACTTTGCCTTTCGCCTTGTCCACGCTGGTAACATAAGCACTCAAACTAGCCAAGGGTCGAGCAGTCACTTCTTTCTTTTCCTTCCTTCAAAGTTAGCTACAGATGCTCAGTTATCAACAGGCAGGAGCACGTCTCTGAACCTGATACCGTCCTTTAGACAGGGATGCTGAAGGCTTTCTGTACTAAAACTTCTTCTTTCCTTCAGTGTATGCTGAGGAGGTGATACAGCTCTGACTAGACTAAGGTGTATTCAAACACCTATACCAGACTCCACGATATGAACTGATGATAGAGCAGGCTAGACTCCTTCCTCCCTCCAGACGTCTTCTCTCTCTGAAGTCTAGACACTCACTCCACACGTCCTCACTGTCCGAAGACAGGAACTAGACTCACTAAATCACTCTAACACATACCTTGACCACTCCCTCAAGAGTAAACTCCACTACCCTAAGGGTGTGTCTAGTATATGTTGAGTGAATGGATATTTAGCATTAAACTGCTGTCTCGCCATACACTCTCCAGGGTACTGCGTGTGCCTAACACCAGGGCTACACATTCCCCCATGGTAAAAGACAGCACTCCCGGGCTGTAAAATACAAAAGAGACATTTTGTTTATGCAATAAACATCAAACAATAACATCTTCCCATCCGGGAGGTGAGAATATCTTGAACGTTGCGAACATTATAGAAAATACAAATATTAAAGAGCATTTAATAAATATACAGTATACTTGTGAAGTACCCGCACCAAACCTTCAACGTGGGTCCTGGGTGGGCTGCAGGACATCCGATTGCAGACCTCACTCAGTGCCACACCACACGGGTTTTGTTTTCAGAGGTAGTTGTGACTGGTTTATGTAAAACCAAGAGAAAGCACCGAAGCGCAACTATTTACAAGTAAGTTCTGGGTTAGCATAGTCCTTAACCTCCAAGTCCAATGTAAAACCAAAGACATATTATATAATATCACATAATACGAAAGTGCAAAAACTTTTTCTGATTACTATTTATCATTTACCCAGCCGGGCATTCTACAGTAGAAATATATATATTCACTATATAATTTGTGCAAAACTTTATAAAACATTTCAAACTTTTTTTACTTTTGGTAGACCCGATAGGGATCTCACCAATTCTTCACTATCTTATTCATTTTCTGCAAATACACTTTCTAATACATTTTCCACCCCGGGGCTGGAACGATGCAATGGGCCCTAGATCCCAGGACCAGCAAATCATGTGCTGCGATCAGGGTCTGGGTCGCCACAGTTCTGGTGCGAACCTCCAGGGGCGCAACGGGTACACTCTCTCCACATGACACCGATTGCGTCTCAATCACAGTTAGCGATATGGACCGCGTTAGGGATTGCGATCGAGACTGTGTCGCATGTTGCGATGAAGAGGTGGCTTTAATTCGCGATGAACTCTGGGTCGCTAGTTGCGATGACTTTGCAGGGGGCGATGCTGGGGCACGGCCGGATGCTGCTTGAGCTGGAAACGGGGACGCTGCGGTAATGGTGACGGTACCTGCGTCTGGGACGGGGTCGCGGACGATGGCGACGTTAAGGGCATACCATCCCTTCATTCCCCAGTGCCGCGTATATGTGACGATATCTCCATTTGCTAAGTCCCTCCCGGGATGGCCTTGCGGCAGGTGAGATTCTACGTCACGCCTGCTGACGAAGACCGCTGGGTAGAGGCCCGGTTCACGGATAAAGCCCCAGCCCTTCCGGAGCTGGAACTCAGTCACACACCCCTGCCGCCGCGGTTCCCTCAGGGTACCTTTATCTCTCCGGACACTTTCTTTGTCTGCGATCAGCTCGGCAAATTGTCGCTGACGGTTCCTCTGAGTTTCCCGCTCTTCCTCCTGCTGACGCCTCTTCTTCTCCTCACGACTCTGCCATTCTTGTTCCCACTGGGCGGTATAAGCGACGTCATCCAGGCGCGCCATTTCGTCCCAGTCCACATCTGGTAGTGACGGACAGGACCCCTCCGGTGTCCCTGCCGGGGACCGATCATCTGCTGCGGCCTCTTGGCCGGGCGGGCGTTCCGGGATTGGCTGTACCTCCTCAACCTCCTTCGCTTCCACCGCTTCACCGGTGGGATCGGGATCGGTACTTTCGGGGGCAGCCTCCGGTTGCTCCTTCGCCTTGGGCAGCAGACTCTTCGGTATCTGGAATCGTGGGGGGTCGTTGAGGGGAGAGACCACCGTGTCCCACAGCCTCCGCTGTTCCAGGGTACGCCGCGTCTCTCTATTTCTTCAAATCCAGGCTGGTGCTGGACCATCTTCTTCAGGCGTGCATTTTCTTCTCTTGTCTCTAGCAACGCCTGCTTCAGGTGCAGGATCACGGATAACTCCGGTGTTGGTGGCAGCTTGGCTGGGGCACGGGGCCTGCCTTCCTCCGCTTCCCAGCTCGGCTGCACACGTCCTGCCTCCATGATGTTCCAGAAGATTCTCTCTTCTTTCTGCGGAGACATCCGGTCTCTTCCGTGGAGGTGGGATTTGCGTCTCTTCCTCCTCGCAGGGAAGGTGAAGAGGAGGCGGACCTCCTTTGCTGTAGGGCAGGACCGCATGTTGTAATAGCACTTTGAGAGGGCAGGCATTTTCTTCGCGCCACAGGGGGGTAGACGCCCACGAAGGTACGCCCACCTTCTTCTCCAGCGCCTGAGGGCGCGAATATGGCGACAAAAATGGCGATTTTGGCGCCAAAAGTGCAAACAGTTCTTTTTCACAAAAACAATTCCTTAGGCACACAGGGCTCGCAATTCCGCGAGTTTCGCATCCTGTTCGTGACGCCAAAGTTGTGTCGACCCGCCACCACAATTGTGGATTACCAGGGCAATGGGGTACTCAGAGCCGAGCCCATGGAAGTCTATGGGGGTTTTGTCACAGGTAGCTGTGGCTCGGTCTGTGGCCCGGGCGGTCTGGCGTATGTTGGGGATATATTTACAGGGGATTGATTTATGTACAGTTCGTGACGCCACCTGTAGTATTCTGGTAATTAGTACCAGCGCTGCTGTAGATCTCTGAGGGGATGGTGATGCAGCTAGATGTCGGGTCCCCTACAGGTGGGACTGGTCCCTCAAAGTCTATGGGATTTGTGAAGTCGGGTGCAGATAAAGAACACAGTCTCACACGGTCAGCGTCTTTCCATACCTTTACTTGTAAGATGTTCAGGCAGGTCCCAGGGAGGCTGATCCAAGGAGAGTGTATCTTGAGACAGCAGCTGGACAAGTTAGGGGCCTCCTTTACTTCCAATACAACGAGTACAACCAGCCTGAAGCGTAGTTCCCTCAAAATCTCCAGCTAATCTATAGCTGTACCTGCCCAGTCAGCTTTGTGTTAGGAGCCTTCCTGTGAAGGAGCTGAATTCTTATTTTGTCCTGCAGAAACTCCAAAGTCTTCACTCCCCCTGACCCCAGTTACGTACTGACTATAAGGGGCTGTCTGCCGCGACCTAGGGTCCGGTAGATTCCTGGTTTTCTTATCACTGTGCTTGAAACAACAGGACCCTTCGGTCCCCAGTGACCGGGTGCAATGTGCTGGACTTCTTCAATCCGTAAGCACTAATCCAATAAATCCACTTTGCCTTTCGCCTTGTCCACGCTGGTAACATAAGCACTCAAACTAGCCAAGGGTCGAGCAGTCACTTCTTTCTTTTCCTTCCTTCAAAGTTAGCTACAGATGCTCAGTTATCAACAGGCAGGAGCACGTCTCTGAACCTGATACCGTCCTTTAGACAGGGATGCTGAAGGCTTTCTGTACTAAAACTTCTTCTTTCCTTCAGTGTATGCTGAGGAGGTGATACAGCTCTGACTAGACTAAGGTGTATTCAAACACCTATACCAGACTCCACGATATGAACTGATGATAGAGCAGGCTAGACTCCTTCCTCCCTCCAGACGTCTTCTCTCTCTGAAGTCTAGACACTCACTCCACACGTCCTCACTGTCCGAAGACAGGAACTAGACTCACTAAATCACTCTAACACATACCTTGACCACTCCCTCAAGAGTAAACTCCACTACCCTAAGGGTGTGTCTAGTATATGTTGAGTGAATGGATATTTAGCATTAAACTGCTGTCTCGCCATACACTCTCCAGGGTACTGCGTGTGCCTAACACCAGGGCTACACATAAGCTCTGCAGCTTCAATACACTGACCTGAGAGACTTCCTGGTCATCACTGCGCATGACAGGAAGCCTCTCAGGCCTGGAGATCCATGGCAGTGATCGGAATCCTGCGTCATGCAGCAGGGTCTCCGATCCAAAGGCAATGGGCTGTCAGCCCCTCTTCCTGCTCTGGAACGCTGCGATCATGTTTGAGGCATTCCTCTGGATTATTATCTTGTCTGCCTGACGAATCCACAAGAGCCGATGACCTGATACTAAAGAGTCCAAGAATAGGGACATTCTACATGCTTCCCAAAATCCACAAATCTGGAAATCCAGGGAGACCAATTATTTCATGTGTGAGCACCCTTACTGAGCAGGTGTCTGGATGGGTAGCGGGTATTCTTAAACCTCTGGTAAAGGATACACCCAGCTACATTCAGGAAACAACTGACCTATTGAATAAACTAGCAGCAATAGGTCCTCTACCAGAAGGAACCATCCTGGCCACCATGGGTGTGGAATCTTTGTACTCTAATATCCCACACCAGGATGGATTAAATGCCTGGCTGCAAATTCTTCATAGAAAACACAGGGACTGATGCTGATTCTGTGGTGAAGCTTATAAAATTCATCCTCACCCACAATTACTTTGAATTTGACAACATGATATATCTAAAGGAGACTGGCACAGCAATGGGAAGTAAAATGGCTCCACAGTGTGCAAATATTTTCATGGCCAAACTTGAAAGTGACCTCTTGTCCACATATCCCATCAGGCCTCTGGCCTACTACCGCTACACTGATGATATTTTAATCATCTGAACGGAGTCTGAGCCACAGCTAAAGACGTTCCATGAACAGTTTAATCAATTCCATCCTACCATCAATCTAACACTCAACTACTCCAGCACTGAAATTAACTTTTTGGACACCATTATTAAACTACAGAAAAATGAAATCCCTGTATCAGAAGCCAATTGACCGTCCAACATACCTTAAATGGGATAGTTTCCATCCAAAACACATAAAAACTCTATTGTCTACAGGCAAGCCATCAGATACAATCGTATATGTTCCAACCCCATGGACAGAGATGAACACCTTGGTCACCTCAGAAAGACCTTTTTGAATCAGGGTTACCATCCAAGAACAATTCGAAAACCACATTACAAGATCCACCAGAATATCAAGGAATCACCTGGTACATTACAAAGCTAAAGAAGAAAATAACCGGGTGCCTCTAGTAGTCATCTACAATCCAAATCTGGAGGTACTAAGTGGAGCTACACAGAAATTACAACCGTTACTACAAAAAGGTGCCCGATTACAATACATATTTATAGACTCCCCACTATTGTGTTTTAGGCAGCCCCCAAATCTAAGAAGTATCATTGTCAGAAGCTCCTTGTCTTCTCCAACAGCTGCAGGAACCTTTCCTTGCAACGAGAAAAAATGTAAAACCTGTCCATTTGTAATGACCACGGACAAGATAAAGATCCCCAATTCACATGGACTACAAGATCTGTTATGTTTAGGTAGCTGAGGAGAAAAAGCAAAAACAGTAATAGACCAGAGAGGCTGGAACCTATTGGATTGCAGTAACCTGAACTAACCACACAACTAGAGGTAGCCGTGGAGCGTTCCTACGTTGATCCTAGATGCCTCGTCACAGCCTGAGAGATAACTACACCTAAAGGCAGAAAGAGGAAAGCTATCTGCCCCGGAGCAGTTCCCCAAAGAAAACAGGAAGCCCCCAAACATGTAATGGTGGTTAGACAAGAAGAAGCACGGACACAGACAGAAAATAGAATGAGCAAACGCTGGGGCCCAATCTGTCTAGACAGAAAAGTACAGGAAAGGATTCTCACTGCAATCCAAAAAAACCCTAAAAAATACCAACTCTTCTGATTGCAAAAAACACCTGAGATCACACGATCTCTACCACCTAAATCAGATCTCTGGTGTAACAAAACTAAGCCGCAGCCACTGAAAAAACAGAAAAAAAGCAAATGAACAAATAACAGTGGCTTCAGATAAACTAAGAGCACAGGCCCCCAGTAGGGGACCCGGCAGACCTCCACAGAAGTGCAGGGAACTATGCAAAAAGCAAGCACAAAAATAAAAGCAGAAAATATCTTATCTGAAAGCAGAAGATGCAGGCCAGACTCAGCAAACTTCCAAATGAACCAGGAACCACAATTGAGACAAGAACAATTGATCACCGGCGACCATCATGGGAGGGAACCTCCCCTATATCAGTCCAGTCCGTGATCCCAGATTGCCATTCCTCGCTGTGAGGCTCAGTACTGTCTGCAACCACCAGAGGGAGCCTCTGCTCAGAAACCATCCCCAGCACATTCATAACAGTACTCCCCCCTTGAGGAGGGGTCACCGAACCCTCACTTGTGCAACCAGGCCGATCAGGATGAGCTCGGTGATAGGCACGGATCAGTCTCCTAGCATGGATGTCCGAAGCAAACACCCAAGAATTGTCCTCCTGACCATAACCTCTCCACTTAACCAAATACTGGAGTTTCCGTCTAGAAAAACGAGAATCCAATATTTTCTCAACCACATACTCCAGATTTCCCTCAACCAAAACAGGGTCAGGAGGCGCAGCCATAGGAACCACTGGCTCGACAAACCTCTTCAATAAGGACTTGTGGAACACGTTATGGATATTAAATGTCCCTGGAAGAAGCAAATGGAAGGAAACAGGATTAAGAATCTCCATGATCTTATAAGGTCCAATGAACCTAGGCTTAAAATTTGGAGATGCAACCCTCATAGGGATATTTCTTGAGGACAACCAAACCAAGTCCCCCACTTTAAACCGAGGACCATCAGTCCTATGCCGGTTGGCAAACCGTTGGGCCTTCTCCTGAGAGAGAGACAACCCCTCCACTACCTGCTCCCAAATCTGCTGCATATGCTCCACAACAGAGTCAACACCCGGACAGACAGAAGCCTCCGCCTGCCCGAAGAAAATCGAGGGTGAAACCCAAAATTGCAGAAAAATGGAGACATCAAGGTGGCAGAGCTAGCCCTATTATTAAGAGCAAACTCAGCCAAAGGCAAAAAAGAGACCCAGCCATCTTGATCAGCAGACACAAAGCATCTCAGATAAGTCTCCAATGTCTGGTTTGTTCTCTCAGTTTGTCCATTGGTCTGAGGATGAAAAGCCGAGGAGAAAGACAATTGAACACCAAGTTTAGAACAAAAAGTCCTCCAAAATCTGGAAACAAACTGGACTCCTCTGTCAGACACATTGTTCTCAGGAATGCCGTGTAACCGAACCACGTGCTGAAGGAACAAAGGCACCAATTCGGAGGAGGAAGGCAACTTAGGTAATGGCACAAGATGTATCATTTTGGAAAACCTATCATAAATCACCCAGATAACGGTCATTCTCTGAGAAACAGGGAGGTCGGAAATGAAATCCATAGAGATATGGGTCCATGGTCTCTTGGGCACAGGCAATGGCATCAACAAACCACTAGAGCGAGAGCAAGGCTTGGAGCGAGAGCAAGTCCTGCAGGACTGCACAAATTCCCTGACGTCACGAGACAAAGTAGGCCACCAAAAGCACCGACTAACCAAGTCTCTGGTACCAAAAATTCCGGGATGACCGGCCAACGCGGAACAATGAATCTCAGACATCACACTCTTTTTCCACCGGTCTGGGACAAACAATCTCCCAATAGGGCAGCGCTCGGATTTATCCTCCTGACACCCTTCCAGAGCCAGTCTCAAATTGGGCGAGATGGCGGAAAGAACTACACCCTCTTTCAAAATAACAGCAGGATCAGATAACTCAGGAAAGTCCGCAAGGAAACTCCTCGAGAGGGCATCCGCCTTAACATTCTTAGTGCCAGGAAGAAAGGAAACCACAAAATTAAAACGTGTGAAAAACAAGGCCCACCTGGCCTGTCTAGGATTAAGTCGCTTGGCTGATTCCAGATAAACCAGATTCTTATGGTCCGTGAGGACCACCACCTGATGTTTGGCTCCCTCCAGCCAATGTCTCCACTCTTCAAAAGCCCACTTCATGGCCAATAACTCCCGATTACCCACGTCATAATTACGTTCAGTTGGAGAAAATTTTCGAGAGAAAAAGGCACAAGGGTTACTTTTAGAGGTCTCTGGATCTCTTTGGGACAAAACGGCACCTGCCCAAATTTCAGAGGCATCAACCTCCACCTGAAATGGCAGAGAAACATCAGGCTGCCATAGAACAGGAGCAAAAGTGAATCTCTGCTTAAGTTCCTGAAATGCAGAGACTGCCTCAGGAGGCCAATTCACCACATCAGAACCCTTTTTGGTCAAATCAGTCAATGGTTTAACAATAACAGAGAAATTACCAATAAATTTACGATAAAAATTGGCAAAACCCAAGAATCTCTGAAGAGCCTTTAATGAAGTAGGTTGGACCCAATCACAGATGGCCTGAACCTTGACCGGGTCCATTTCAATAACAGATGGGGACAAAATGAATCCCAGAAATGAGATCCTCTGTACGCCAAAAAGACACTTTGATCCCTTCACATACAGAGCATTCTCTCTCAAAATCTGGAACACAGTCCGAACATGTTTCACATGAGAGTCCCAGTCATTGGAAAAAATCAAGATATCATCCAAATAAACAATCAGAAATTTATCCACAAAATCCCTGAAAATGTCATTCATGAAGGACTGGAAGACGGAAGGAGCATTAGTGAGCCCAAAGGGCATCACTAGGCACTCAAAATGCCCCTCTGGGGTATTAAATGCCGTCTTCCATTCATCCCCGTGCTTAATGCGAATAAGGTTATACGCCCCCCTGAGGTCAAGCTTGGTAAACCAAGTAGCACTTTTCACCCTGGAGAACAGGTCAGAAATCAAGGGTAACGGATATTGATATTTCACAGTGATATTGTTCAAGAGACGATAATCAATACACGGCCTTAATGAACCATCCTTTTTGGCCACAAAGAAAAAACCGCCACCCAAGGGTGAAGAGGATGGTCTGATATGACACTTCTCCAATGACTCCTTGATATAAGACCGCATAGCGTCATGTTCAGGTACAGACAAGTTAAAAAGGCGACCTTTAGGGAATTTACTACCAGGCACTAATTCAATAGCGCAGTCATAGCTCCTATGGGGGGGCAAGGATGCAGATTTACTTTCGCTAAACACATCAGAAAAATCAGTCAAAAAGTCAGGAACATCCTGAGCCTGGGGAGAGGCAGAAAAAACAGGAGTGCTGGCACCAGCACATTGGCAGCCCCAACTGGTTACAGACACAGATTTCCAATCCAAATCAGGATTATGAGACTGTAACCAAGGGAAACCTAGTACAATAATGTCATGCAGATTATACAGCACCAAAAATTTGCAACTCTCCTGATGATCACGTTCAAACCTCATTATCACCTGAGTAGAGAACTGGGGTTTATTCTCAGCCAAAGGGGTAGAATCAATCCCCAGTAGGGGAATAGACTTCCGTAGGGGTATCAAGGGAAACCCACAACGTTTGGCAAAATCAAAATCCATCAGGTTAATAGCTGCTCCCGAATCAACAAAATCCTGAGCAGAAAATGTGTACAGGGAGCAAATCAGGGTAACAGTCAACAGAAATTTAGTCTGAACACTACCCAAGACAACTGAGCGTGCAAAACGTCTTCCCCGCTTAGGGCAGACTGAAATAGCATGAGAAGCGTCACCACAGTAGAAACATAACCCATTGCGTTTTCGAAACTCATGACGCTGTGCCCCAGAAGCCACTCTATCACACTGCATGGGTTCAGAAGCTGGTTCACAAGGCAACACTATTCCACGCATACCTCTACGCTCACGCAAACGTCTGTCAATTTGAATCGCTAATGACATAGAATCATTGAGACCAGAGGGAGCAGGGAAACCCACCATAACATCTTTTACATTCTTTGACAGACCCTTCTGAAAAAGGGCTGCCCAAGCATCATCATTCCATTTGGTCAGGACTGCCCACTTTCGGAATTTCTGACAGTATAACTCCTCAAGCCCCTGATTTAATGCCAACAAGGTTTTTTCAGCTTGATCAGTGACATTAGGTTCATCATACAATAACCCCAGAGCCAGAAAAAATGCATCAACATCACTCAAAACAGGGTCCCCAGGTGTCAGGGAAAAAGCCCAATCCTGAGGATCGCCGCGCAGGAGAGAGATGACAATTTGAACCTGCTGTGCTGCGTTCCCTGAGGACTTAGGTTTTAAGGCAAAAAACAACTTACAGTTATTTTTGAAATTCAGAAATTTAGCTCAATCCCCTAAAAACAAATCTGGCATGGGGATCCTAGGTTCCACAACCGGCAACCCTGTAAGATAGGTAGCAATACTCCGAACTTCAGTGGCAAGCTGATCCACACGGCCAGACAACTGTGCAAATTCCATAGAGAGAAAAATAAATCCTCAGCACCCGGAGAAACAGAGGGGAAAAAAAAAATGCAACAAACAGAAAAAAAAAAAATCTCTGACAACTCTGACAACTTTTTTTTTTTTTACACTATTTTTCCCTTCTGTGAGTACCATATAATTTTCAGTTTGGCCGGTGATACTGTTATGATTTGGTAGCTGAGGAGAGCAGGCAAAAACGGCAATACACCAGAGAGGTTGGAATCTACTGGATTGCAGTACCCTGACTAACCACCACAACTAAAGGCAGCCGTGGAGCGTACCTACGTTGGTCCTAGACGCCTCGTCACAGCCTGAGAGGCTAACTACAACTAAAGATAGAAAGAGGAAAGCTATCTGCCCGGAGCAGATCCCCAAAGAACATAGGAAGCCCCCAAACATGTAATGGCGGTTAGACAAGAGGAAATACAGACACAGACAGAAAATAGTATGAGCAAAAGTTGGGGCCCAATCTTCCTAGAAAGAAAAAGGATAGGAAGGATACTTACTGCAATCCAAAAAACCCTAAAAAAAATACCAACTCTACTAATTGCAAAAACACCTGAGATCACACGACCTCTACCACCTAAATTAGTTCTCTGGTATAACAAAACTAAGCCGCAGCCACAGAAAAAACTGGAAAAGGCAAATGAACAAATAACAGTGGTTAAGATAAACTGAGAGGAGCACAAGCCCCCGGAGGGGACCTGGCTGACCTCCACAGAAGTGCAGGAAAAAATGCAAAAAAGCAAGCACAAAAATAAAAGCAGAAAATATCTTATCTGTTAGCAGAAGATGCAGGCAAGACTCAGCAAGCTTCCAAGTGAACCAGGAACCAGAGTTGAGACAAGAACAATTGATCACCGGCAATCCTGATGGGAGGGAACCTCCCTTATATAAGACCAGTCTGTAACTCCTGATTGCCAATCTTCACAATCTTCATTGAATGGTTCAGTACTGTCTGTAACCACCAGAGGGAGCCCCTGCTCAGAATTCACTTCGAACACATTCACAACAGGTCACCTTTTTAACTTGTCTTTACCTGAACACGATGCTGTGTGATCTTATATCAAGGAGTCATTGGAGAAGGGTCATATCAGACCATCTTCTTCACCCTTGGGTGCCGGTTTTTTCTTTGTGGCCAAAAAGGATGGATCATTGAGGCCGTGTATTGATTATCGTCTCTTGAAATAAGATCACTTTGAAGTATCAATATCCGTTACCCTTGATTTCTGACCTGTTTTCCAGGGTGAAAAGTGCTAGTTGGTTTACCAAGCTTGACCTCAGGGGGGCGTATAACTTTATTCGCATTAAGCACGGGGATGAATGGAAGACGGCGTTTAATACCCCAGAGGGGCATTTTGATTACCTAGTGATGCCCTTTGGGCTCACTAATGCTCTTTCCGTCTTCCAATCCTTCATGAATGATATTTTCAGGGATTTTGTGGATAAATTTCTGATTGCTTATTTGGATGATATCTTGATTTTTTCCAATGACTGGGACTCTCATGTGAAACATGTTAGGACTGTGTTCCAGATTTTGAGAGAGAATGCTCTGTATGTGAAGGGATCAAGGTGTCTTTTTGGCGTACAGAAGGTCTCATTTCTGGGATTCATTTTGTCTCCGTCTGTTATTGAAATGGACCCGGTCAAGGTTCAGGCCATCTTTGATTGGGTCCAACCTACTTCATTAAAGGCTCTTCAGAGATTTTTGGGTTTTGCCAATTTTTATCGTAAATTTATTGGTAATTTCTCTGTTATTGTTAAACCATTGACTGATTTGACCAAAAAGGGTTCTGATGTGGTGAATTGGCCTCCTGAGGCAGTCTCTGCGTTTGAGGAACTTAAGCAGAGATTCACTTCTGCTCCTGTTCTACGGCAGCCTGATGTTTCTCTAACCGTTTCAGATGGAGGTTGATGCCTCTGAAATTGGGGCAGGTGCCGTTTGGCCCAAAAAGATCCAGAGACCTCTAAGAGTAACCCTTGTGCCTTTTTCTCTCGAAAATTTTCTCCAACTAAACATAATTATGACGTGGGTAATCGGGAGTTATTGGCCATGAAGTGGGCCTTTGAAGAGTGGAGACATTGGCTGGAAGGAGCCAAACATCAGGTGGTGGTCCTCACGGACCATAAGAATCTGGTTTATCTGGAATCAGCCAAGCGACTTAATCCTAGACAGGCCAGGTGGGCCTTGTTTTTCACACGTTTTAATTTAAATTGCGGACTCTCCTGAGTTATCTGATCCTACTGTTATTTTGAAAGAGGGTGTAGTTCTTTCCGCCATCTCGCACAATTTGAGACTGGCTCTGGAAGGGTGTCAGGAGGATAAACCTGAGCGCTGCCCTATTGGGAAATTGTTTGTCCCAGACCAGTGGAAGAAGAGTGTGATGTCTGAGATTCATTGTTCTGCGTTGGCTGGTCATCCCGGGATTTTTGGTACCAGAGACTTGGTGAGTCGGTCCTTTTGGTGGCCTACTTTGTCTCGTGACGTCAGGGAATTTGTGCAGTCCTGTGGGACTTGCTCTCGCTCCAAGCCTTGCTCTCGCTCTAGTGGTTTGTTAATGCCATTACCTGTGCCCAAGAGGCCATGGACCCATATCTCTATGGATTTTATTTCTGACATCCCTGTTTCTCAGAGAATGACCGTTATTTGGGTAATCTGTGATAGGTTTTCCAAGATAATAGATCTTGTGCCATTACCTAAGTTACCTTCCTCCTCCGAATTGGTGCCTTTGTTCCTTCAGCACGTGGTTCGGTTACATGGCATTCCGGAGAACATTGTGTCTGACAGAGGAGTCCAGTTTGTTTCCAGATTTTGGAGGACATTTTGTTGTAAACTTAGTGTTCAATTATCTTTCTCCTCTGCTTTTCATCCTCAGACCAATGGACAAACTGAGAGTACAAACCAGACCTTGGAGACTTATTTGAGATTTTTTGTGTCTGCTGATCAAGATGACTGGGTCTCTTTTTTGCCTTTGGCTGAGCTTGCTCTTAATAATAGGGCTAGCTCTGCCACCTTGATGTCTCCATTTTTCTGCAATTTTGGGTTTCACCCTCGATTTTCTTCGGGACAGGCGGAGGCTTCTGTCTGTCCGGGTGTTTTTGTGGAGCGAATGCAGCAGATTTGGGACCAGGTAGTGGAGAGGTTGTCTCTCTCTCAGGAGAAGGCCCAACGGTTTGCCAACCGGCATAGGACTGATGGTCCTCGGTTTAAAGTGGGGGACTTGGTTTGGTTGTCCTCAAGAAATATCCCTATGAGGGTTGCATCTCCAAAGTTTAAGCCTAGGTTCATTGGACCTTATAAGTTCATGGAGATTCTTAATCCTGTTTCCTTCCGTTTGCTTCTTCCAGGGACATTTAAAATCTATAATGTGTTCCACAAGTCCTTATTGAAGAGGTTTGTCGAGCCAGTGGTTCCTGTGGCTGCGCCTCCTGACCCTGTTTTGGTTGAGGGCAATCTGGAGTATGTGGTTGAGAAAATATTGGATTCTCGTTTTTCTAGACGGAAACTCCAGTATTTGGTTAAGTGGAAAGGTTATGGTCAGGAGGACAATTCTTGGGTGGTTGCATCCATGCTAGGAGACTGATCTGAGCTCATCCTGATCGACCTGGTTGCACAAGTGAGGGTTCGGTGACCCCTCCTCAATGGGGAGGTACTGTTCTGAATGTGCTAAAAATGGTTTCTGAGCAGAGGCTCCCTCTGGTGGTTACTGACAGTACTGAACCTTTCAGCGAGGAATGGCAATCTGGGATCACGGACTGGTCTGATATAAGGGAGGTTCCCTCCCATGATGGTTGCCGGTGATCAATTGTTCTTGTCTCAATTGTGGTTCCTGGTTCATTTGGAAGCTTGCTGAGTCTTGCCTGCATCTTCTGCTATCAGATAAGATATTTTCTGCTTTTATTTTTGTGCTTGCTTTTTGCATTGTTCCCTGCACTTCTGTGGAGGTCAGCCAGGTCCCCTCCGGGGGGCTTGTGCTCCTCTCAGTTTATCTGGAGCCACTGTTGTTTGTTCATTTGCTTTTTCCTGTTTTTTCAGCGGCTGCGGCTTAGTTTTGTTACACCAGAGAACTGATTTAGGTGGTAGAGGTCGTGTGATCTCAGGTGTTTTTGCAATCAGTAGAGTTGGTATTTTTTAGGGTTTTTTTTTGTATTTCAGTGAGTATCCTTTCCTGTACTTTTCTGTCTAGACTGATTGGGCCCCAGCGTTTGCTCATTCTATTTTCTGTCTGTGTCCGTGCTTCTTCTTGTCTAACCGCCATTACATGTTTGGGGGCTTCCTATTTTCTTTGGGGATCTGCTCCGGAGCAGATAACTTTCATCTTTCTGCCTTTTGGTGTAGTTATCTCTCAGGCTGTGACGAGGCGTCTAGGATCATTATAGGAACGCTCACGGCTACCTCTAGTTGTGTGATTAGTTCAGGTTACTGCAATCCAATAGGTTCCAGACTCTCTGGTGTATTGCCGTTTTTGCTTACTCTCCTCGGCTACCAAAACATAACAGGTAGGGCTGGCTCCCGGTTTTCGTGTGCCCCTGGCCAAAGAGTGTCAGTGGGCCCCTTTAACACATACCACAATTCATCATGCTCCGATACGGCACAGAAATATAGGTATAGTACAATGAAAATACTTCACTTCTTACATGACATGACTGATATCTATGTTAAAATCTACAATAACTCAAAACCCGGACAGTATATTCCTCCATACAGCATTATGGCCACCACATAGTGCGCCATACAGAATAATGAGCCCCATATATTGCTCCGTACAGAATAATTGGTCCCATATAATGTTCCATACAGTATATGATGAGCTCCACATACTGCTCCAGTATATGATAGTCCCCATATAATGTGGCATAAAGTATAGGACGGTCCCCATAGAGAACAATGAGCCCCACATATTGCTCCATAAAGTATAATGAGTCGCATATAAAGCTCCATACAGTATATGATGGGCCCCATATATTTCTCCATCCAGAATTGGCTCCATATAATGTTCCTAAAGAATAGGACCCATATGTGCCCCATATGATGCGCCATACCCTATATGATGCCCCATAAATAATTAACCCCATATGATTCTCCACTATATGATGGGCCCCATGGATAATGCTCCAGAGTCTGATCTGCCCCATTTACAATGCTCCAGTATATGATGGTCCCCATGGATGATGCTCCAGTGTCTTATGGGCCAAAATAATGCTCCATATATAATGGGTCCCATTTATAATGCACCAGTGTATAATGGGCCCCGTATATGCTGCTTCAGTGTCTGATCTGCCCCATTTAAATGCTCCAGTATATGATGGGCCCCATGGATTATGCTCCAGTGTATGATGGGCCAAAGTAATGCTCCATATATAATGGGCCCCATTTATAATGCTCCAGTGTGTAATGGACCCGGTATATGCTGCTCCAGTGTCTGTTTTCCTCCTTTTAGAATACTCCAGTGTATGATGGGCCCCATGGATTATGCTCCAGTGTATGATGGGCCAAAATAATGCTTTATATATAATGGGCCCCATTTATAATCTCCAGTGTATAATGGGCCCCGGAGATGCTGCTCCAGTGTCTGATCTGCCCCATTTAGAATGCTCCAGTATATGATGGGCTCCATGGATAATGCTCCAGTGTCTGATCTGCCCCATTTAGAATGCTCCAGTATATGATGGGCCCCATGGATGATGCTCCAGTGTCTTATGGCCAAAATCATGCTCCATATATAATGGGCACCATTATTAATGATCCATTGTATAATGGGCCCCGTAAATGCTGCTTCAGTGTCTGTTTTCCCCCTTTCAGAATGCTTCAGTATATGATGGACCCCATAGCTGACGCTCCAGTGTCTTATGGGCCAAAATAATGCTCCATATATAAGGGGCCCCATTTATAATGCTCCAGTGTATAATCGGCCCCATATATGCTGTTCCAGTGTCTGATCTGCCCCATTTAGAAAGATCAAAGTATATGATGGGCCCCATGGATGATGCTCCAGTGTCTTATGGGCCAAAATAATGCTCCATATATAATGGGCCGCATTTATAATGCTCCAGTGTATAATGGGCCCCGGAGATGCTGCTTCAGTGTCTGATCTGCCCCATTTAGAATGCTCCAGTATATGATGGGCCCCATGTATGCTGCTCCAGTGTCTGATCTGCCTTATTTAGAATGCTCCAGTATATGATGGGCCCCATGGATGATGCTCCAGTGTTTTATGGGCCAAAATCATGCTGCATATGTAATGCGACCCATTATTAATGATCCATTGTGTAATGGTCCCATAAATGCTGCTCCAGTGTCTGTTTTACCCCTTTTAGAATGCTCCAGTATATGATGGGCCCATGGATGATGCTCCCGAGTCTTATGGGCCACAATAATGCTCCATATATAATGGGCCCTATTTATAATGCTCCAGTGTATAATGCTCCCCATATATTGCTCCAAACATTAAAAAAAATGAAATGCCTCTCCTTGCTGTGCACTGATCTACTCTGGACTCCTCAGCGTCACCATCTTACAGCTCTCTGCACTTGGACTGTTTAGGCAGAGGGCGTACAGACGTGACGTCATCGCACTCTCTAACCTGAATGTCACTGTCAGGAAACGCGGAAGATGTCACAGCGGTGGAGCATGGAGAGGTAAGTATTGCAAGTGCTGGGGCCCTGAGCAAGCAGGAGTGGCCGACTCGTGGGCGACGGCGCAGGGCCCCTCATAGTACGCTGGTGTGTCTGAAGGTGAGTGGGCCCTCCCACCGTCAGAGACACTTTTTTGTACTATGAGGGGCCCTGTGCCAGTGCCGTCGCCCACGAGTCGCCCCCCCCACCTGATCAGGGAACCGGAACTTTCCCGGGTGCACCAGGTGCTGACGCCGGCCCTGGGGGTGGGATTTGTAGGTTTTGTAGTCCGTCCACGCTTGCAAGTGCATGTTTATTAAATTTATAAGCATGCAACTGGTATTCAAATTTATGATATTTTTCACTCGGCTAAAGGTCCTTCCGCCGTTGCCTCATCAATAGGATTTTGGTCAAAAAAGTGCCACACTGGAATCTTCCTACTATGGTATAAATTTTCAGGGAATGCACGCTGTGCTAACTTGACCATCTGGCCAAGCTGTACTGCAACTCTTTTTGTTTTTTTAACACGTTTTTGTATTGCTACGGGCCTGCCAGATAAACGCTGCTGCAATGTCGATGCCTGCTGCGGATCCTTCTCCTCTTCTGAGCTATTGCCAGCGGCACCCTCGTCCCCCAATGGATGCCAATCCAGATCAACAACTGGGTCATCCATCACCTCCTCTTCAATTTCATCTGCACCTTCCTCTGTGTCAATGTGCAAGGTGGTATAGTATGCGGGAACGGGCACCTGAGTTTCATCATGGTCAGATACTGGCTTAGTAGACTGCGAGGGAAATGTAGTGCTCTGGGTGAATGTACCAGCAGAATCATCTAGCAGTGGCTGTGCATCAGTGCACTCCATCTCTGATTCATGTTGGACTGGGGAATTCAGGATTTGACTTGATAACCCAGGCATGGTATGTGAAAAGAGCTCCATGGAGTATTCTGAAGTGTGGGCTGCCGCATCCTTCACTTTTGGTGGGGGTGAAGCACACAAGGAAAGGTGTTGTTCCTGACCAGGAGCCTGCACTGACGACTCAGTGCTTGCATTTTTTGAAACTTCAAAAGAGTAGGCGATAGAGCTGGAGGCTGTTTCGGCAATGTAAACCAAAACTTGTTCCTGATTCTCCAACTTTAAAAGCAGTTAACCTACTCGCAGTAAAGGGAGCCTTCCAGGCCTTCTTGAGCCAGACGATGACGCTGGCTCAACACCTCCTGCCTTAGGTGCTATTTTGCTTATGGCACTTCCAGCAGATGCACCACCACCACCATCAGTACCAGCTGGCCCCCCACGCCCACGTCCGTGGTCTCTTCCACCATACTTCCTCATTTTTGTGAAAATGTACCCAATATAACAGCAGATATATGTTACTGTATCAGAAGCATTCAGGTGTATACAGTCTAGGGATAATTGTAAATCTCCGTATATATTTCAGGAGGCAGACACAGACGCTCTCAGGCTCAGTATGGATTGCACCAGAATATAAAAAGTAGAAAAAGGGTAATGTATTACAAGCGTACAGCTGTATACAGTGTTGGGGTAATTGTAAATCTCCGTATATTTTTCCGGGGTAACAGACAGACTCTCACAGGCTCAGTATAGATCACACCAGAATATAATAAAAAGAAAAAGGGGTACTGTATCAGCAGATACCAGGTATATATAGTATAGTGAAAATATTCTAAATCTCCGTATATATTTCAGGAGGCAGACACTGATGCTCTCAGGCTCAGTATGGCTTACACAAGAATATAATAAGAAGAAAAAGGGGTACTGTATCAGCAGATACCAGGGATATATAGTATAGTGAAAATATTATAAATCTCCGTATATATTTCAGGAGGCAGACACTAATGCTCACAGGCTCAGTATGGATTACACAAGAATATAATAAGAAGAAAAAGTGGTACTGTATCACCAGATACAAAGTATATATAGTATAGTGAAAATATTGTAAATCTCTGTATATATTTCAGGAGGCAGACAAAGACGCTCACAGGCTCAGTATGGATTAGACAAGAATATAAAAAGCAGATCCGCAAGAAATAATCACACATGTGGGCCAATGTTCCATGTTGTGAATGGGTTTGAGATGAGTTCTGAGCAGAGGCTCCCTCTGGTGGTTACAAGCGGTACTAGTGAAGATTGTGAGGACTGGGAATCAGGTGTTACTGACTGGTCTTATATAAGGGAGTCATTTTCCCATCAGGGTTGCCGGTGATCAATTGTTCTGGTCTGAATCCTTCATTCCAGTTTCCCTTGTAGCCTGCTGTGTCGTGTCTGCATCTCCTGCTACCAGATAAGAATTTTTCTTCTTTTGTGTTGTTGCTATATTTTTGCATTTTGTCCTGCACTTCTTTGGGGGCCTTCTGGGTCCCCTCCGGGGGCTTCTGCCCTCTCAGTTTTGTTCAGCCACTGATGTTTGTACTTTTGCTTTTTCCAGTTTTTTCAGTGGCTGCTGTTTTGATTTTGTTACACCAGAGAGCTAATTTAGGTGGTAGAGGTCGTGTGATCTCAGGTGATTTTGAAATTAGTAGAGTTGGTGTTTTTCAGGGTTTTCTGGGATTGCAGTAAGTACCCTTCCTGTCCTTTTCTATTTAGATAGTTTGGGCCCCAGCGTTTGCTCATTCTATTTTCTTTCTGTGTCAGTATTTCCTCTTGTCTAACCGCCATTACATGTTTGGGGGCTTTCTATTATCTTTGGGGTTCTGCTCCGGGGCAGATAGCTTTCCTATTTCTATCTTTAGGTGTAGTTAGTTTCTCAGGCTGTGACGAGGCGTCTAGGACCAACGTAGGAACGCTCCACGGCTGCCTCTAGTTGTGGTGGTTAGTCAGGGTACTGAATCCCATAGATTCCAACTGCTCTGGTGTATTGTCTTTTTTACCTGCACTCCTCAGCTACCGAAACATAACAGTTCCAGGTGTCAATGATGCACTTAGAGTGGTGGGTGGAGGAGGACTTTCTGGAAAAAAGGGTACTGTATCCCAAGCGTACAGCTGTATACAGTCTAGGGGTCATTGTAAATCTCCGCATATATTTCCGGAGTAACAGACAGACTCTCACAGGCTCAGTATGGATCACACCAGAATATAATGAGAAGAAAAAGGGGTACTGTATCAGCAGATACCAGGTATATATAGTTTAGTAAAAATATTCTAAATCTCCGTATATATTTCGGGAGGCAGACACTGATGCTCTCAGGCTCAGTATGGATTACACAATAATATAAAAAGATGAAAAAGGGGTACTGTATCAGTAGACTGAAAATATTCTAAATCTTTGTATATATTTCATGATGCAGACACTGAAGCTCACAGGCTCAGTATGGATTACACAAGAATATAATAAGTAGAAAAAGGGGTACTGTATCAGCAGATGCCAGGGATATATAGTATAGTGAAAATATTGTAAATCTCCGTATATATTTCAGGAGACAGACAATGACGCTCATAGGCTCAGTATGGATTGCACAATAATATAAAAAGATGAAAAAGGGGTTCTGTATCAGTAGACTGAAAATATTCTAAATCTCTGTATAAATTTCAGGAGGCAGACACTGAAGCTCACAGGCTCAGTATGTATTACACAAGAATATAATAAGAAGAAAAAGGGGTACTGTATCAGCAGATACCAGTGATATATAGTATAGTGCAAATATTGTAAATATTGTAAATCTCCATATTTCAGAAGGCAGACAATGACGGCTCAGTATGGATCACACAATAATATAAAATTATGAAAAAGGGGTACTGTATAAGTAGAATGAAAATATTCTAAATCTCCGTACACTCAGTATGGATCACACCAGAATATAATAATAAGAAAAAGGTGTACTGTATCACCAGATACAAGGTAGTATAGTGAAAATATTCTAAATCTCTGTATATATTTCAGGAGGCAACACTGACGCTCTCAGGCTCAGTATGGATTACATAATAATCTAAAAAGATGAAAAAGGAGTACTGTTTCACCAGATACAAGGTAGTATAGTGAAAATCTTCTAAATCTCCGTATATATTTCAGGAGGCAGACACAGACGCACTCAGGCTCAGGGTGGATTACACAATAATATAAAAAGAAGAAAAAGGGGTACTGTATCAGCAGATGCCAGGTATGTATAGTCTCGGGAAAATATTGGAAATCACCGTATATATTTCAGGAGTCAGGCAATGACGCTCACAGGCTCACTATGAATTACACAAGAATATAAAAATATCCACAAGAAATAATCACACATGTGGGCCAATGTTCCAGGTGTCAATGATGCACTTACAGTTGGGGGAGGATGACTTTCTGCCAAAAAGGGTACTGTATCCCAAGCGTACAGATGTATACAGTATAGGGGTAATTGTAAATCTCCGTATTTATTTCCGCAGTAACAGACAGACGCTCACAGGCTCTGTATGGATTAGACCATAATATAAAAAGTAGAAAAAGGGTAATGTAATAGAAGTGTACAGCTGTATACAGTGTTTGCAAAATTGTAAATCTCTGTGTATTTTGCCAGAGTCAGACACTGGCTCTCACAGGCTCAGTATTGATCACACCAGAATATAAAAAGTAGAAAAAGTGTAATTTATTACAAGCGGACAGCTGTATACAGGGTTGGGGAAATTGTAAATCTCTGTATATTTTGCCAGAGTCAGACACTGGCTCTCACAGGCTCAGTATTGATCATACCAGAATATAAAAAGTAGAAAAAGGGTAATGTATTACAAGCGGACAGCTGTATACAGGGTTGGTAAAATTCAAAATCTCTGTATATTTTGCCAGAGTCAGACACTGACTCTCATAGGCTCAGTATTGATCACACCAGAATATAAAAAGTAGAAAAATGGTAATTTATTACAAGCGGACAGCTGTATACAGGGTTGGGGAGATTGTAAATCTCCGTATATTTTGCCAGAGTCAGACACTGGCTCTCACAGGCTCAGTATTGATCACACCAGAATATAAAAAGTAGAAAAAGGGTAATGTATTACAAGCGGACAGCTGTATACAGGGTTGGGGAAATTCAAAATCACCGTATATTTTGCCAGAGTCAGACACTGGCTCTCACAGGCTCAGTATTGATCACACCATAATATAAAAAGTAGAAAAAGGGTAATGTATTAGAAGTGGACAGCTGTATACAGGGTTGGGGAAATTGTAAATCTCCGTATATTTTGTCAGAGTCAGACACTGGCTCTCACAGGCTCAGTAATGATCACACCGGAATATAAAAAGAAGAAAAAGGGTAATGTATTACAAGTGGAAAGCTGTATACAGGGTTGGGGAAATTGTAAATCTCCGTATATTTTGTCAGAGTCAGACACTGGCTCTCACAGGCTCAGTATTGATCACACCGGAATATAAAAAGAAGAAAAAGGGTAATGTATTACAAGTGGAAAGCTGTATACAGGGTTGGGGAAATTCAAAATCTCCGTGTATTTTGCCAGAGTCAGACACTGGCTCTCATAGGCCCAGTATTGATCACACCATAATATAAAAAGTAGAAAAAGGGTAATGTATTAGAAGCTGACAGCTGTATACAGGGTTGGGAAATTGTAACTCTCCATATATTTTGCCAGAGTCAGAAAACTGGCTCTCACAGGCTCAGTATGGATCACACCAGAATATAAAAAGTTGAAGGGTGGAGGACAGGGGGTGGGGACAGCCCAGATAGGGAGGTGACAAAAATGGGATATGTTGAGGTGTATAATGGACGTAAAGCAGCTGCCCCGTAAATGCTGCTCAAGTGTCTGATGTCCCACATTTAGAATGCTCCAGTATATGATGGGCCCCATGGATGATGCTCCAGTGTCTTATGGCCCAAAACAATGCTCCATATATAATAGGCCCCATTTATAATGCTCCAGTGTATAATGGGCCCTATAGATGCTGCTCCAGTGCCTGATGTCCCCCATTTAGAATGCTCCAGTGTATGATGGGCCCTATCTATGATGCTCAAGTGTAAACTGGGCCCCATACATAATTCTCCAGTGTACAGTATAATGCTCCCCATATATTGCTGCAAACATTAAAGAAAATGAAATACCTCTCCTCGTTGTGCACTGCTCTACTCCTCAGCATCGCCATCTTACAGCTCTCTGCACTTGGACTGTTTAGGCAGAGGGCGTACAGACGTGACGTCATCGCGCTCTCTAACCTGAATGTCACTGTCAGGAAACGCGGAAGACGTCACAGTGGTGGAGCATGAAGAGGTAAGTATTGCAAGTACTGAGGCCCTGAGCAAGCAGGGGGGGCCGACTTGTGGGTGACGGCACTGGCACAGGGCCCCTCATAGTATGCCAGTGTGTCTGACGGCGAGTGGGCCCTCCCACCGTCAGACACTTGTTTGTACTATGAGGGGCCCTGTGCCAGTGCCATCGCCCACGAATCGGCCCCCCCACCTGCTCATAGTTAGACATTGGCTCTCACAGGCTCAGTATTAATCACACCAGAATATAAAAAGTAGAAAAAGGGTAATGTATTAGAAGCGGACAGCTCTATACAGGGTTGGAGAAATTGTAAATCTCCATATATTTTGCCAGAGTCATACACTGGCTCTCACAGTCTCAGTATGGATCACACCAGAATATAAAAAGTTGGTGGGTGGAGGAGGGGGGAGGACAGCCCAGGGAGGGAGGTGGCCAAAATGGCATATGTTGAGGTGTATAATGGACGTAAAGCAGCTGCAAATGGAGGAATTGGAGAAGTCCGAGGGAAAGGAGGACAAAGCGAGCCATTTTGCTCGCAACCTATGTGTCATCAGGGGAAGGTGGGACAAAATCCTTTGCAACCCATCCATGGATCATTTTAATGAAGGTTAGATCATCAACATTTTGCGTCGACAGATGGGTCCTTCTTTCTGTCAGGATTGTTCCAGCAGCACTGAAGACTCTTTCTGATAGCACACTACCAGCAGGACAAGCGAGCTCCTGTAAGGCATATTGTGCCAATTCAGGCCAGGTGTCCAGTTTACGAGCCCAGTAGTCAAGGGGGGATGACCGGTGAGGGAGGGGAGGAGTAGTAATTTTTAACCATAGTTGACAACTGCAGTCTTCTGTCTGTTGCTATAGATTCACTATTACCATTTACCAGGCGTGTGAGCTGTCCTGGAGAAATCAGTCCACAACATGGTCATGAAACCCCTGTCTCCAATGTCACTTCGGCTGTGTGCACCACGAACATCTCTTCCATTTGGCCCAGTACGGCTCATGGTAGAACCTGCACCGCTGCTGTTTGCTGGGAATGCCTCTAACAAACGGTTTACCAGAGTTGCTTGTTTGTTCACCAATATTAACTCTAGTTTCTCCTGTGGCATGATGTTCTGTAATTTGCCTTTATAGCGTGGATGGAGGATGCTGGCCAACCAGTAGTCGTCATCCTTCATAATTTTGGGAATGCGGGGGTCCCTTTTTAGGACTCGCAAGGCATAATCACACATGTGGGCCAATGTTCCAGGTGTCAGTGATGCACTGCCAGTGGTGGATGGAGGAGCACTTTCTGACAAAACCACATCCCTCCAGTCACGCACAAACCCTGGAACTGAACTTGGCAAGCCAACATTTTCTCTTGCCCCCAGAGAAGCATCCTCCTCCCCAAAATAATCATCCCCCTCATCCTCTTCCTCCTCTTCCCCTTCTTTCTCCATCTCGTCCAGGACAGTTCCCTGAGCAGACAATAGCTGACTGTCATCAAGGCTTCCCTCTTCCTCCTCCGCTGCAGACGCCTGATCCTTAATGTGCGTCAAAGTTTGCATGAGCAGACACATAAGTGGGATGCTCATGCTTATGATGGCTTCATCTGCGCTTACCAGCCATGTGCATTCCTCAAAACACTGAAGGACTTTACAGAGGTCTTTCAGCTTTGACCACTGCACACCCAACAACTCCATGTCTGCCCTCAAACTACCTGCCCGTGTATCCTCCCATAAATGCATTACAGCCTGCCTCTGTTCACACAGCCTCTCAACCATGTGCATGGTGGAGTTCCACCTTGTTGCAACGTCTATGATTAGGCGGTGCTTGGGGAGGTGGAACGATCGCTGCAGCCTCTGCATACGACTTTAGTCTACGGGCGAGCGACGGATGTGTGAGCACAGTCTTCGCACTTTATGGAGCAGGGCTGTTAACTCCGGATAATTATTTAAGAAGCAATGCACCACCAGGTTCAAGGTGTGAGCCAGGCAAGGTATGTGTCTGAGTTTTGCCAGGGCTATGGCCGCCACAAAATTACGGCCGTTATCACTGACTACCTTGCCTGGCTCAAGATGTATACTGCCCAGCCATGACTCAGTTTCTCGCTGCAAGTAGTCGGACAGTACCTCCGCCGTGTGTCTGCTGTCACCCAAACACATCATTTTTAAAACAGCCTGCTGACGCTTACCACTAGCTGTTCGATAGTGGGACACCTCGTGTGAAACACTGGCAGTTGCGGATGGAGTGCTCGTGAAACTGCTTTTTTTGACGAGCTTTCACTTTAGGAGGAGGAGGGGGTCGAACGCCTACAGCCAACTGTTGCCTATAACATGGGCTAGGCAGCACTGTCCCTCCTGGAGGGCAGACAGACAGGTACAAGGCAAAGCTAGGAACAAACCTCCAGAGAAGGCGAAACACAGGACAGGACCTGGCAACTCAGCAGTTGACTGAGTAAAGGCGTTGCTCAGGCCTTTACCACCGAGTGGAGCAGCCTTAAATACTAAAGGCCCCTTGGTAATTGGCCAGGGAAACATTAGACCGGTGCACACTGATTCCATAAGAACCAGAGAGTGTCGGCGCCTCCCCCCTATGCACACAGCCAGGAAGCATGCAGAGAGCAGGCAGGAAGCAGAAGGCACATAACATGGAGACGGTAGCAGACATAATTCACAGCATGGCCTGTAGCAGTGAGTAAGTTGGTATATGGGGGATGGGAGGCCATGCAGTGATGCCGTCAGGGTTGTTACAGTACACCCTATACACCCTCTCCTCTTCAAGCCTGCCAGAATGACTTGTAAAAGAATGATATGAGCACAAACAGTCAGATCCATCATGACATTTCTCAGAATGAGGTAGGTGTGACATCAGAGGTCCCAGATTGCCAAGTCTTTTTGTGCCCGGTGAGGCAGCTCCCAACACAGAAGATACAAAGACCAGGACCTCTTCCTCTTGGTTGGTAGAAAGCAGGGACTTGGAAGCTTCTGATTTGACCTCTAAATCAACCAGCCACCTGAAAACTGAAGACACCCTGACTGGGTCCAACTTCAGTCCATTATCCTGAGAAAACTGGGGCTCCTCCTTTAGATCAGAGTGAAGCACCTCCTCCTTGGTATCTTCACTAGTGTTGAGCGATACGATACCGCAAGTATCGGGTATCGGCCGATATTAGCTCTATCGGCCTTTCGATACTTAGTTCCGATATTTTCGTCTTATCGGATACCGGAATCGGGATTGTCACTGTCACTGTCAGTGTCCGTCGGTCGGGTCTGTCAGGAGTCAGCGGCACTTACCTGGCAGAAGATCTCCGGCGGTCACGGGCTGGACTGCTTCATGGCCGCCATCATCTTTCCCCGGCGGTCACTTGCAGTTTCTCGAGATAACTGCAGTGACTGCTAGGTAATCCCGGCCGTAAAGCAGTCAGTCCGATGACGTCACCGCCGGGGAAGCAGGAAATCAGCTGTGCTGCGTTGCGATGACAGGCTCTGCCTGTCATTGCGATGTAGCAGAGCTGGATCATCGTGGGACTGTCGTTACTATGGACTGCGTCGGACAGGTGGTATACTGTTGGTTTGTTTTTTTTCTTTTTTTACAGGAGATCGATGGCGTCGCAGGAATGAGTGTATAATAAAATTAATGAAAACTGTGTTGTCTCTTTTATTTCATTAAAATACTTTTTTCTTGCTTTGTCTTTTTTTTATACATTTAATAACTTTGGGATTAATAATGGATCGGTGTCTTATTGACACCTCTCCATTATTAACCGGGCTTATTGTCACCGTGCAATCAACGGTGACATTAACCCCTTATTACCCCACTTGCCACCGCTACAGGGCAGTGGGAAGAGCCGGGTAAAGTGCCACAATTGGCACATCTTTTGATGCGCCAAATGTGGGGCTGCTGTAGCCTGGTATTATCAGGCTGTTGAGGGCCAAAATCCATGGGCCTTGACAGTCTTTTAAAACCAGGCCGCAGCAGTCTGCATTTTACTTGGCTGGTTAACAAAAATAGGGGGACCCCTACGCCGTTTTTTTTTCGAGGGGATCCCCTATTTTTGTTAACCAGCCAAGCTAAGCAGACTGCTGTGGCCTGGTATTATCAGGCTTGCAAGGTCCATGGATATTGGATCCTTACCAGCCTGAAAAACCAGGCCTCAGCGGTCTGCTTCATCTGGCTGGTTAACAAAAATAGGGGGGACCCCACGCCAATTTTTTTCGAGGGGATCCCCTATTTTTGTTAATCAGCCAAGATATGCAGACTGCTGTGGCCTGGTATTATCAGGCTGGCAAGGTCCATGAATCTTGGCTCCTTAACAGCCTGAAAATCCAGGCCTCAGCGGTCTGCTTCATCTGGCTGGTTAACAAAAATAGGGGGGACCCACGCCAATTTTTTTCGAGGGGATCCCCTATTTTTGTTAATCAGCCAAGATATGCAGACTGCTGTGGCCTGGTATTATCAGGCTGGCAAGGTCCATGGATCTTGGCTCCTTAACAGCCTGAAAATCCAGGCCTCAGCGGTCTGCTTCATCAGGCTGGTTAACAAAAATAGGGGGGACCCGACGCCATTTTTTATTCGAAGGGAACCCCTATTTTTGTTAATCAGTTCCCTCTGACGTCACTGATTGTGTCCCTGGCTGACCTGAAGTGAAAGTGGAAAGCAATCAATTAAGCTTTCCACTTCCTCTCCTGTCAGCCAGGAGAGGAACTCATTCATTTGGGGTTTACTGTGAGGCTGCAGCATTAGCTGCGGTCCCTGCAGTAAACATTAACCCTTTCTGAAGGATTACACCGTGGGACCTGACTGTGCATGGGATAGGTAAGAATAATTTTGCTTTTTTATTTTATTTTTATTACAGGAAATGGTTTTTGCAGTCAAATAAAAGATGGTCAAAAACATGTGTCTTTATTTCATTAAAATGATTTTTAATTAAAGTGTGTGTGTTTTATTTTTATTTCATGCAATAGGATTAATAATTGATAGTTGTCTAATTGACAGCTCTCAATTATTAACCTGGCTTATGGTCACCTTTCAATTGCAATGTGGCTTTAACCCCATATTAACCCATTCGCCACCGCTACAGGGCAATGGGAATAGACGGGCAAAGTGCCAGAAAGGGCGAATCTAATTATAGATTTGTCTTTTCTGGGGTGTCTGGGGGCAGATGTTAGTAGCCAGGGGGGCCAAAAATAATGGTCCCTCTCTGGGCTATTATTATCTGCCCCCATTCGCTGGCTTTGTCTGTCTGGTTGCGAAAATAGGGCGGAGCCCACGCATTTTTTTTAAACAATTTTACACCTCATATATATATATATATATATATATATATATATATATATATACATGTCATTGAATTTGTGACACATATATATATTTATATTATAGTTCATACACTTCTACATAGTATAATAGCCGCTAATTCAATTGACGGCTTTTGTGAAAATGCAGAACCCGACATGAAATGACACTTGGTGTACATAGGGTTAACCATGTCTTTTCATGTCCTTTGCTATCTGATTTGCACAAACAATTACATCAGTCTATGTGTGCAAAATTTCACACCTGTAGGGGTTAATTAAAGGTGTAAATTCGTAGCAAAAAAGTCCGTTTTTTTTACAACGAATTTACACCTTTAATTAACCCCTACAGGTGTGAAATTTTGCACACATAGACTGATGTAATTGTTTGTGCAAATCAGATTGCAAACGACATGAAAAGACATGGTTAACCCTATGTACACCAAGTGTCATTTCATGTCGGGTGCTTCTGTCTTTTCACAGAAGCCGGCTTTACCCAGCAATTGAATCAGAGGATATTTTACTATGTAGAAGTGTATAAACTATACATATATGTATATATATATGTCACAATGACATGTATATATATATATATATATATATGTATTCTATGTGTGTATATTTAGTGTTTACAAGGAAATAAAGGTTTTTTTTAGTTGCAATATTTTGTTCCCATAGACTTACATGGGACTTCCGGTATCGGAATCGGATATCGCCGATATTTAGTGATATCGGCGATACCATTCCGATCCGATATTTTTAGATATCGAGCAGTATCGCTCAACACTAATCTTCACCAACCGGACACATGGAAGCTGAGAGTGCCCACATAGGATCCATCTTCTGCCTGCTATCCAAAGAAAACTGGACCTCTTCCTCCGGGTTGGTAGAAAACATAGATACAAAGGCTTCTGTACCAACTTCTTCATCCAACTGCCACATGGAATCTGAAGGCATCCTCACAGGATCCATCCTCTGCTCATGGTCCAGAGGAAAACTTTCAAGTGGCAGGTATGTTCCTGGGAACTGGTCACTGGCATTGTCACCGGAGGTGTGTGGAGAGGGCGCCACTGCTTCCTTTCTTCAGTGACATCAGCACACCATGACTCAATAGCCAGCAGATCAGGTGGAGAAGGTGACAACACTGTAGACTGACCTTGCAGTATTGGAACTAGACACCTCTGGTGACTAAGTGGTTCCAAATGCAGCACCACACTGGGTCTTTGGACCGGAACGGGCAGTAGAGTACCTGGCTCAGAACGACCAATGGGCAAACTAGTCAGCACGTGGAAAACAAACTTCTCCATATTTAACGCTCCGATTTGGTGGAGAGTTGGTACTCTCACCAAGGGCAGCCTCTCCTGCTGTCTCAAGGTTCTGGGACTTTAACTTCTTTGGACAAAGACCGTCCGGGTGTACCACACCACCGCAGTGACACCGTATGCCCTTCTTACGGCTGGTTTCGGGCTGCTGCTTTGCCAGCCCACTTTCCTTAAGCCTTCTTGGGTTTCTCTCGGGTAGCTGCATTAACAGGTAGAGGAACAGGAGGGTTTTGGACAGTCGTGGTCTGTCGTGGCAGTTTCTTCACAGGTTTCGCCCATCTGGAGCGCCTCTCGGATCTAGACAGGGAAGACTTTGCAGGAGCAGCTGGACAAGGCATGTCAAAGGCTTTTACGAAAGGCCACCAGGAAGGCCTCTAGGTCTGAGACGATAGCATCCCCTGCTTTCCAGAGGGAACTGATCCATATCAATGCATCTCCTGCTAGGTAGGACATTATATATCCTAAATTGACCCAATCAGAGGGGAAACAGGCTGCATTCCCCTCAATGTACCGCAAGCACTGCTCCTGGAACCTGTCACGATCCACTTTTAGATCTGTAGCAGATCAATCTTTGCATATTAAAACCTTTTTCCTTTCAGGCCATCAGGGGTCAATGTCAGTCTTTTCCCCCAGTGGCCGCTGGTGTAATTACATTGCTGCTGACTTGTCAGGGGAAGGTCTTGACCACTCCCACCATCCTTTATAAGGTCACCTGAGGCGTCAGCTGACTGTTGGTGATATTGCTATCTTTTGGAGACCAACCAAGCTGAATTCAGGAGCTTGCTGAACGCAGTTGTACTTCTGCTGTTTCCCTGATTTGATGCCTTTCTCTGCTGTTCGGTGCATTGCAGCAGAGCAAGCTAAATGTTTATTGTTTAGTTATTTAACCCCTAGGTGTCTGTCTTTCCTTTTTGTTGTTTTGGTGTAATTCACTTTATTCCCTGTCTCACCTCCTTGGGAGGGGGTTGGTGGGTATAGGGGCAGTTCAGGGGCCCAGGTTCCTCATCCCCTGTATTTCTACAATTGCCCTGTGACAGAACCCTTGGCACTCCTTAGGATTCACATAAAACGTTGGTGGATCTGCAGGGTCGAGCTTTTCATAAGCCAGGAGTTGATTGAAGATGGCATTGGAGACAATGATTTGGTCTGGTGAATCAATTATCTGAACCACCCTAAGTGGAACAAATTCTTCAGGCTGCTCATATGGGCAAGAAAAAAGTTCATCATGCTCTGAGAGCGCAAGGATATGGGACTCAGCAGGGACCATGGCCTGAGCAAACTGTCACGCTCATGTCCTGACAGATTGGCGCGAGCGAGGGGGTTGTGGACCCACTGTGCCACAAACCAGACTACCCTGGAAGGGGCATAACTATTGCAGCTACCTTGGTCTTCTCTGGAGCCTCTGATGGTGAGGTCAGGCTTGTGTGGCAGGTAGCTGCCAGGTGCCACTACAGTGTGGTGTCTGGCTGTTGCTGCTGATCCCACTGGGGAACAAGACACTAGGACAGGTACGACTGACAAACAGGCAGGTGAGCACGATAGGCACGGCTGGTACTTTGACAGGCGGTCATGGCTGAGACCCAGGCAGGTTGGCACTGCTGAGACAAAGGCAGGCAGGCAGGCACAGCTGAGACACAGGCAGCCATGGCTGAGACACTGGCAGGCAGGCACTGCTGAAACACAGGAACATGAGCAGGAAGGAGTGGTGTATGTAATAGGTAGAGACCTGTTCACACTGGAGATGCAGGTACTGGTACTGGCAGGAAGGAGTGGTGTATGAAGGAACATGTTTGAACCTGTACATACTGGAGGTGCAGGTACTGGTATAGGAAGGATGGAAATATATATGGGAATGAAGGAACAGGTTTGGCCCTGTTCACACTGGAGAAAACCGCAAGGCTGCGGAGAGGCAGCAAGAGGTACAGCAGAAGCAGAACAAAGCAGAACGAAGCAGAACCGCAGGAGACGGAGCAGAGGCAGAAAGGGTTTTCAGCAGCGAGGCAAAGCACTTTGTTCCATAAATTTTTTTCTTATTTTCATGACTATGAAAATTGAAATTCACATAAAGGGATCAAAACTAAAATTTAAAAAATGTGGAATTATATATTTAACAAAAAGTGTGAAAAAACTGAAAATAGTTTATTTTTCTAGGTTCTTCAAAGAGCCCCCTTTTGCTTTGTTTAGCTTTGCCACTCTTGGCATTTTTTGATGAGCTTCTTGAATGAGAAGGTGTGCAAAATTTTGGTCTGTACTGTAATATATGTTGTGTGTGTGTGTGTGTGTCCCATCCTGCCACCTTCTCCATCCTGCAACATGTACATGGTGCGGATGCAAACAATGAGGAGGAAGAAACATACAGGGCAGTATGGTGACATGGTGCAGGATGGAGAAATGGGGCAAGTGGAGACATGGGGGGAGGTTGGGACATGGGGGCAGGATGGAGCATGGGCAGGATGGGACGATGGGGCAGGCAGGGCGGATGGGGGCAGATGGGGGTGGAGGAGACAGATGTGGATGGAGACAGATGGGGCAGGAGGGATACATGGTGCAGGGTAGGGGGGAGGAGAAAACGATGGAGACAGAGGGGCCCGAATCGTGGGGGGAGATGAGGGAGGTCATGGGGAAGTGAGGCAGGGTCATAAAAAATATGGGTCATGATAAAGGACATTGGGGGCAGGGTCATGAGACAGATGGGGTTTTGGATCGTGGGGTAAATGGGGCAGGGGGGGGGATTAGGGGGGCCCGGAGGGGGAAAACAAAGGTGGAGCCCCGGAATGAGACAACGGGGGGCCAGGGTGGGGGATATTACCCTAGGGGGGTAATTTGGGATATTACTGCAGTTAGTATTTATTTTATTTTTTTGGGGGCTGTTTTTAATGGGGGGTTTTTACTGCGAGAGCGACACAATGTTGCCTTTTTTTTCATCGGTGTAGTGGAAATGGGAAAAAATTAATTAATGTGCTCGCAAGCGGTGCTCTAGATAACTGTTATTTACTGCAGAGTGAGCCCTGGTGGAAGAAGTGGCGGTCTTGCTGGATGAAAATGAAAAAAAGAGAAGGG
>JARQOD010000003.1:171189196-171231145 GCA_033576555.1 Oophaga sylvatica
CTGGAATGCTGTACCCCAAGAAATTAGGACTATCCACAATTTGCATGGTTTCAGGCGCTCCCTCAAAACACATTTGTTCAGAGCGGCCTATCACATTCACTAATCAAAGTCATTCTATGTATTCTGTGTAAGTGTGTGTGTGTCTCTAGCCCATTCACTATCTCCATCCCTCAGTCCCTTAAGATGGCTGGAACATCATTGTAAATGCACCATTGTATATAAACACCTATACTTTGTATCTCCCCCATCTCATTGTACATTGTAAGCTGTCACGAGCAGGGGCGACTTATTTAGCTTAAATTATTGTATTGTTAACGTTGTTACTTATGACTTGTGTTCTGAAACTGCTAAACTGTAAAGCGCTGCGGAATATGATGGCGCTATATAAATAAATATTATTATTATTCCTCTGAGCTGCTCCCACCACCTTCCTGTTCTTCATGCCATGTTGGGTATTGGACCTCATCATCTCCACTACCCTCTTCCAACACCTGCTGTTGGGTGGTCTGGCCAGCACCATGCTCAACAGAAACTGGCACCTGGGTCTCATCATCATCATCAGATGCGTTCTGCGGTGTGCTGACCATCGGCACTGTCTCACCCGCCTCTTCAGATTCAGAGAGACACAGCTGTTGCGCATCACTGCATACTCCCTCTTCTTCACATTACAGAATGCTGCTTGGCTGGGCCCCTGTTTGCAAGCCAATAGATTCTGAGAACAGAAGCAGACACTCAGCTGGCTCCTGTACAGAACTCTCTGACTGCCTGGGCAATTTGCCAGGCGGTGAAGAGACAGATGGTTGCCCAACAGTGCTGTGGTCCTGAGAGGAGGTGGAAGCAATTGAAGTCGATGCATTGGCTGAGATCCAAACAACAACGGCTTTAATTTGTTCTTCCCGCAGCAGGGGGGTACTCCGAGCTCCTACAAAAGTGCGCATAAAGGAACGCTCACGGCCCGGGGAAAACTGGTGGATGCTGTGTCACTGGGGGCCGCAGCAGCCACAGAATCCCCACGTCCTCTCCCTGAAGAAACTCCACGACCACGTGCCTTACTCCCTGCCTTCTTCATCTTGGTAGATTGATAAAGAAAGTCTGAAAAGTTATAAGGCCTAAGTGTGGTTATTCCGCAGAGACTGCAGTGAACACTGCACACAACTGTTCAGTAGGTGTGAAAGGCCCCTTTGTGTACTTCTATAGTGTTTGCAACCAATGTATTGTATACGGATGGAAGCGCGTCACACTAATAGATTTTATTTATTTGTAATAGAGTGGAGCAGCAACAATTAGAGAAAAATTTCAAGGATGTGCCAGTGACACACGCTCAGCAGACTACAACCAGCAGTGGTTGAAGAACTAACTGGAGCGTGATCTGCACTCCAAAAAGGAAAACCTCAGACTACAGTGAACACTGCACACAACTGTTCACTACCCAACGCGTCTCAGCAGGAAGGCAGTCTGTGCGTCAAAACAAAGGCGCAAGCATACATCCACGTACCCTGTTTATAAAGCTTATAAAAAAAATTATGTAGTAGTGACGCACACTTTATTGAGGTACAGTATTACATCGCCATTCACCATCTGTGGCTATGCAGTCTCATCTATATATACCTTATCTATCCGTTGTCATGCTTGCAAGTCGACAGTCAGGCATAAATAGCAATTTTCACTATGCACTATGCACTTTTTAAAGGTTATGTTTGTTAATAAACATGATTATTGCCACATATTATGAGTATTACATGATGGAAATTGTATAATTTTGTATAAACTGTTTAGTGACATTATTCAGCAAATGTAACATTTTAGTAATGTCACAGATAACTTGTAATGCTGATGATGTTTTGAAGTCAGACATTCATTGTCTATACAATAAAAATGGTGTACATACTGTTACTTATCCATCATTAATGGATTCAGATATGTACTTGTATGCTTTTATGTACAACCGTATAGCAGATTCCTTAACTAATTTATTTTGTGGTTTGCATTGCTGTTCAACATGTTAATGTATGTGTTTATGTTTGTCAATTCTTTATTTATCTAGATATTAGTTTAAATGAAATCATCATCTTATGGTAGTAAAGGTTATCTTTCTCTTGTTTGAAGTATAGACATTTAAAATTGACAGGTAACAAGGAAATTACTTTATCTAGTATTTAAACATCCTCCTTGACCCTGGGCTCCAACACCGCCAGTTGTTGCTCGGAAGTGCTGTTAGCACAGTCAACACTTGCTCCTGTGTTACTGGGGTTCAGTAACGTCAGCTGGTCCTCGGTTGTGCCATTGGCTCTTTTCCTTCTGCTGCCCCTCCGGGTTCCAGTACCGTCAGCTGGTTCTCCGCAGTGCCTTTGGCCTAGGTGCCTCCATCTTGGTATCCGAGTTCCAGCAACGTCTGCTGGTCCTTGGTAGTGCTTTGGAGCACAGGTACCTCCTGCTTAGTAACCGTGTCCCAGTAACGTCAGCTGGTCCTCGGTTGTGCCATTGGCTCTTTTCCTTCTGCTGCCCCTCCGGGTTCCAGTACCGTCAGCTGGTTCTCCGCAGTGCCTTTGGCCTAGGTGCCTCCATCTTGGTATCCGAGTTCCAGCAACGTCTGCTGGTCCTTGGTAGTGCTTTGGAGCACAGGTACCTCCTGCTTAGTAACCGTGTCCCAGTAACATCAGCTGGTACAAGATTGTGCTACAAATACAAGATACGGAACAAGAGACACAAGAACAATAAGCAGAAGATCTAAAAGCAGAAGAACATGAAGTATAAGACCAAAATGAAGAGCAAAATATATGCTCTAAATTCTAAGCAGAAGAAGACTAAGCAGTGTATGGGGGTGAGTCCGTTCCTCCTCGTGGTGCCCCTGGAAAATGCCTGCTGCTGCAGGCTAAACTGAACACGGACAAATACTGTTGTAATTTAAATCTTTTGTGACAGCAAGAACGGAAGGATGAAAAATTCATACTTTGACAGATTACAAGTACAGGATTCTCTGTCACAAATAAGAATATGATGAAGAAGATGAAGCAGAATATGAATAAGAATAATAGTTTAATAAGAAGAATATGAGTAATGTTAACAAAGATGAATAGCAAGAAGTTTAAGAAGAAGATAAAGAAGGTGAAGATGAAAAATAATTTGATGAAAAAGATGATGCTGCAGAAGATTATGAAGGAGAAAGTGTGTGAAAAGTTAAAAAGGTGAAGATGAAGAGCATGGAAGTTGTGTAATATACATATTTGCCAAAATATAAAAAACGTTAACATTGTCAATTTCTTCGTCAATCCGAACATCTTTAAAAAAAAAAATATTTATGCTATTCCATTTGATTGGGTTAAACATCTATGCCTTTAATGTCTCCTCAACCTTCCACAATACATTCTACATTACTCTTTGTTGTTTTCCTTCATGTACAATTAACCAACAAGGCAAGAATGGGTTTTTTTTAATTTCGATATTTTGTTCCCATAGACTTACATGGGACTTCCGGTATCGATATCGGGTATCGCCGATATTTTAGTGATATCGGCGATACCATTCCGATTCCGATACTTTAGGATATCGGAAAGTATCGCTCAACTCTAGCCCTGACTTACCACAATAGAAACATAGATTCTCCTTAAAACGATGTTCCTTGCGTGCATCACTAACCCGTCGTTGTAAAGAGTCTACCTGCATGGGTTCAGGTTCAGGTTCCCGTGTGATCCTACTCAAAGGTTCCTTAGCTGGGGAGGAAGGTAGGAAAAGGTTAGTGCGATTGCTTTCGAACCATCTCTCTTGCCTGCGTTCAGTCAGACGAGCATCAATACGGATGCAGTAGTTAATAAAGTCACCTAACGCAGCAAGTTCATCCTTAATCAGTGGAGACAACCCTTTTCGAAAAATAGATTTTTTGGCGGAACTGTCCCAAGTGGTATCGAGGGCCCATCTCCTGAAATCCAAGGCATATTCGGCTACTGAGCGCTTACCTTGGTGCAAAGTTAACATGGCTGCTTCAGCTGTTGCACCTCGATTGGGGTCATCAAACACCTGCCCCATGGCTGAAATGAAAGCATCAAGATGATCCAAACATTCATCCTCAGTCTCAATCAGAGGGTTTGCCCACATCAAAGCCTTGTTGGTAAGCAACATGATTATAGTAAGCACTTTAGATCGTTCAGTGGGAAATTGTGAAGCATGTGCAGAAAAAAAAAGATTGCATTGGTTAATAAATCCCCTGAATTTCTCACGTTCACCGCCAAAATGAAAAGGGGGTAACTTGGGAATCCCAGAACTCGGGGTTATGGCAGGAGCCTGGACTCGTTCCTCTAGAACCTCAATCCTGGCTCGTAAATCCTGGGAAGTTTGTCCAAACACTTGCAAATTGTGATTAGTGAGGTCCTGTAGGTTTGCAAAACGGGTCTTTATAGTCTGTATATCTGCAAGGATTGTATCAGTCACTCCGCAAAGCTCCTTTATGCGAGCCTCCATCTTCCAGATCTTTTAAGACAGGAGTACTGGAAGGAGAAGAGAAAAAAAAAAAAACAATAGTGTTTACCTGTGGTAACACTGCAGAGTAAAATTAAGGGAATTGCTCACCTGGAATGGTTGTGAGAAGTCACAACCACTGTCATCACAGAAAGTATAACCGGACATCTGATATCCACAGTCACAGCAGACACAGCCTTCCCAGACCCAGCAGACACTAACGTTTGGCTTCAGAATCTTGTAATGTATGGTGTACAGTTCATATAGCGTCTTGTGCTTGGGTGCGAGGAAAACACATGAGACACAGGTTTGATATAGAAGGACTTGTATTACTTCATACAAGTGGCAAAAATAGTCACACAGTTTGCAGGTACAGAAGCAGGAGACACAGCAGGCCAGAGTAACTTAAGCTCAGCAATAACTCTCCACAACAGGTTCAGGATCTCTTCTCTGTTACCGTAATTCCATGCAAACGTGGATTTATCAAATAGCAGGTTTCCAGAGTCCACAAGTGTTCCAAAGTTCCTCAGTAGGAAATAGCTGGAGTACAAAGTCCAAGGCTTCCAGGAGTCAGGTCACAGGCTCACTGCAGGCTTGATTCTGAAGCACTGATTGCTCAGCTGAGGCTGCTTAAGAAGCAAGAGGGAGAGAATCAGGGCGGGAACATGAAAGCTGGAAACTCCATATTGACTGAGGGCAAGATAGCTGCAGCAAGACAGAAAGCAAAATGGCTGACGGAAAAACTGAGTTTCAAGAAACATGTACAAAGAACCTTACAATACATGTCATTGTGAGATATATATTACATATATGTATAGTTTATACACTTCTACATAGTAAAATATCCTCTGATTCAATTGCCGGGTAAAGCCGGCTTCTGTGAAAAGACAGAAGCACCCGACATGAAATGACACTTGGTGTACATAGGGTTAACCATGTCTTTTCATGTCGTTTGCAATCTGATTTGCACAAACAATTACATCAGTCTATGTGTGCAAAATTTCACACCTGTAGGGGTTAATTAAAGGTGTAAATTCGTTGTAAAAAAAACGGACTTTTTTGCTACGAATTTACACCTTTAATTAACCCCTACAGGTGTGAAATTTTGCACACATAGACTGATGTAATTGTTTGTGCAAATCAGATAGCAAAGGACATGAAAAGACATGGTTAACCCTATGTACACCAAGTGTCATTTCATGTCGGGTTCTGCATTTTCACAAAAGCCGTCAATTGAATTAGCGGCTATTATACTATGTAGAAGTGTATGAACTATAAATATAAATATATATATATGTGTCACAAATTCAATGACATGTATATATATATATATGAGGTGTAAAATTGTTTAAAAAAAATGCGTGTGCTCCCGCCCTATTTTCGCAACCAGACAGACAAAGCCAGCGAATGGGGGCAGATAATAGCCCAGAGAGGGACCATTATTTTTGGCCCCCCCTGGCTACTAACATCTGCCCCCAGACACCCCAGAAAAGACAAATCTATAATTAGATTCGCCCTTTCTGGCACTTTGCCCGTCTATTCCCATTGCCCTGTAGCGGTGGCAAATGGGTTAATATGGGGTTAAAGCCACATTGCAATTGAAAGGTGACCTTAAGCCAGGTTAATAATTGAGAGCTGTCAATTAGACAACTATCAATTATTAATCCTATTGCATGAAGTAAAAATAAAACACACACACTTTAATTAAAAATCATTTTAATGAAATAAAGACACATGTTTTTGACCATCTTTTATTTGGCTGCAAAAACCATTTCCTGTATTAAAAAAAAATAAAAAAGCAAAATTATTCTTACCTATCCCATGCACAGTCAGGTCCCACGGTGTAATCCTTCAGAAAGGGTTAATGTTTACTGCAGGGACCGCAGCTAATGCTGCAGCCTCACAGTAAACCCCCAAATGAATGAGTTCCTCTCCTGGCTGACAGGAGAGGAAGTGGAAAGCTTAATTGATTGCTTTCCACTTTCACTTCAGGTCAGCCAGGGACACAATCAGTGACGTCAGAGGGAACTGATTAACAAAAATAGGGGTTCCCTTCGAAAAAAAAATGGCGTGGGGTCCCCCCTATTTTTGTTAACCCAGCCAGATGAAGCAGACCGCTGAGGCCTGGTTTTTCAGGCTGGTAAGGATCCAATATCCATGGACCTTGCAAGCCTGATAATACCAGGCCACAGCAGTCTGCTTAGCTTGGCTGGTTAACAAAAATAGGGGATCCCCTCGAAAAAAAAAACGGCGTAGGGGTCCCCCTATTTTTGTTAACCAGCCAAGTAAAATGCAGACTGCTGCGGCCTGGTATTAAAAGACTGTCAAGGCCCATGGATTTTGGCCCTCAACAGCCTGATAATACCAGGCTACAGCAGCCCCACATTTGGCGCATCAAAAGATGTGCCAATTGTGGCACTTTACCCGGCTCTTCCCACTGCCCTGTAGCGGTGGCAAGTGGGTAATAAGGGGTTAATGTCACCGTTGATTGCACGGTGACAATAAGCCCGGTTAATAATGGAGAGGTGTCAATAAAACACCGATCCATTATTAATCCCAAAGTTATTAAATGTATAAAAAAAAGACAAAGCAAGAAAAAAGTCTTTTAATGAAATAAAAGAGACAACACAGTTTTCATTAATTTTATTATACACTCATTCCTGCGACGCCATCGATCTCCTGTAAAAAAGAAAAAAAACAAACCAACAGTATACCACCTGTCCGACGCAGTCCATAGTAACGACAGTCCCACGACGATCCAGCTCTGCTACATCGCAATGACAGGCAGAGCCTGTCATCGCGACGCAGCACAGCTGATTACCTGCTTCCCCGGCGGTGACGTCATCGGACTGACTGCTTTACGGCCGGGATTACCCAGCAGTCACTGCAGTTATCGCGAGAAACTGCATGTGACCGCCGGGGAAAGATGATGGCGGCCATGAAGCAGTCCAGCCCGTGACCGCCGGAGATCTTCTGCCAGGTAAGTGCCGCTGACTCCTGACAGACCCGACCGACGGACACTGACAGTGACAGTGACAATCCTGATTCCGGTATCCGATAAGACGAAAATATCGGAACTAAGTATCGAAAGGCCGATAGAGCTAATATCGGCCGATACCCGATACTTGCGGTATCGTATCGCTCAACACTACTATTGACCAAAATTTTGATTGTACATACTTTATTTTGTTAATATAATTTTTTCTTCTGTTTTTTTATAAATGTAGTGACTGATGAAGGTCCATGATATAGGACCGAAACGTTTCGTGTTACTACTGTGAATAAAAATCTTTATTCTCACTATACTAAAGTTGAGTGCCGAGTTCATTTTCTATTAGATAGGGTGTGGGAACCTACTCTGGCACCTTCTTGGTTGCGCACACGGTTATTTTTTCATATGATATACCCATACGTGTAGAACGCCATCTTTGGTAATGTCACTATCCTCTCTCACTTTTTCGTATAATGCTGATGAGACATCGAGAATCCTAGCTCAGACCACTCTTTCAAGTGATTTCCTCAAGGCTCCCCCTCGGGAGACCCGTGGACGCAATTTAGAGAGAGAATTACGCCACCGCACAAACCTAGAATTGCACTGTGCCACTCTCACTGAATATATTAGAGTTCAGAGAATTCCACGGGGCCTACGAGTACCCCTTCGTCCCACCCTCTTCTCTGACTCCACTGAATATTGTCAAAAATATGAACAAATACTTAACAAGTGCTCTTTCGACCTCATGCTTTTAACCGTAGAGAACTTGCAGAAGGCCATAGCTACCAGCACCGAGCAAGTTGGCTCCATCGAGGCACAACTGTCTTCCACGGGGACACCAGAGGAAATCTCCTCCTTAAAATCACAGATAAATAACAACATAATTCAACACAGAAAGGACATAGAGGATCGCAAGCGCCAGAAATTTGCCCGAGATCTAGAGGACTATAACCTAGATCGTGTCTACAAGTGGCGAGAGAGACCCTCTTCATGGCGACCTTCTTATCGTCCAGGTCAAAGATCTTCAACCGATGCCTCTACCTCCGGCTCAGAACAGGATAGAGGTGGCCTTTCTTCTGCTCCTATTTCTTTTTTAGGCCCACGCAGACGCCAAACAAGATGAAGAGGACCAGACGGGGGCACAGACCGAAGGGACAATCCGAATCAAATACGGACAACTCGTTCCCAGGTATGTGCCCACTCGTCATTAACATCTCATCCAGGACTTTGAGTATCGCAGAATATTATGTCCTCCAAAAAGGACTTTCCTTCTGCCCCTCTTACAAATATAGGACATTTGAACTTGAAATGGACCTTCAAAGGTTTTTTCGTTCACTACGACTACGGGTGTATTTTTCTCAACCTCCCGCACCTAGACCTATACAGTCTCCGGGAGAACCGGGACGACTCTCAGCCACTACTCTGGGCCTGAGAACAAAGAGCCTCTTCAGACCTCCCCCGGATCGAATGCTCTTGAGACCTTTATTGATTTCATTTATTCCTCTTTCCATGGTCTTAAATCTGACATGGAAAAAGGCAAATTACACTACCCACATAACCTCACGGCTACTGATCATCATGCCCTTAAATCCTTACAAGATGATAAAAATATCATCATAAAACCTGCGGATAAAGGGGGTGCAATTGTCGTGATGGACCGCTCATATTACATCTCTGAGGCACTCCGGCAACTCGACAACATCACTATTTATCAGAAATTACCGCGTGATCCCACCAATGATATACGGACCCGCATTAGCGACACACTAAGACAACATTGTGATGCAGGCATCCTGGACAGTAAAACTCATGAGTTTCTAATCTCTCATAATCCGATCATCCCTGTATTCTACATACTCCCCAAAATCCATAAGAACCTCCAGCAACCCCCTGGCAGGCCAATCGTGGCCGCCTCGGACTCCATTTTCTCACCATTGGCAATTTATCTAGAAAAAATCTTCACTCCTCTAATCAAAACTAGCAAATCATTCATTTTGGACACTGGAGCGTTTCTGGACATGATCCGTTCCATCAATCAAGTTCCAGCTAATTCCCTATTAGTCACATTTGACGTAAAATACCTCTACACTTCCATACCTCATGAGAACGGTATACGTTCTGTCCAACGCTTACTTGAAAAATCGGACTTTAATCCAGCAGAGATCGCTCTCTGTCTGGATCTGTTAACCATCGTACTTAAACACAACTACTTTATGTTCCAGGATGATTTCTACCTGCAGATACGCGGGACCGCGATGGGCTCGAACGTAGCACCCCCATATGCAAATTGCTACATGGCCCATTTTGAGGAGACATTGATCTACACAAACCCTCTATTCAAGAACAACGCCATTGTCTGGAAACGTTACATAGACGATGTCTTCTGCATATGGGGGGGCACGTTCGAGTCCTTAGCACTCTTTCATCAATTTCTGAATTGCTCTTGGCCTGGACTCAGCTTTACCATCTCACACGACCACTCCAGGATCAATTTCCTAGACACTGTGATTATAAAGGATTCCAGTGGCTGTTTATCCACTGATCTATATGTCAAACCGACAGATCGTAACAGCTTACTTCATTTTAATAGCTTCCATCCAGTCGCCATGAAGAAATCCATTCCGACATCCCAATTCTATCGGGTCAAAAAGATCGTCTCCGATCATACCACTCAGGAAACCCGCCTCTCAGAAATGAATTCAAAATTTAGAGAGAGGGGCTATCCACAAGGGGTCCTGGATCGTTCCAGAACTACGGTCACTCGCAATAAACAAGATATGGGGGGCAGAATTGCTTTCGTACACCATTACCACCCCTATGCGTATATATTGCACAAATCCATTCGCCAACATTGGCCGCTCCTCCAGACTGCGCACCCGGACATTAAAGAATTCTCTAGACCTTTTCTCCCATGCTTCCGCCGTGCACCCAACCTAAGGGATGCATTGATCAGAGCTGACTTAGGCCCTAAAAAATCAGGAACTACACAACAATTCCTGAAAAAACCAAGAACGGGCACTTTCCCATGTCTGGGATGCACTCAATGTAATAACGTACTCAGAGGAGAAACCATCCATCACCCATATACGGGAAAAACATTTAGAGTCCGTGGTTTCTTTACTTGCGACACGGCCTTCGTGATATACGTGATTAAGTGTCCTTGTGGGTTATTATATGTTGGGGAAACTAGTCAACCTGTAAAACAACGCATTTCAAAACACAAATCAACCATAAGATGTAAGAATACCTTACTCCCCATCCCACACCACTTCATCACAATGGGACATACCATAGCCCAATTAAAATACCAAGTTTTGGAACAAATACCACATTCACGACGAGGAGGCGACCGCATACGTCAATTGAAAAGGAGAGAGGCGTATTGGATACACACCCTAGACACTCTATCACCTAAGGGTCTTAATCGTGAATACGATTTACTCTCCTTCATGTAATTCTGCATATGACCACTGAGGCTATAATTCCCCCCACCCCTCTTTTTTATACATCACTTGCCATATACCACATGATATGTTGATCTCAGCCAGGTGTTTATTTATTTAATAATCCGTGCTCCCATTTTCCCATACTGTCTTCTGATAACGCACTTTACCAATATGAATTTTGCTGTGACACCCTTTTACTTTATAAATGATGCATACAGATGTTTACACATCACCTGTCATTTACCACATGCTGCTTTGATCTCTGTTAGGTGGTTATTAATTATTCCTTGTTGCCTGCAGATTTGTCTTCCATACTGTCTTATGATAATGTACTAAATCAGTACTCATATTACTGTTATGCCCCTTTTGACGCATACTGATGCTGCAAGCCTGTTTGTATTCCTATCGCTTTAAGCTAATGTATAAGATCGCAATATTTATTGCTGTAAACTCCTTTATGCTTGTACTAACATGCCTCTCTTTCATTCACTTTAGAGCCGCTTGTATTAAATCCTATAATGCTGCCACGTCATCCTGTTGGGCACATCTCCATCAGCACGCCGCTCCTTTACTCCTCCCACCTGTAGGACGGCCTCTGGTTACCTAGTATTCACTTGGAACGCATGTCCATTAACTTCCTGCCACCTCACTTCCTGTCTAATGCTCTGTTTGACTGACACTATAGTCCCGCCTCTTCCTCTCATATACATGCTGCTTTCTAGCTTTCTCTGCACTCAGACTAGCGGTGGACACCGCGTCCAATGCAGAGACCTATCCTCACTGCCGGACTCCTTCACAACAGGTCAGTCACAGACAAGTATAGCGGCTCCACCGCTTCACCATCACATTGATAGTTGTGATATTTATTGTATCTATGTTTTGCGCTGTTTCTACAGGTTACTAGTGCAATAGAGGCATTGTCCTCTTCCTCATCTCACCCCACCAACACAGGGTATGTCACATCTACAGGCATAGGCACAAAATCTACTTATACATAAAAGTATATCGGCACTTACGTTTATCTTATTTTCACCTACAGCTATATCCAGCCCTTTCTTTCTTCCCTATGTGGATCAACCCCCTTCCCAGTAGTATCTGGTATGTCCTCACCATATATATTCTTTCTGCCTTTGTGATACCTCTGATACAACTCTGACCTATGATTGCTCCCTAAATCTCCTGAAGCATTGTATACAACTACTCTCTACCTTTACTATTGACCAAAATTTTGATTGTACATACTTTATTTTGTTAATATAATTTTTTCTTCTGTTTTTTTATAAATGTAGTGACTGATGAAGGTCCATGATATAGGACCGAAACGTTTCATGTTACTACTGTGAATAAAAATCTTTATTCTCACTATACTAAAGTTGAGTGCCGAGTTCATTTTCTATCTATCTCTGAGAAGAGTCTGCACAGGCCATGTGTAGTAAACTGAAAGTATCACTGGTTGCTGTGGATGATAGCTGTTTTTTGTGACCAAACTGAAACTAGCTCAGTTGTGTCTGAGGACCCAGGGTCTGTAGTGTTGAAGAGGAAATGATCACTAATGGAATGGTGAACAGACTATGCATGAGGAAAAACACTCTTTATTGTGCCTACCCTTAGGAAGGATCCGGGATCCGGCTTCACAGTCCTCCTCTCAGGTACTGGGAAGTTTTTTTTTAAACAGTACATAAGGACAGACAGAGTGTATGGTGGGCAGCAGTTAGGTGCGAGGTGGAACCGTAAAGGAGAAAGTCCTGCATCCAGCATACTTCTATCCTAAACCGCAGTAGTGCAGAAGCAGAGAAACCTGCGGGCTCATGATAGGTGTAGTCTAAACACAAATGTATAGATATTATAGAAAAATATTTAGAATTGAGAGTCCTCTGTGGTTGATACCTTTTAACCCCTTCACCCCCAAGGGTGGTTTGCACGTTAATGACCGGGCCAATTTTTACAATTCTGACCACTGTCTTTTTATGAGGTTATAACTATGGATCTTCGCGATTCTGAGAATGTTTTCTTGTGACATATTGTACTTCACAATAATGGTAAAATTTCTTCGATATAACTTGCATTTATTTTTGAAAAAAACACAAATATGGCAAAAATTTTGAAAATTTTGCAATTTTCAAACTTTGAATTTTTATTCCCTTAAAACAGAGAAATATGTCTCACAAAATAGTTAATAAATAACATTTCCCACATGTCTACTTTACATCAGCACAATTTTGGAACTAAAATTTCTTTTTGTTAGGAAATTATAAGGGTTAAAATTTGACCAGCGATTTCTCATTTTTACAACAAAATTTACAAAGCCATTTTTTTTAGGGACCACCTCATATTTGAAGTCACTTTGAGGAGTCTATAAGGCAGAAAATACCCAAAAGTGACACCATTCTAAAAACAGCACCCCTCAAGGTACTCAAAACCACATTCAAGAAGTTTATTAACCCTTCAGGTGCTTCACAGGAGCTGAAGCAACGTGGAAGGAAAAAATGAATATTTAACTTTTTAGTCACAAAAATGAACTTTTACAAACTTTTTTTTATTTTTACAAGGGTAAAAGGAGAAAATGGACACATAAAGTTGTTGTGCAATTTCTCCTGAGTACGCCAATACCCCATATGTGGGGGAAAACCACTGTTTGGGCACACGGCTGAGCTAGTAAGGGAAGGAGCGCCGTTTGACTTTTTCAAACCATAATTAGCTTGAATTGAGATTGGACGCCATGTTGCGTTTGGAGAGTCTCTGATGTGCCTAAACAGTGGAAACCCCCCCACAAGTGACACCATTTTGGAAACTAGACCCCCTATGGAACTTATCTAGATCTGTTGTGAGCACTTTGAACCCCCAAGTGTTTCACAAAAGTTTATAATGCTTGGGTGTGAAAAAAAAAAAAAAAAAAATTGCACAAAAATGATTTTTTTAGTCCCAAATTTTTGAATTTTCCCAAGGAAATTGGACCCCAAAAGTTGTTGTCCAATTTGTCCTGAGTACGCTGATACCCAATATGTGGGGGGATCACTGTTTGGGCGCACGGCAGAGCTCGGAATGGAAGGAGCACCATTTGACTTTTTCCAACCAAAATTGGCTGGAATTGAGATTGGACGCGATGTTGCATTTGGAGAGCCCCTGATGTGCCTAAACAGTTGAAACCCCCCACAAGTGACCCTATTTTGGAAAGTAAACCCCCTAAGGAACTTATCTAGATCTGTGGTGAGCAATTTGAACCCCCAAGTGCTTTACACAAGTTTATAACGTAGAGCCGTAAAATTAAAAAATCATATTTTTTCCACAAAAATGATCTTTTCACCCCAATTTTTATTTTCCCTAAGGTAACAAGACTCCAAAAGTTATTGTGCAAATTGTCCTGAGTACACTGATACCCCATATGTGGGGGTAAACCACTATTTGGGTGCATGGCAGAGCTCGGAAGGGAAGGAGCGCCGTTTGACTTTTTCAAGGCAGAATTGGATGGAAGCCATGTCGTGTTTGGAGAGCTCCTGATCTGCCTAAACAGTGGAAACCCCCACAAATGACACAATTTTGGAAACTAGACCCCTCAAGGAACTTATCTAGATGTGTGGTGAGAACTTTGAACCCCCACGTGTTTCACTAAAGTTTATAACGCCCGAGCATGAAAATAAAAAAATCATATTTTTTCCACAAACATGATCGTTTAGTCCCAAACTTTTTATTTTCCCAAGGGTAACAGGAGAAATTGGACCCCAAAAGATGTTGTCCAATTAGTCCTGAGTACGCTGATACCCAATATGTGGGAGAAAACTACTGTATGGGCACACATCGGGGCACGGAAGGGAAGTAGTGACGTTTTAGATTGCAGACTTTGATGGAATGGTCTGCGTGCGTCATGTCGCATTTGGAGAGCCCCTGATGTGCCTAAACAGTGGAAACCCCCCACAAGTGACCCCATTTTGGAAAATAGATCCCACAAGGAACTTATCTAGATGTGTGGTGAGCACTTTGAACCCCGAAGTGCTTCGCAGAAGTTTATAACGTACAGCCGTAAAAATAAAAAATAATTTTTTTTTACAAAAATGATTTTTTAGCCCCCAATATTTTATTTTCACAAGGGTAACAGGAGAAATTGGACCCCAAAAGTTGTTGTGCCATTTGTCCTGAGTACGCTGATATCCAATATGTGGGAGAAAACAACTGTATGGGCACACATCGGCTAAATGGTGGAAACCCCCTACAAGTGACCTCATTTTGGAAAATAGACCCCACAAGGAACTTATCTAGATGTGTGGTGAGCGCTATGAAGCCCCAAGTGCTTTACAGAAGTTTATAACGTACAGCCATAAAAACAAAAAAATCATTTTTTTTTACAAAAATGATGTTTTCGCCCACAATTTTTTATTTTCCCAAGGGTAGTATTAGAAATTGGACCCCAAGAGTTATTGTGCAATTTGTCCTGAGTACGCTGATACCCCATATGTGGGGGTAAACTACTGTTTGGGTGCATGGCAGAGCTCAGAAGTGAAGGAGCACCGTTTGACTTTTACAACGCAAAATTGGCTGTAATTGAGATCAGACGCCATGTCACATTTGGAGAGCCCCTGATGTGCCTAAACAGTGGAAACCCCCCAATTCTAACTCCAACCCTAACCCCAACACACCCCCAACCCTAGTCCCAACCCTAACCATAACCCTAACCACAAACCTAACCCTAACACACCCCTAACCTAACCCTAATCCTAACTTTAGCCCCAACCCTAACCCTAACCTTAGCCGCAACCCTAACCCTAACCCTTATGGGAAAATGGAAATAAATACATTTTTTTAATTTTATTATTTTTCCCTAACTAAGGTGGTGATAAAGAGGGGTTTGAATTACCATTTACAGCGGGTTTTTATGATTGGCAGCTGTCACGCAAAAAGACGCTTTTTATTGCAAAAAATAGCTTTTGCATCACCACATTTTGAGAGCTATAATTTTTGCATATTTTGGCCCACAGAGTCATGTGAGGTCTTATTTTTTGCGGTACGAGTTGACTATTTTATTGCTACCATTTTTTAGCACAAGACATTTTTTGATTGCTTTTTATTTCGATTTTTGGGAGGTTAGAATGAACAAAAATCAGCAATTCACGAATTTCTTTTGGGGGGCGTTTATACCAATCCACGTGTGGTAAAATTGATAAGGCAGTTTTATTCTTCGGGTTAGTTCGATTGCGGCGATACCTCATTTATATCATTTTTTTATGTTTTGGCACTTTTATACAATAAAAAGAATTTTATATAAAAAATAATTATTTTTGCATCGCTTTATTCTGCGAGCTATAACTTTTTTATTTTTTCACTGATGATGCTGTATGGCAGCTCGTTTTTTGCGAGACAAGATGATGTTTTCAGCGGTACCATGTTTATTTACATCGGTCTTTTTGATCGCGTGTTATTCCACTTTTTGTTCGGCGGTATGATGATAAAGCATTGATTTTTTTGCTTTTTTTTTAAGGGGTTCACTAAAGGGGTTAACTAGTGGGACCGTTTTATAGAGGGGGTCATTACGGATGCGGCGATATCAAATATGTGTACTTTTATTGTTTTTTTTCTTATTTACAGGAAGAAATGAATTTATTGGGGAATATTTTATTTTTTCCTTTATTTTGGAATTTTTTTTTTACACTTGTGATTTTCATTTTTTTAACTTTTTTACTTTGTTCCAGGGTGGGATATCACTGTATTTTATCAGATTGCTGGTCTGACAGTGTGCACAGCACTCTGTGAGACCAGCGATCTCACAGGCACTGCTGCAGGCTTTCTCAGCGCCTGCTCTCAGCAGGCACTGAGGAAGTCGCCTCCCTGCAGGACCCGGCGGTCATCTTGGATCCGGGGTCTTGCAGGGAGGAAGGCCTCAGAACAGCGCAATCACATTGCGCTGTTCTCAGGTTCTCAGGGGAGCTTGCAGGGAGCCCCCTCCTTGCTCGATGCTTCCCTGTGCCCCCGGTACACCGTGATCATGTTTGATCGCGGTGTGCCAGGGATTAATGTGTCGGGAGCGGTCCGTGACCGCTCCTGGCATATAGTGCCGGGTGTCAGCTGTGATAATCAGCTGACACCCGGCCACGATTGGACGCGCTCCCGGGAGCGCGTCCGATCGCTTCGACGTACTATCCCGTCCATGGTCAGATTGTCCCGGGTTTCATGGACGGGATAGTATGTCGGATGGCAGAAAGGGGTTAATGGCTAACTGAAAAGATGGTAACAAATTGCAAGCTTTCGAGACTACTCAGGTCTCTTCATCAGGCTAAACTAATACAAAATCTGAAGAATCACATATTTATATACAACACAGCACAGAAACAATGCAATAGATAAGACATGTGACGTGAAGCAGAACTATCATTATGAGAGATAGAGATGAACATAAATATTGGAACAGTTCATAGATAAGGAGTGTGAAAGTTTTATTGCCCTCTGATTGGAGTCTGCTATTGTTATGTCCCCAGGTCTGAAAAGCAAATTCCTCAATTGATGTAAAAAATATTTAGAATTGAGAGTCCTCAGTGGTTGATACCTTTTAATGGCTAACTGAAAAGATGGTAACAAATTGCAAGATTTCCAGACTACTCAGGTCTCTTCATCAGGCAAACACTAAAACAAAATCTGAAGAATCACATATTTATACACAACAGGACACAGGAATAGTGCAATAGATAAGACATGTGACGTAAAGCAGAACTATCAATATGGGAGAGGGATGAACAGTTGTGGCCATAAATATTGGATCAGTTCATAGATAAGGAGTGAAAGTTTTATTGTCCTCTGATTGGGGTCTGGTAATATTTTGTGATGCCCCCACAAGGTCTTAGGAGCAAATTCCTTAATTGATGTAAAAGGACATAAATCGATGCGACACATTCATTCCTTCCCTGAGAGTGTCAAAGGTCGTCATGAGTTTATATTCCCAGACCTTTCTGTTTCTCTCAGACTTAAAGTTAGCTTTTAATACAAGTAATTTCATGTCCATCATGCTATGACCGGGGATACAAAAGTGTTTGGCCACAGAAAAATCCATTCTTTTTTCTTTTATTGTGTGGCAATGAGAATTCATCCTTGTTCTCAGTTTTTGCCCTGTCTCCCCCACATACAGACCCACAGTTGGACATTTAGTACAAATAATTAGGTACACCACATTAGATGTGATGCAGCTGAAAGTATCTATGAACTGTTCCAATATTTATGTTGATCTCTATCTCCCATAATGACAGTTCTGCTTCACGTCACTTGTCTTATCTATTGTATTATTTCTGTGCTGTGTTGTGTATAAATATGTGATTCTTCAGATTGTGTATTAGTCAATGCCTGATGAAGAGACCTGAGTAGTCTTGAAAGCTTGCAATTTGTTACCATCTTTTCAGTTAGCCATTAAAAGGTATCAACCACTGAGGACTCTCAACTCTAAATATTTTTCTATCTACTGGCTAACACGGTACAAAGATACACATCTTTCCTAGATATTATAGAGGAGCCCAGGATCTGAGGCAGGATGTACTTAGGTAGTGAGCTGCCCATATATGTTTGGCTATAGTGTGTTTATGCTCTGTATATACTGTATGTGCATATATACTGTGCAATGTATATAGTGTGTGTACTGTACATATTGTGTGATTACTGTCTATATGATGTGTACTGTATAGTGTGTATATAGTGTGTGTACTGCATATTTATTGTGTTTTATACTGGGTGTGTAATCTAAATACAGTATATGCTTTTTATACTGTACTAGTGATGAACCCGTTCTACGCCCGGGTGGCAAGCATTTTTATAGGTACATGGTCTCCCATTCTGGTATGTACTTCCCCCCTCCTATTCTGGTATGCATGGCACCCCTCATCCCTATCCTGGTATGTATGGTCCCCTCACCCCCAACAAAATCTACTATGCATGGCACCCCATTCCTCATCCTGGTATGCAAGGTCACCTCCTGCCCAATCCTGGAATGCATGGTCCCCTCACCCCCCAATTCTGGTATGAATGGTCCCGTCACCCCCAATTCTGGTATGAATGGTCCCCTCACCCCCCAATCCTGGTATGAATGGTCCCCTCATCGCCCAATCCTGATGTGCATGGTCCGCTCACCCTCCAATCCTGATGTGCATGGTCCCCTCACACCCCAATCCTGATGTGCATGGTCCCCTCACCCCCCAATCCTGATGTGCATGGTCCCCTCACCCCCCAATCCTGATGTGCATGGTCCCCTCACCCCCCAACCCTGATGTGCATGGTCCTCTCACCCCCCAACCCTGATGTGCATGGTCCGCTCACCCCCAATCCTGATGTGCATGGTCCCCTCATCCCCAATCCTGATGTGCATGGCCCCCTCACCCACCCAATCCTGATGTGCATGGCCCCCTCACCCCCCAATCCCGATATGCATGGTCCCCTCACCCCCCAATCCCGGTATGCACGGTCCCCTCACCCACCAATCCTGATGTGCATGGTCTGCTCACCCCCAATCCTGATGTGCATGGTCCCCTCACCCCCCAACCCTGATGTGCATGGTCCCCTCACCCCCCCAATCCTGATGTGCATGGTCCCCTCACCCCCCAATCCTGATGTGCATGGTCCCCTCACCCCCCAATCCTGATGTGCATGGTCCCCTCACCACCAATCCTGATGTGCATGGTCCTCTCACCCCCCCAACCCTGATGTGCATGGTCCCCTCACCCCCCAATCCTTATATGCATGGTCCCCTCACCCCCCCAATCCTGATGTACATGGTCCCCTCACCCCCCAATCCTGATGTGCATGGTCCCCTCACCCCAATCCTGATGTGCATGGTCCCCTCACTTCCCAATCCTGATGTGCATGGTCCCCTCACCCCCCAATCCTGATGTGCATGGTCCCCTCACCCCCAACCCTGATGTGCATGGTCCCCTCACCCCCCAATCCTGATGTGCATGGTCCCCTCACCACCCAATCCTGATGTGCATGGTCCCCTCACCCCCCAATCCTGATGTGCATGGTCCCCTCACCCCACCAATCCTGATGTGCATGGTCCTCTCACCCCCAACCCTGATGTGCATGGTCCCCTCACCCCCCCAACCCTGATGTGCATGGTCCCCTCACCCCCCCAACCCTGATGTGCATGGTCCTCTCACCCCCCAACCCTGATGTGCATGGTCTGCTCACCCCAACCCTGATGTGCATGGTTCCCTCACCCCCCAACCCTGATGTGCATGGTCCCCTGACCCCCCAACACTGATGTGCATGGTCCCCTCACCCCCCAATCCCTGATGTGCATGGTCCCCTCACCCCCCAACCCTGATGTGCATGTGTAAGGTTCTGTGTACATGTTCCTGAAACTCAGTTTGTTCGTCAGCCATTTTACTTTCTGTCTTGCTGCAGCTATCTTGCCCTCAGTCAAAATGGAGTTTCCAGCTTGCATGTTCCCGCCCTGATTCTCTCCTTTTGCTTCTTAAGCAGCCACAGCTGAGCAATCAGTGCTTCAGAATCTAGCCTGCAGTGAACCTGTGACCTGACTCCTAAAGCCTTGGACCTTGTACTCCAGCTATTCCTACTGAGGAACTCTGAAGCACTTGTGGACTCTGAGCCCTGCTCTTTGAAAGACCCACGTTTGCATGGACTTACGGTAACAGAGAAGAAGATCCTGAACCTGTGTGGAGAGTGATTGCTGAGCTTAGATTACTCTGGCCTGCTGTGTCTCCTGCTTCTGTGTCTGCAAACTGTGTGACTATTTTTGCCAACTTGTATGAAGTAATACAAGACTTTCTATATCAAACCTGTGTCTCATGTATTTTCATCGCACCCAAGCACAAGACGCTATATGAACTGTACTACATACATTACAAGATTCTGAAGCCAAAACGTTAGTGTCTGCTGGGTCTGGAAAGGCTGTGTCTGCTGTAACTGTGGATATCGGATGTCCGGTTGTACTTTCTGTGATGACAGTGGTTGTGACTTCTCACAACCATTCCAGGTGAGCAATTCCCTTAAGTGTTTTTTTTTCTGCAGTGTTACCACAGGTAAACACTATTGTTTTTTTTTCTCCTCTCCTCTTCTTCCAGTACTCCTGTCTTAAAAGATCTGGAAAATGGAGGCCCGCATAAAGGAACTTTGCGGAGTGACTGATAATATCCTTGCAGATTTGCAGAATATAAAGACCCGTTTTTCAAGCCTACAGGACCTCACTAATCACAATTTGCAAGTGTTTGGACAGACTGCCCAGGATTGCGAGCCAGGATTGAGGTTCTAGAAGAGCGAGTCCAGGCTCCTGCCGTAGCCCCGAGTTCTGGGATTCCCAAGTTGCCCCCTTTTCATTTTGGCGGTGAACGTGAGAAATTCAGGGATTTATTAATCAATGCAATCTTTTTTTTTCTGCACATGCTTCACAATTTCCCACTGAACGATCTAAGGTGCTTACTATAATTATGTTGCTTACCAACAAGGCTTTGATGTGGGCAAACCCTCTGATTGAGACTGAGGATGATTGTTTGAATCACCTTGATGCTTTTATTTCAGCCATGGGGCAGGTGTTTGATGACCCCAATCGAGGTGCAACAGCTGAAGCAGCCATGTTAGCTTTGCGCCAAGGTAAGCACTCGGTAGCTGAATATGCCTTGGATTTCAGGAGATGGGCCCTTGATACCACCTGGGACAGTTCCGCCAAAAAATCTATTTTTCGAAAGGGGTTATCTCCACTGATTAAGGATGAACTTGCTCGTGCCGACCCTCCCACTGCGTTAGGTGACTTTATTAACTACTGCATCCGTATTGATACTCGTCTGACTGAACGCAGGCAAGAGAGATGGTTCGAAAGCAATCGCACTAACCTTTTCCTACCTTCCTCTCCAGCTAAGGAACCTTTTAGTAGGATTACATGGGAACCTGAACCTGAACCCATGCAGGTAGACTCTTTACAACGACGGGTTAGTGATGCACGCAAGGAACATCGTTTTAAGGAGAATCTATGTTTCTATTGTGGTAAGTCAGGGCACTTCATTATAAACTGCCCCAGCCGTTCTCGTAAGACTACTGCAGCACTCATTCATTGTGAGTGTTGCGAGAGGGGATCTGTCAGGTCCGAGCCTCAGGCTCCAGAGAGATCTGCAGCAACAGATCTTGATTTCTCGGACTTAAACTCCGTTACCTCTGAGGACGTTGACTGTGTAAACGCTGCCATTTTTCAAGTTTCCTCAGCGGTGTCCCAGCTGAGTTGTAAGAAAAACAATTCTCATTGCTTTCTTTCCATCAAACTCTGGGTTGACTCAGCTTGGGTGTCTAGCTCTGCTATGATCGACTCAGGGGCAAGTGGAAATTTTATGGATGTCTCCTTTGCTCTGAAACAGGGGATACGTTCAGTGAAGAAGGCTACTCCAGTACAGATGGAAACTGTGGATGGCTCCCTGCTGACCTCTGGACCAGTGGATCAGGAAACAGAGCCTTTGAGGGTTCTTATGGGTAAAGATCATCAAGAGAAACTGTCCTTTATGCTTATCTCTTCTCCCCACTTTCCCATTATTCTAGGGCTACCATGGCTGCAGGCTCAGAATCCTACCATTAACTGGGAGACCAAGGAATTACACTTTCCAAAGAAACAGATGAGTCCAAAAGTTTCAGCTTGCTCTGTTCCTAAAGGAACCATGTCAGTCCCTGAACTACCAGCTGTATACCAGGACTATGTGGATTTATGTGACAAGAAGAACGCTGACCAGCTTCATCCTCACCGTCCATATGATTGTCCAATTGAATTATTGCCTGGAGCAGAGATACCTTTTGGTAAGATCTACCCCCTGGCGGGGCCCGAGCTAAAGGCTTTAAAGGATTACATTGAAGAAAATCTAGCCAAGGGCTTCATACGCCCCTCTTCATCTCCTGCAGGTGCACCCATCTTCTTTGTAAAGAAGAAAGATGGATCTCTGAGACCATGCGTAGACTATAGGGAACTCAATAAGGTTACTATTAGAAACCGTTATCCATTGCCTTTAATCCCTGAGTTATTGGAGAGAGTGCGACATGCCAAAATTTTCTCTAAACTAGATCTTCGTGGGGCCTATAACTTAGTCCGTATTAGACCTGGGGATGAATGGAAGACTGCATTCAGGTCACGCTATGGACACTTTGAATATCTAGTTATGCCTTTTGGTCTGAGTACCGCCCCAGCCACTTTCCAACACTTGGTGAATGACATCTTCAGGGATCTCCTAGATACATTGTGGTAATTTATTTGGATGATATTCTAATTTTTTCTAACTCCACAGAGGAACATCATGGACATGTGAGAATGGTCTTGGAACGTCTAAGACAAAATCATCTTTACATCAAACTTGAAAAGTGTGAATTCCATAGGACCGAAATTCAATTTCTGGGGTATGTACTGTCTACACAAGGAATTAGTATGGATGGAAGCAAAACCCAAGCCATCAAGGATTGGCCAAGTCCTAGAAATGTGAAGGAGGTACAGCGCTTCATCGGGTTTGCCAACTTCTATAGACGTTTCATTAGAAATTTCTCTGAGGTAGTGTCACCTATCACCCAACTTACCCGGAAAGAGTCTAGGTTCTCCTGGACTCCCCAAGCCCAGGAAGCATTTTCCCGTCTAAAAGATAAATTTACCACCGCACCTATCTTAGTACATCCCAACCCCGAGCTTGCCTTCATAATAGAGGTGGATGCTTCAGACTGTGCCGTTGGAGCTATACTCTCTCAGAGAACAGGTGAGAAGAATGTCTTGCATCCCTGTGCCTTCTTTTCCCAGCAGTTGTCTTCGGCTGAGAGGAACTACGATGTGGGCAATAGAGAGTTGTTGGCCATTATTGCCGCCTTCAAAGAATGGAGACACCTTCTTCAGGGAGCTGCACAGCAAATAGTCGTCCTGACAGACCATCGTAACCTTGAGTTTATCAGGTCGGCTAAGTGCCTGACTCCTCGCCAGGCTCGCTGGAATCTTTTCTTAAACCAATTTAATTTTATCATTTCTTATAGACCAGGATCGCGCAATGGAAAGGCTGATGCACTCTCTAGGATTTACTCAGCAGAGACACGTCCAATTACTCCTCCTAAGACTATTCTTCCTGACTCTAGATTCCTAGGAGTAATTCATAATCAAGACCTACTTAAGGACATCAAGGAAGCATACCATGCGGATTCCTTTTTGGCACAACCCCCAAGGGACGTAAGTCTTGTCTTTAAGAATGGTGTGTGGATTCAGGGACAACGCCTGTATATTCCTGAAACAGTCAGATTGAGAGTATTGCAACTATTCACGATTCCAAGATAGCTGGGCATAGAGGAATTCTAAAGACACAGGAATTTCTCTCTCGTTTCTTTTGGTGGCCCACTTGCAGGAAGGATGTTTTAAACTATGTCACTTCATGTGAAGTCTGTGCAAGATGCAAAACACCTCGCTCCTCACCAACTGGTCTGTTACAGCCTCTTCCCACCCGTCCCGCCCGTGGGGATCCATTTCTATGGACTTCATTGTGGAGTTACCAACCTCTCAAGGGAAGAACACCATTCTAGTGGTGGTTGACCGTCTAACAAAGGCAGCTCATTTTATCCCTTGTGTCGGCTTACCCACTGCAAAACAGACATCAGATTTGATGATTAAAGATGTGTTTCGCTTACATGGAGTACCGGATGAGGTTATTTCGGATCGAGGGGTGCAATTCACTTCTAGGTTTTGGCAAAATTTCTGTGCAGCATTGGACATTAAAGTAAACCTTTCTTCTGCTTTTCATCCCCAGACTAATGGACAGACCGAACGAACCAATCAAACCCTGGAGCAGTATCTCCGCTGCTTTATCTGCCACCTACAGGATGATTGGGTGGATCTACTTCCATTAGCTGAGTTCTCGTATAACAACTCTCAGAGTGCCTCCACTAAGCAGTCTCCTTTTTACTCTAATCTAGGTTATCATCCTAACATTCTACCACGATTTCCCATAGAAACGCCTTTACCAGCAGTGGCTGAAAGAATCACGTCTTTACAGAAGAATATGGATCTTCTAAAGGAGAATCTGGAATCGGCTCAGGAAAGGTACAAGAAAGCAGCAGATAAATTTCGTAAACCTGCACCAGCTTTCAAGGTAGGAGACTTGGTCTGGCTGTCAACCAGAAATCTTAAGTTAAGGATTCCATCGTCTAAGTTTGGACATAAGTACATTGGACCCTATAAAATCAGTAAAATTATAAGTGCCGTTGCTTGTCGTCTTCAACTGCCCAGAACTATGAGAATTCACCCTGTCTTTCATGTATCCCTACTAAAGGCTGCGACACCCAATACGTTTCCTGGACGTTCTTCTCCTTGCCCTGACCCAGTGCTAGTCGATGGTCAGGAAGAATTTGTGGTGGAAAGGATTTTAGATTCCAGGTTGTATAGAAATCAGTTACAATATCTGATTAAATGGCAGGGCTACCCAGTGGAGGACAACTCATGGGAACCAGTCAATAACGTTAATGCTCCTCGCTTGCTCCGTCAGTTTCATCAGAGGTACCCACACAAGCCTGGCCTGAGGTCATCCGGAGGTTGTCCCTAAGGGGGGAGTAATGTAAGGTTCTGTGTACATGTTCCTGAAACTCAGTTTGTTCGTCAGCCATTTTACTTTCTGTCTTGCTGCAGCTATCTTGCCCTCAGTCAAAATGGAGTTTCCAGCTTGCATGTTCCCGCCCTGATTCTCTCCTTTTGCTTCTTAAGCAGCCACAGCTGAGCAATCAGTGCTTCAGAATCTAGCCTGCAGTGAACCTGTGACCTGACTCCTAAAGCCTTGGACCTTGTACTCCAGCTATTCCTACTGAGGAACTCTGAAGCACTTGTGGACTCTGAACCCTGCTCTTTGAAAGACCCACGTTTGCATGGACTTACGGTAACAGAGAAGAAGATCCTGAACCTGTTGTGGAGAGTGATTGCTGAGCTTAGATTACTCTGGCCTGCTGTGTCTCCTGCTTCTGTGTCTGCAAACTGTGTGACTATTTTTGCCAACTTGTATGAAGTAATACAAGACTTTCTATATCAAACCTGTGTCTCATGTATTTTCATCGCACCCAAGCACAAGACGCTATATGAACTGTACTACATACATTACAGCATGGTCCCCTTACCCCCCAACCCTGATGTGCATGGTCCCCTCACCCCCAACCCTGATGTGCATGGTCCCCTCACCCCCCAATCCTGATATGCATGGTTCCCTCACCCCCCATCCTGATATGCATGGTCCACTCACCCCCCAACCCTGATGTGCATGGTCCCCTCACCCCCCAAACCCTGATGTGCATGGTCCGCTCACCCCCAACCCTGATGTGCATGGTCCCCTCACCCCCAAACCCTGATGTGCATGGTCCCCTCACCCCCCAATCCTGACGTGCATGGTCCGCTCACCCCCCAATCCTGATGTGCATGGTCCCCTCACCCCCCAATCCTGATGTGCATGGTCCGCTCACCCCCCAATCCTGATGTGCATGGCCCCCTCACCCCCCCAATCCTGATATGCATGGTCCCCTCACCCCCCCCTATCCTGATATGCATGGCCCCCTCACCGCTATTAAACTGCACAGATACCAGAAAAAAAAACAAACATTTATACTCACCTTTCATCCCTGTGCTCCAGTGCTGTTTTGTTCTGCTGGACGCCGGGGGAGGAGAGCGGCGCCGGAGTACGCGCATGCCCATACGGCGCGGTCCGGCGCCATATTGCTGAAGACACACTGTAAATGTTTCTTCAGCAAAATGGCGCCGGATAGCGCTACTGCGCATGCGCGATCCGACGCGCACTCCTGGTCTCCTCCCCCGGGAGAAGAGAAGCGCCGCGGCAACGCTCCTCCTGGTCAGGTAAGTATGTGAGTATGGCGCCGGAGATCCCGGTATGCATCCAGTACGCATAACGCGATCTCCGGCGCCATACAGAGTACTCACCGCTCTGGATGCCTCACTCTGTCTGGAGCCAGACTGCGCAGGCATGTCGCGCTTGCACAGTCTATAAAGGCTTCAGACAGAGTGACGCTCCTACCGTTATATTATAGATGTTCTGTGTTTATGTACTGTATGTAGTGGGTGTACTGAATATACTGTGTGTGTATGTACTGTGTATACTGTGTGTACTGTATATACTGTGTAAATGTACTGAAATGAAAACAAGGCACTAAAAGCCACCTCAGACAAAAAGAGTGAAAAATACTTTCCCAAAAATTGGAAAAACATTTTTTTTTATTTAGACATATTAAAATTCATTTATTTATTTTTTTAATGTTTAATTAATCAATGTAAATTCACAAAAAGAAACGTATGAAAAAGTCTTAAAGTATTGTCAAGACCTCACAACAATGCATACATATAATAGGAAATATTAGGATGAGAGCATCACGTGGTGCAGTACCCATATCATGCTAACTTTCAATCCTGCCTGTGTATGAGCAAATGCATAGAAAGTATCTAATAATCTAAAAATATGAACTATTTTAAAAAAAAGAATTTAGCTGTCAAACAACAAAAATCTAGAAAGAAATTATATCATATAAAGTAATGACACGTCAGTACATACTTAGCTTCATGTGGACCTGTCATGCAAGCGCCCCAACGCAGGTTTTGCCCATCTTCATCAGGTGGCATGGTGTGGCGCTTCCCACGGCTGTGGGGCGTCGGGACATGGCATAGCTTGCCTAGCTAGCCAATGCTCCCACGCCGCCAGTCCACGACGACGTGAGGCATGGGTCCCAGATGGTAAGAGAATGTGGACCCACTGGACCACGGAGGGAGACCCGGGCCTGCCCGGACTAGGGAAGGGCAGCGACCGGGATCCGTGGCAGCTGAGCATGTGGGCAAGGTGGCGACCTGCAGGACTAGACAACACCGCACAACTTCAGGTAAGAAGAAACATAAAGTTTACTTAAAGAAACAAAGTAAATAAACATAACATAAGACCGGGCTCCCGATTCCGCACATCAGAGAAGGGTACACAACTCAGGATCACAGACGAGTGCTGGAGGACATCACGGGTAGATGCAGTCCAGGGTTATCTGGCACAGGCATACTTGGACGGCCTCTCTCTCAGGCCTTAGGCGTAGCACAGGCTCAGCAGGAGAACATCAGACACCGACCTCAGACAGACTTCAGACGATGGCGGGGTCATCACGGGTTGATGAAGTCCAGAATCATCTGGCACGGGCATACTAGTATGGCCACACTCTCAGGCCTCGGGCGTAGCACAGGCTCAGCAGGAGAACATCAGACACCGGCCCAGGACGAACGTCAGACGATGGCGGGGTCATCACGGGTTGATGAATTCCAGGGTCATCTGGCACGGGCATACTAGGACGGCCTCTCTCAGGCCTCAGGCGTAGCACAGGCTCAGCAGGAGAACATCAGACACCGACCCAGGACAGACGTCATCACAGGGTAGACCAAGGAGGAACCGGCAGGACAGGCAGGTTGTCACGGCAAGTGACCAGGCAGTCTCTGGGACAGGCAGGTTGTCACGGCTAGTGACCAGGGCAATCTCTGGGACAGGCAGGTTGTCACGGCAAGTGACCAGGGCAGGCAGGTTGTCACGGCAAGTGACCAGGCAGGCAGGTTGTCACGGCAAGTGACCAGGCAGGCAGGTTGTCACGGCAAGTGACCAGGCAGGCAGGTTGTCACGGCAAGTGACCAGGGCAGGCAGGTTGTCACGGCAAGTGACCAGGGCAGGCAGGTTGTCACGGCAAGTGACCAGGCAGTCTCTGGGACAGGCAGGTTGTCACGGAAAGTGACCAGGCAGTCTCTAGACAGGCAGGTTGTCACAGTAAGTGACCAGGCAGTCTCTAGACAGGCAGGTTGTCACAGTAAGTGACCAGGCAGTCTCTAGACAGGCAGGTATATACGACCTGATATGGTGGAGCCTCCAGGTAGGCTGCAGTCGGATGGCAGATGATCGCTCCCAGGTGAGCAGGCAAGAGCCGGGGATCTCTGCAGATGATGTCCGAACTTCCGGATGGAGCTGCAGTCGGATGGCAGATGATCGCTCCTAGGTGAGCAGGCAAGAGCCGGGGATCTCTGCAGATGACGTCCGAACCTCTGGAAGGAACTGCAGACGGATGGCAGACAGGCAAGCCGACAGGTAACAGACAGGTAACTGGAATCAGGAGCTGATGGCTGAAACAGAGTTAGACTGCACAGGAACAACAGGAACACGGATAGGATCTCAGAGAGTCAGGAACACAGACAGGAACACGGACTGGGTCTCAGGGAGTCAGGAACACGGACAGGAACATGGATTGAATCACAGGAACACGGACTGGAACACAGGCCTCGGACTCCGGACATCTGGCACCGATCAGCAGGCTCCGGACATCTGGCAATGATCGGCAGGATCCGGACATCAGGCAGGAAGGATAGGATCCGGACATCTGGAAGTGGTCATCGGACATCAGGCCATGGTCATCAGGCATAGGATCCGGACATCTGGCAGCGACCTGAAAAGGAACCCCAGCGGTCTGGTGCAAGCCCCGCCAGGCTCAACGGGAGCTGGCCGGGGATTGCACAGAGGCTGAGCACAGAGTAACAGAAACTCAGCACACACCGGACTCCTCCTTCCAAGATGAACTCAGGTTATATAGCAAGGATTCACAGTCACTGGCACAGGGTTCTGGACACAGCAGGATTTCAGGAACATAACACAGAGGACACAGTTCAGAAAGTCAGGTACAGGATGCGATCCAAGATCAGGGGTTCAGGTAATTAGACACAGCAGGAACAGGCCTGGATATACAGCCTCCAGGAACGGCGATCTGGGTAATCAGCCCCCAGCATAGGCGGAAACACAAGACACAATTCAGACATTCAGGTACCGGGTTTGATCCAGGATCAGGGAACAAGACACAGCAGGAACAGGGAATCAGCTCTCCAGAGCTGATCAACTTCAGAGCAGGAGCTGAACACACAACCACATACGGCTAGGTTCAGGGATTCAATGTGAAGCTCTGGCAACGCCCACTAGGGCTGGGGAACTTTATATATGAGCTGCTTCACAGCGATAGGCTGGAGCAGTAACTCTAGTAAACACCCAATCCACATAAAAGCAGGACAGGTGTGGGCCGCGCCCCCTATGCAGAGCCAGACAGCACAACACAGAGGGAACCCAACAATGGCTGCTGCCAACCACGCAGTAAGTCATGCACCACTGCAGAGGACTTTTCAAGCTAAGGACGGCTTTCACAGCAAGTCAGGAACCGCACATGCGGGCGGTCATGCAAAGCAGCGGAGCCACTCACGCAAGTACGGGTACGCAGCAGAGCCGGGAACTGAGCAGCATCCATATAGGTAACAGACAACAGTATCCCAGCTGGTTAGGGGGAAAGGAGCAAAAGGGTTAATGCAAAAAACATGCAAAGTAACGCTGGAAAACAAAGTACAGACTATACCAGCGTTACACATGGTAATGGCAAGGGGGAACATCTACTATATGATTGTCTAATTCTGTCTATAATGGAAATCCCCTGTCGCTGATTGGTCGCGCCTGGCTGCCTCCGGATTAAATATGGGTGTTGCTGGGGGAGTGGACACCCCTTGGATACCCGACCGTGGCCTTAGCAACGTCACAGGGACTGTCACAGAACCTGTGTTAGAGAGCAGATGGAGGGGAAAATAATTATTGAGGCGTGATGGCAAGATGTGTTTGGGCGGCCCTGCGTAGTTCACTCATGTTTACTAAACAAGTTCTCGCAGTCACAATGCGACATAGTTCACTCACGTTTACTGAACAGGTTCTGTCAGTCACAGTGTGGCGTACTTCTGTCACGTTTACTGAATAACAAATATATTATAGTGTCGATGTACTTCTTTCGTCCGATGATTTATTTAAATACAGTTAGATATTCATATAATAGTTTATATATTTTGATGATCTGTTTAATAATTTTGTTCAGTTGTATTAAGTTCTATGAGCAATAACATTTAATGATAATGTATATATTTTACCCGGAAAATCCTGTGTATTTATTGCATTATTTTTAAATCTTCATAAATAAACTACATACATAGTCTAGAATACCCGATGCGTTAGAATCGGGCCACCATCTAGTTCATATATACACCCTGCTAATAAGATAATTGTGGGGCTCATTGCACATAATTCAAATTATATTATTACTATGCTGTGATGGCACAAGCAGCATCTGTATCGTTCTTCGTATTTAATGTCTAAATAAAATATCATGTTTTACAAATTTTTGGCAAAGTATTTTTTTATAATTGTAATTTTTAATTGAAGATTGTTCATGCTTCACAGAATACAAATTTTTAAGAAGAAAAATAAAAAGGAAAATGCATGAACATATAACAAGGTTTCAATGAAAACATATTAAACTGTTAGTACGCATCCCCCACTCCACAAAGTGACCCACCCTCGCAGAAATCTCAAACACCTCAATTTACAGTCATGACCAAAAGTTTTGAGAATGACACAAATATTATATTTTCACATGATCTGCTGCCCTCTGGTTTTTATGTGTGTTTGACAGATGTTTTTATCACAGACAGAAATATATAATTGCAAACATATGAGTAACAAAAGCTTATATTGACAGTTAGAATGAGTTAATGCAGCAAGTCAATATTTGCAGTGTTGACCCTTCTTCTTCAGGACCTCTGCAATTCTCCCTGGCATGCTCTCAATCAACTTCTGGACCAAATCCTGACTGATAGCAGTCCATTCTTGCACAATCAATGCTTTCATTTTGTCAGAATTTTTAGTTTTTTTTTGTCCACCCGTCTCTTGATGATTGACCACAAGTTCTCAATGGGATTAAGATCTGGGAGTTTCCAGGCCATGGACCCAAAATCTCTATGTTTTGTTCCCTGAGCTATTTAGTTATCACCGTTGCTTTATGGCAAGGTGCTCCATCATGCATTGTTGATTGCCAAACTTCTCTTGGAGGGTTGGGAGAAGTTGCTCTTGGAGGACATTCTGGTACCATTCTTTATTCATGGCTGTGTTTTTAGGCAAGACTGTGAGAGAGCCGATTCCCTTGGCTGAGAAGCAACTCCACACATGAATGGTTTCAGGATGCTTAACAGTTGGCATGAGACAAGACTGGTGGTAGCGCACACCTTGTCTTCTCCGAATGAGGTGTTTTCTTGATGTCCCAAACAATCGAAAAGGGGATTCATCAGAGAAAATAACTTTAACCCAGTCCTCAGCAGTCCACTGCCTGTACCTTTTGCAGAATATCAGTCTGTCCATGATGTTTTTTCTAGAGAGAAGTGGCTTCTTTGCTGCCCTCCTTGAGACCAGGCCTTCTCCAAGAGTCTCCGCCTCACAGTGTGTGCAGATGCACTCATACCTGCCTGCTGCCATTCCTGAGCAAGCTCTGCACTGCTGGTAGCCCGATCCCGCAGCTGAAACACTTTTAAGAGACGGTCCTGGCGCTTGCTGGTCTTTCTTGGGTGCCCTGAAGCCTTTTTGGCTACAATGGAACCTCTCTCATTGAAGTTCTTGATGATGCGATAGATTGTTGACTGAGGTGCAATCTTTCTAGCTGCGATACTCTTCCCTGTTAGGCCATTTTTGTGCATTGCAATGATGACTGCACGTGTTTCTTTAGAGATAACCATGGTTAACAGAAGAGAAACAATGATGCCAAGCACCAGCCTCCTTTTAAAGTGTCCAGTGGTGTCATTCTTACTTAATCATGACAGATTGATCTCCAGCCATGTCCTCATCAACACCCACACCTGTGTTAATGGAGCAATCACTGAAAAGAGGTTAGTTGGTCCTTTTAAGGCAGGGCTGCAATGATGTTGAAATGTGTTTTGGGGGATAAAGTTAATTTTCTAGCCAAATATTGACTTTGCAAGTAACTGCTGTTAAGCTGATCACTCTTTATAAGTCTGGAGTATATGCAAATTGCCATTAGAAAAAGTGAAGCAGTAGACTTTGTAAAAATCAATATTTGTGTCATTCTCAAAACTTTTGTCCATGACTGTAAAATCGCTGAGTCCCTCCTCCCTCTCAACAGACATAGCCTCACTTCATGACACAGATGCTGCTGCCACCATTTTATAATACCACAATAAAAGCCACACTTAATTCGGCCGCCCCCCTCACGCAGAGCAAAACTCGTACAATCAACAGGCAGCCCTGGCTAACTGGCCTGACCAAAGAACTGAGACGGGCTTCCAGGGCTACCGAGCGGAGATGGAAGAGAACCCATTCTACCAAGCACTTCAACGCATACAAGCAGTCCTTTGCCAGCTTCAAGTCCACGCTCTCTGCCGCAAAACAAACTTACTTCGCATCTCTCATATCCTCCCTGTCTCACAACCCTAAACAGCTCTTCAACACTTTCAATTCTCTACTCCATCCCACAGCACCTCCTCCCTCTCCTCTCATTTCTGCCGAAGACTTTGCCTCCTTCTTTAAGCAAAAGATTGATACTATCAGAGAAGGCTTTGGCCCGCAGCCCCCAATGCCCCTCTTAGCCACTCAGCCCTGTTCTTCCAAAACCAGCTTCACCACCATGACAGAAGATCAGCTCTCCACTCTCCTGTCAAGATCACACCTCACCACTTGCGCGCTTGACCCACTCCCGTCCCACCTCATCCCTAACTTTGCCACAGTCTTCATCCCTACTCTCGCACACCTCTTCAACCTTTCACTTACAAATGGTGTCTTCCCCTCATCCTTCAAACATGCTTCAATCACACCCATCCTCAAAAAGCCCTCCCTCGACCCATCCTCCGTGTCTAGCTATCTCCCGATATCTCTTCTCCCCTACGCCTCAAAACTACTGGAACAGCATGTATATCTTGAACTGTCCTGCCACCTCTCCTCCTGTTCCCTCTTTGACCAGTTACAATCAGGCTTCCGACCGCATCACTCAACTGAAACTGCCCTAACTAAAGTCACTAACGACCTGCTAACCGCCAAGAGCAAGCGACACTACTCTGTCCTCTTTCTACTGGACCTGTCTTCTGCCTTTGACACCGTGGACCATTCCCTCCTGCTACAGATTCTCTCATCTCTTGGCATCACACACTTGGCCCTATCCTGGATCTCATCATACCTAACAGACCGAACATTTAGTGTCTTCCTCTCACACACCACCTCCTCAACTCGCCCCCTGTCTGTAGTGTTCCTCAAGGCTCAGTCCTAGGACCCCTACTCTTCTCCATCTACACCTTCGGCCTGGGACAGCTCATAGAATCCCACGGCTTGCAGTATCACCTCTACGCCGATGACACGCAGATCTACCTATCTGGACCTGACCTCACCTCCCTACTGACCAAAATCCTACAATGTCTGTCTGCTATCTCAGCCTTCTTTTCTGCTCGCTTTCTCAAACTGAACATGGACAAAACAGAATTCATCATCTTTCCCCCACCTCATTCTACTCCTCCACCAGACCTATCCATCAATGTCAATGGCTGCTCGCTTTCCCTAGTCCCGCATGCTCGGTGCCTTGGGGTGATCATCGACTCTGCCCTCTCTTTCAAACCACATATCCAAGCCCTCGCCACCTCCTGCCGCCTCAAACTCAAAAATATCTCCCGGATCCGCGCATTCCTCAACCATGAAACCAAAAAAACACTAGTGCATGCCCTTATCATCTCCTGCCTCGACTATTGCAACCTCCTACTGTCTGGCCTCCCCTCTAGCACTCTGGCACCACTCCAGTCCATCCTACACTCTGCTTCCTGACTAATCCACCTGTCTCCCCACTATTCCCCAGCCTCCCCCCTGTGCCAGGCTCTTCACTGGCTTCCTATTGCCCAGAGGCTCCAGTTCAAAACCCTAACCATGACATACAAAGCCAGCCACAACCTTTCTCCTCCATACATCTGTGACATGGTCTCCCGCTACCTACCTACACGCAACCTTCTATCCTCTCAAGATCTCCTTCTCGACTCCCCCCTCATCTCTTCTTCCCACAACCGCATACAAGACTTCTCCCGGGCTTCCCCCATACTCTGGAACTCCCTGCCACAAAACATCAGACTTTCACCAACAACGGAGACCTTCAAGAAAAACCTGAAGACCCACCTGTTCCGACAAGCCTACAACCTGAAGTGATCCTCAGTCTACTGAACCATCGCACGACCAGCTCTACCCTCTCCTAGTGTATTCTCACCCATCCCTGCAGACTGTGAGCCCTCGCGAGCAGGGTCCTCTCTCCTTCTGTACTTGTGTGTCCCTTGTCTAGCACATGTTTATTGTACCTGTCTATATTTTTCCCTTTTCATATGTAAAGCGCCATGGAATAAATGGCGCTATATAAATGTATAATAATAATAATAATAATAGATATGCATTGGATTATCGTAATAATTTTACGTAAGAAATTTAAATTTTTAACAGTCTGAAAGGAGGGGAATATATACTGGACTTACAACAGACAGAAGTTGAAAGGATAAATAAAGGCAGTAGGATGTAAAGATCAGAGGTGTATCTAGGCTTTCTGGCACCAGGGGCAAGAATTCGGTTCAGCGCCCCCTCAAGCACACATGCGATTTGCACACTTAAGCCCCCGTCACACTAAACGACATCACTAGCGAGATCGCTGCTGAGTCACAAGTTTTGTGACGCAACAGCGACCTCAGCAGCGATCTCGCTATGTTTGACTCGTACCAGCAATCAGGCCCCTGCTGTGAGATCGCTGGTCGTGTCAGAAATGCCTGGACTTTACTTTGGTCTTGAGGGTAGCATGTATTGGTGTGTTTGACACCTTTTACCAACGATCTCGCTAGCGACTCAGCACTGAGACATATAGGAGACACATTGTTACACAGGTCGCTATGGGTCGCCTATCGTTGCTGCGTCGTTGGGAAGATCTGACTGTTTGGCATCTCACCAGCGACCACATAGCGACGCAGCAACCATCCCTGCCAGGTCGTATCGTTGTCGGGATAGCTGCTGCGTCGCTGAGTGTGACGGTACCCTTAGTCATGTACTGACGAGCTGCTCTCCCTAATGCTCTCAATGTTCAGTGAAAAACTGAGAGAAGCAGGAAGAGAAGCTCGTTGTCACAAGACCATAAGTATGAAAATCGCATATGAATGAAGTGTCCATGTGATGACTACTGGAACCTGCAGAGCTGAATCCTGACATTGCAGCTTCTGAATTCTCACAACGAATGCACTGCACACATTTAGGATTCTCCCTTACCGGGGGTGAGAGTGCACGGTCATGTCAGCACAAGCATGTGATTTATATACTTCTGGCCACATTCCGACTAGACATGCCCGGCCTCGCTCCGTTCATTTTCATTGAGTGAGGCCACACATGTATAGTACGCACGTGACTGCATGTATGTAAATTACCGGCACGAGAGAATCCTAACAGTGTGCAGTGAGCACTGTGAGAATTCTGAAGTCTGATTTACATCTAACATTTACATCCAGGTAACTTATAGATTACGTTGTCTCTGGAGTCATTCTTCTTCTTGTCCAGATCCCATGATGAGTTTTCTCATCCACAGCCATCTCTGCAGGCTTCCATCTTCTCCAGTCTTCTGCAGCAAATCTCCACGCGATGCCCTGAAAGACAGAAGAGTCATTATAATGCTCCTAAATAAAAAATATCTGCAATATACTGTCACCTGACACTATTCCCCTCCCTCCTCATACTATCTCCTCTCACATCCCCCTGTTCACCATACTGTCTCCTCATATATTTCCCCCCACTCTCTATACTGTCTGCTCACACATACACCTGACTCCCCATACTGTCTGCACACATCCCATCAACCTCACTCCCCATACTGTGTCTACATACATTTACCCGTTCGCTCACCATACTGTCTGCACCCATTCCCCATACAGTTTCCTTATACATACTCTTCAGTGTCCTCAAATCCCCCCACACACATTAAATCATCCATACCCACTCCAAATCCCCCACACATAAAATAACACCCCCATCCACACTCCAAATCCCCCCACCCATAAAGTACCCCCATCCACACTCCAAATCCCCCACACATAATGTATCCCCATCCCCACTCCAAATCCCCCCAAACATAATGTATCCCCCATCCCCACTCCAAATCCCCCACACATAATGTATCCCCAATCCCCATTCCAAATCCTCCCACACATAATGTATCCCCCATCCCCACTCCAAATCCCCCACACAAAGTGCCCCCATCCCCACTCCAAATCCCCCCACAATAAAAGTACTCCCCATCCCCACTCTAAATCCCCCCCACACACACAAATTATGTCCACCCGTTAATCTTCGGTGGTTTCTTCAGCTCCACAGTGGAGCACACTCACCACCAATGTTCCTCCTTCTGGGCGCCGCCGATGAGTGACGTCAGCAGCGTGATCACATGACCTGATCACGCTGCTAGCGTCGCTCTGACCCGGCAGTCAGAGCTTCAATTGTACTGGCGTCTGTATAGACGCCAGTATAGTTGATCCCTGGGAGCCGGCATGCGGCAGCTTCTCTGCGCCGGCTGTCAGCTTGACAGCCGGCACAGGGAACCACCGACTCCCAGGCCGGGGGCGGCAGAATGCAGCCGCGGGGGAGATACTACGGACTGCGCCCCCCTGCCTCCTGCGCCCGGGCACATGCCCCAGCTGCCTCCCCTGGATACACCTCTGGTAAAGATGAGGAGATGAATGAGTAATTACTTACCGTAAATATTTAGGGGTATCCAGAAAGTGTCCCAAGGGGACCAGATGAGATTAAATTTCTCAACCCTATTTTCATTCATAGCAGTGTGATATTCATGATTTCTAATGTATTTGGTCCAAGTATATAGGTCTAACAAAGACAAGGAAGAGTTTGTTTCCAGTGGGATGCTATAAAACATCTTGCAGCCATCAATATATGCAAGGGAAGTCTAGCAGTCTGGATTTACACCATGTTCCAAATTATTATTTATTTGCATAAAATGATATTTTTTTCTCTGATTTCCTAAGTGGTCGGTGCAAATGACAGTCTAATAAAAGTCATCACCCGTTAGAGTATACATCGAATTTTATTGACGAAACCTCCCAATGAAAACAGTATAATCTCCAAAATGAATAAAAACTCAAAATGCATTGTTCCAAATTATTAGGCACAGCAGAATATCTAAACATTTGATATATTTTAAAGAACTGAAAATGCTCATTTGTGGAATTTGCAACAAAAAAGCTATTTATCTCCAAAACATCCTAACAGGCCAAGTTACATGTTAACATCAGAAACCTTCTTTGATATCACCTTCACAATTCTTGCATCCATTGAACTTGTGAGTTTTTGGAGAGTTTCTGCTTGTATTTCTTTGCATGAAGTCAGAATAGCCTCCCAGAGCTGCTGTTTTTATGTGAACTGCCTCTCACCCTCATAGATCTTTTGCTTTATGATACTCCAAAGGTTCTCTATAGGGTTGAGGTCAGGGGAAGATGGTGGCCACACCATGAGTTTATCTCCTTTTATGCCCAAAGCAGCCAATGACTCAGAAGTATTAATTGATGATTTTGCTTCTGAAGGCACGTTTCTGCTTTTTATACCATGGAAAAAAGTTGTCAGTCAGAAACTCTATATACTTTGCAGAGGTCATTTTCACACCTTCAGGAACCTTAAAGCGCCCTACCAGCTGTTTCCCCATGATTCCATCCCAAAACATGACTCCTCCACCTCCTTGCTGACGTCGCAGCCTTGTTGGGACATGGTGGCATTCCACCAACCATCCACTACTCCATCCATCTGGACCATCCTGGGTTGCTCGACACTCATCAGTAAACAAAACTGTTTGAAAATTAGTCTTCATGTATGTCTGGGCCCACTGCAACTGTTTCTGCTTGTGAGCACTGTTTACACAGAAAGCCTTTAAAGGATCCTACACCTTGAGGTTCGAGGGACTCCAGAGGCACCAGCATCTTCAAATACCTGTTTGCTGGTTTGTAATGATTTTTAGCAGCTGCTCTCTTAATCCGATGAACTTGCCTGGCAGAAACCTTCCTCATTCTGCCTTTATCAGCACAAACACGTCTGTGCTCAAAATCAGCCACAAATCTCTTAAAAGTATGATGATCATGCTTAAGTTTTTGGGAAATATCTAATGTTTTCATCCCTTGACCAAGGCATTGCACTATTTGATCCTTTTCAGCAGCAGAGAGATCCTTTTTCTTTCCCATGTTACTTGAAAACTGTGGCCTGCTTAATAGTGTGGAACATCCAGTTTTCCTTTTATTGGGCTCACATGGCAAACTAATTATCACAGGTATCTGAGATTGATTTCAGTGATCCAAAGAACCCTGAGACACAATACCATCAGTGGGTTTCATTTACAAAAAAAAAAAAATATATGACACTTAAAACCAATTTGCATTATAATTTGGAACATGGTGTGATCTGTGGAAAGACAAAAAAAGACAAAGAAACCTGACTGGCACATCCAGACTAATGTGAATAGGTGCAAACCAGGGGAGCTACCCCATGTACAACATACGAAGAAAGGCTGCACTCTATCATACTAAAGCATGACAATATGGAATATGTGAAATTTTGAACAGTAATACAGCTTTGGAGTATAAGGAAAAATTTGAGACGCTTAGTATAACATTTGGCCAAATATTATTTGCCCAACAACCATCGTCAAGGTGGTCTCAAGTCTGATGGGTCCCTGACCTATGTGAACATACCTCTATTAGGATGATATCTGAATTCCTGGGTGAATGTGGACACCTCTGTCAGTAATGCCTGCATTATGGTTTTTCAGGTCAGGTTTTTTTGTCTTTTGAATGTTAGCTTACTGACCGAGCACTCCGCCCCCACCAGGTGGTGGTTTTAATTACAGCAGGTTCCTACTAACCAATAAATGCAGGCATTTCTGACAGAGGTAAGGTAAGGTCAGATCAAATTTGTTTGAGTTTTAACTTCAGTCCAGAAGGGAGTTATAAGGGTACAATCCCAAAATAGGTGGAAGGAAGATCCCCCTCATTAAGGTACATCTCCAACACAAGGGAGACATACAGTACAGACCAAAAGTTTGGACACACCTTCTCATTCAATGATTTTTCTGTATTTTCATGACTATGGAAATTGTAGAATCACACTGAAGGCATTAAAACTATGAATTAGCTCATGTGGAATTATACATTACACTTTACAAAAAGTGTGAAACAACTGAAAATATGTCTTATATTCTAGGTTCTTCAAAGTAGCCACATTTTGCTTTGATTACTGCTTTGCACGCAAAAAAGGAGAACGGATGGACTCTACATGCCTGGTTCCCACCGTGAAGCATGGAGGAGGTGGTGTGATGGTGTGGGGGTGCTTTGCTGGTTACACTGTTGGGATTTATTCAAAATTGAAGGCATAGTGAACCAGCATGGCTACCACAGCATCTTGCAGCAGCATGCTATTCCATTAGGTTTGCGTTTAGTTGGACCATCATTTATTTTTCAACATGACAATGACCCCAAACACACCTCCAGGCTGTGTAAGGGCTACTTGACCAAGAAGGAGAGTGTTGGGGTGCTACACCAGATGACCTGGCCTCCACAGTCAACAGACCTGAACCCAATCGAGATGGTTTGGGGTGAGCTGGACCGCTCACCGCTTCAATCTTGAATAAATCCCCAACATTGTCACCAGCAAAGCACCCCCACACCATCACACCACCTCCTCCATGCCTCACGGTGGGAACTAGGCATGTAGAGTCCATCCATTCACCTTTTCTGCGTGCAAAGCAGTAATCAAAGGAAAAGGTGGCTACTTTGAAGAACCTAGAATATAAGACATATTTTCAGTTGTTTCACAATTTTTTGTAAAGTGTAATGTATAATTCTACATGTGTTAATTCATAGTTTTGATGCCTTCAGTGTGATTCTACAATTTTCATAGTCATGAAAATACAGAAAAATCTTTGAATGAGAAGGTGTGTCCAAACTTTTGGTCTGTACTGTAGATGAGTGTAGCTTATGTTGGAGTTCTCTAGTTTGAAACCAGATATGGAGGATCTTGTATTGATTTTCTTTGTAAGTGATATATGGTGCCGAAATAGCTGCTCTTTACCAGACAAGTCTCCAGTCAACATCACTTAAAATTCTACCCAACTAATTTTCCCACTTGAGCATGTATGGATATCTAATCAAAGAATTGTCATCAGGCTTTTGTAATATATCACAAATGTCTGAGATTAGATCCTTCATTGAGTGGCCAATTCTGCATAATCGTTCAGAGGGCATTAAACTGGAAACCCGCAAGGTGTGAAACAGGGATATGGCAGAATGTCTAATTTTAATATATCAAAATAATGAGAGTTTATGCATAGATAGCTTAGACTTCATTTCAACATATGTGAGCAGGTAGCAGGCTTTTTCTCAATTAATTCATATGATTGCCATTTTTTTGGTGTTTTAGAAACCAGCCTATAGGACCATAATGGACTTCAAAGCCAGAGAAACGAGCTGGCATACTAAAGCATCAGATTTATTTATACAGGGTTCTTCCTTGTTTTAAAACAATACCCGGGTATCTAATAGAGAAAGTACACTGCTCAAAAAAATAAAGGGAACACTTAAATAACACATCCTAGATCTAAATGAAAGAAATATTCTCATTGAATACTTTGTTCTGTACAAAGTTGAAAGAAGAAAGAGGAGGAAGTGAGGAAACCCTAATTGAATCAGGACCCGCAATTCTTTGTGTCGGTAGCACGAGTTCCGTCCCAAGGTCTGACTGTGTCCCAGCTTCCACAATTTTCACCCAGTGTGCCATCAGGGTAATGTAATGTCTCTGGCCACAAGCACTTGTCCAGGTGTCTGTGGTTAAGTAGATCTTCCCAGTAGCAGCTTTGGTCAGGGCATGGCTGATGTTATGGGACCTATGCCTCTGTAAGGCTGGGACAGAACTCCAGGAGAAATAGTGGCTATTGGGGACCGAGAACTGAGGGATGGCCATTGCCATGAGGTTGTGGAAAGCTTCTGTCTCCCCAAGCCTAAATGGCAAGAAAGTGGACGTGGTTGCTGACAGCTGTTGCAAGTGTGCAATGACATTGTACTACTGATTAGAACCCCACTGTTTATTAGTATTGCATGCCTCTATTGCTGGTTCATCACGTTAGTGCCTTATACAGTCATGGCCAAAAGTTTTGAGAATGACACAAATATTAATTTTT
>JARQOD010000003.1:171231245-171312771 GCA_033576555.1 Oophaga sylvatica
GTTGTGCTGTTGGTCTCCATGGTGACACACGGGTGCAAGATGGCCGCAGGGTCCTTCAGGGAAGGTGGTCTGTGAGTGTCTGCTAAGAGCAGAAGCTGACACACCTCCTTCCTGCCTGTCAGGTGCTGATCTGTTGCTTTGTTACTAAACAGTGATGTCCAATCAAGGGATAATGTATAAAAGTAAAAAAAAAAAGTTATTAGAAAATGTAAAAATATTTTTTCAAAAATCCTCAAATAAAGAACAAATAAAAGAAAAAATATTATTCCAATAAATACATTTATCTATGTAAAAAAGAAATAAATAAAAAAAGTACACATATTTAGTATTGCTGAGTCCATAACAACCTGACCTATAAAACTGTCCCACTAGTTAGCCCTTCAGTGAACACCATAACAAAATAAATAAAACGAGTCAAAAAACTATGCTTTATCATCATACCGCCGAACAAAAAGTGCAATAAAACTCGATAAAATAAACAAATGTAAATAAAAAAGGTATAACTGAAAATATAATTTTGTCCTGCAAAAACAAGCTGTGACAAAGCTCTGTCCCCAGAAAGATAAAAAAGTTATAGCTCTCAGAATAAAGCGATGCAAAAATATTTTTTCTAAAAAAATTGTTTTTATCGTGTAAAAGCGCCAAAACATAAAAAAATTATATAACTGAGGTATCGCTGTAATTCTACTGATCCGAACAATAAAGCTGCTTCATCAATTTTACCACACTTTGAACTGCATAAAAAAACAAAAACAAAAAACAATTCCATTCTAAACTTTCAAAAGTCAGAATAGAAAGCAAACAAAAAATGTAATCTGCCTAAAAATTATACTAATTAATGAAAACATCAACATGTCCCGCCAAAAATAAGCCATCACATGACTCTATAGGCCGAAATATGGAAAAATTATAGCTGTCTAAATATAGAGATGCAAAAACTAGTTTTTTCAATAAAAAGCGTCTTTTAATGTGGCTAAGCAGTACTGTACAGCCATATACTCATATAAAGTATTTCTACATTCTGCAGAAATTGTGGAACAAATTTTGGTGCAAATTTTACCCATTTTCCAGAATGAAAATGTTAGATTTGGGGCTAACACACAATATTGGTGGTAAAAATGTTAATTATTTTTCTTCACTGCTCAATGGTATAAAATTCATTGACACACCTGTGCTGTCAATATGATCACTGCACCCCTAGATGAATTCATTGGGAGGTGTAGTTTGTAAAATGGGGTCACTTATCGTGAATTCTGCTGTTCCGGCACCTTAACAGCTCTGTTAATATGACATGGCAACCTCAAACCAGTGAAGCAAAATCTGCACTGTAATATGGCGCTTCTCTTCTGAACTTCTGAGCTTTGCACTGTGCTTAAAAAAAAAAAGTTATTTCTAAACAACTTCATGATGCGTTGATTGTACCAAAAGCGAGAATACCCACCTTATATTTATTGCCAAAGATTCATAAGGATTGTAGGAATCCCCCTGGTAGGCCGATTGTCTCGGGTGTGGGCAATTTTCTTGAGAATGTGTGTAAATACATCGATGCCCAATTGAAACCTCTAATAGTTAACTTACCATGATATGTTCGTGACACTGGGGACTTCTTGCGAAAGATTGAATCAATTAGTGTGGATGAGGGGGTAATATTAGCTACTTGTGACGTCAAAGCTTGTACACGAGCATTCGACATGATGATGGCTTTAAAGCGGTGGCCTACTATCTATCTATGTCTACCTGTAGTATGGTGGAAGTAGAGTTCATTTTGGAACTATTGAGCTTCGCTCTAAAACACAATATTTTCTTTTTCGGGGGGTCCTCTACCTACAGCTCCAGGGAACAGCAATGGGGGCGGCCTTTGCGCCTGCCTATGCCAATCTGTTCCTAGGGCTGTGGGAGAGGGACCTCTTCCTGTCAGATCGTCAACCATCAATGGACCGCGTCCTCCTTTGGACGCGGTACATTGATGATGTGTTTCTGATCTGGCAGTGTACCCTGATGGAACTTGATTCTTTTTTTGAGGACCTCAATGGCAACAATCTTAATCTGCATCTGACACACAAATCCCATCGGGACATGATAGACTTTTTGGATGTTATTGTAAAACGTGATGGGCACGGTTTTCTGCAGACTGATCTATTTCGCAAAGAGACGGCTACAAATTCTGTTTTACATGCAGAATCGTCCCATCCACCCCAAGTGATAAGGTCTATACCGAACAGCCAATTCTTGAGGATTCGCCGAATATGTTCCTCAGACGCAGATTTTGAGAGGAGATCGGGGGAACTTAAGGAAAGATTCAAATCAAGAGGTATAGTAATAGACAAATCAAGCTAGCTTACAATAGAGCTCGTAAATCAAATAGACATGATTTGGTCTATGCGCTGGGTGAAAATGTTGCCAATCAGAGACGGGAGGCCCAGAAAGTTTGATTGATCACCACTTACCATTCACAATGGAACCTAATGCAGAAAGCTGTTTCGAAATATTGGCCTATTCTCCTTGCGGATCGCACACTTCAGACATACCTACCTCCCACGCCTAGTATCACAGCAAGGCGTAGCAGGAATATAAGGGATGCTTTAGAGCAAAGTTACTATAACAGAAGTGACCAAAAAACACTCCCCTTCTCACAATCCCAGAAGCCAAAATGGGGTTGCTCCCTATGCGGGAAATGTGTAGCATGCCCCAATATTGAAAAAACTACTACGTTTCTCTCCTCCGATGGCCGCAGAGAATTTAAGATCACTCAAACAGTAACGTGTTCAACGAAAGCAGTAATATACTATGCATGCTGCCCATGTAATAAGATCTATGTCGGCATGACTACACGAGCTTTAAAAGTTTGTGTCAGAGAACATGCACATGACATCTCTGCGGCCAAAGAGGAGACAGATGTAAACCATCTACGTACTTTGCCCAAACATTTTATATTATACCATCAATGTGACCCCAGTACTTTGAAGGTATGGGGAATAGATAGTTTGGTTTGAGTGTCAGAGGTGGAGAAGTTGGTCGCCCCCTAGCACGCCTAGAGGCTAGGTGGATCTGGACCCTGGGAACCATGCATCCACGCGGTCTCAACGAATCCCTTAGCTTTGTTCCATTTCTCTAAGATCGTCTGTTTTCAAATTTTTAATCACACCTATGTATGTATTTGATTTTAATTCTCTATTTTATTTTATTTTTTTAGAGTTGGGTTTAATATATTCATACAGACCAGCAGTGTTTATCGGACCACTATTTCAATTACATCTCCAGCAAGCTATTTCACAAAGAGGGAAGAAAGAGTTTCCTTTATTGGAACATAGCGGATCCATGATGGAATAATCTGATAAGATATACATCTTTCTCTATTAAGATGTCTTGTATAAATATCTACTGTGTGGGATCAACTTCATGTCATTTGTTATTATGCATTGTGATACTGTATATTTTCATATATAATGCAGCGTTTTCTGTGTATTTACTAGCACATACCCATATACCCATGGTAATTATTATGGCCATCGGATGAGTGTTTTTTTTCTAGTTATTTATTTTCTATTTAGGTTGTGTTTATATACACAGTAGTTGGTCTTTTACATATGGGGAAGGTGATATGCAGAGTGACCGCTTTGTATTTGTACTATCATCTTTGTATCAATCTGTATTGACAAGGTGTTGACAAAATGATATGTATATTGATCGCTTTGTTTTATATTGTTGTTCTTGTATTAACCTGTGTTGACAAAGTGTGGGTCTCTGATCCGTCTGTCACGCGCCTGCCGGTGGATGGGGAGAACATCCTGGGGTGTGGCTTCTGATCCGAGGCACCGGTCATGTGACTCAGCACCATCCACGTCATTGTGGGCGTGGCTAGACTCGAGCCAATGCTCCGGACCTGCCGCGCTTACATGATGTCTCTCCCTGCCACACGTCAGTGCGGGGTGCGCCAATATGGCGGTACAAAGTGTTGATTGTGAATTAGATTAGATGGGTGTGCCTGAACTATGAACACAACGGGGGGAACTTCCTTTTTAGAAGTGGCGTTAGTGCATAACACGTTGGTGACGCCTTAAAACTTGATAGATAGGCGCTAGATACCTTGAACAGTATATGAATCCTGTTCATGTAACGCCCCCTTGTAGGCTATTGGTTGGCCGCTTTACTCCCTGCCCTTGATTCTCAATATGTAGTCCCGGACACACTCTCTCTATTTGTGTCCAATGAGACTCACTGATGTCTAATGAAATCTTGTTATGTCTGTACTGATTGGTTGTCATGTATTATAAAACCCTACTCCCCCTGGTGTGAAGAAGAAGGCGTTTTTGCCGAAACGTGCATTGGGGCTGGCACCACTATCCATGGGAGGTAATGTTCACCTGCATGGATCTACTTAGTGTATAGATTATTATATGTGCTCAATGTGTTGGAGGTGATGTTTCCACTATAACATGGGGTCTTGTAATGAGTGTTAGCACACTTAGTATTTATTACGTGGATTTTGTGCAAACCTCCCTGCAGTGCAGAGTGGATAATGGTGCTTTTTTGTGGTTTCCCACTTTTTAACCCTTGTCTTTTTTATGTGTTTTTCTATGTACTTTTTCTACAATAAAGAATATATGCTTTTTTGCATTTGGTTTCTGAGTACATGTTTTCTTTCGGTTTTTACTGTGCTTCAAAAGTAGTTTTTGACCACATATGGGGCATCAGTGAACTCAGGAGAAATTGCACAAAACATTTTGGGGTCCATTTTCTTCTGTTACCTTTGTGACAATACCAAGTTTTTCTGCTAAAAAACATTTTTGTGAGAAAAATTTTATTTTTTTATTTTTACAGTTCAGCATTAGAATTAACTCCTGTGAAGCACCTGGGGTTTCAAGGTGTTCACCACCCATCTAATAAGTTCCCTAAGGGGTCAAGTTTCCAAACTGGTGTCACTTGAGGGGGTTTCCACTGTTTAGACACATCAGGGGCTCTCCAAACTCGACATGGCGTCCGCTAAATATTCTAGTAAATTTTGCATTCAAAAAGTCAATTGGCGCTCCTTCCCTTCTGAGTCCTGCCATTCACTCAAACGTTTGTTTTCCCTCACATATGGGGTATCTGCATGCTCAGGAGAAATTACATAACAAATTGTATGGTCCATTTTCTCCTGTTTACCCTTAGGAAAGTAAAAAAATGTGTCTAAAGAAAATTTTTGTGAAAAAAGTTAATATGCAAACTGCGTCTTCAGAAAGAAAGATGACTTGAACTCGATAGCGCAATCTGTTGGAAGTAGCGATCCTACAAGTCACAATTAACCCTTTAATGAAATGAAAAAGTTTATTAGGATATATTAAAATACATATTAAAATGAAAATATAAATGGGGATAACATATGCAAAAAAATGGCCTAAACAAGGAGGTATCGATAATGGATAATATTATTGGACTGCATATACATATATCAGCACCATGAGTATGATATTCAAAGCCCTATATACGCTCCCTTGTGAACAAGCTAAACGCGAAGGGGTGCACGGCCACACTCAGGTACGGTCTCCTATTAGTGAATTTCCATGCTTCATTGCTTTTTTGCACTGGGTATATGATTAGCCATTTTAAGCACTTGCTGCACTATTATTGCACCTTCGTTGCACCTGCTAGAAAATTGCATAGGATACCAATTCATGATAGGAGGAACCGCTTGTATACCTTTTTTTGGATAATGCTATGCATTTCAGCGGACATGTTAATATTTTTATGGTATATATGAGAACTTTTACATTTGGAAGCTGTATAATATATTAAGCTCCGCATTTTGTGGCCATTAGGGCTTTGAATATCATACTCATGGTGCTGATATATGTATATGCAGTCCAATAATATTATCCATTATCGATACCTCCTTGTTTAGGCCATTTTTTGCATATGTTATCCCCATTTATATTTTCATTTTAATATGTATTTTAATATATCCTAATAAACTTTTTCATTTTATGGTATAAGCTTCCTATTTTCCTTTGATTTATTCGATTTATTGAAAGTTCCATTTGAGCTAACCAATATTTAATGTGATTACACAACCCTTTAATGAGTCTTGTATTATGACTTAGGATAAGAGCCAAACCAGAATCTCAATTTGCAGACACGGTGTTTCGGGCTATTGGCCCTTGTCAGTACAAAGTATGAGAACTGATTTGGCTAGGTGATAGGCTCTGGACTGGGGTTTAAGGGGTAAGGTCTCTCCTTGTGAAGAGTGACATACCAGCTCTGGCTTTTCAATGTACCACTTAGACCCCAGTCCAGAGCCTCTCACCTAGCCAAATCAGCCTACAATTTGAATGGTCAAGTAGAACTTGTTGAGTCCAAGACAGACATGTTTGTCCATTATTGTAGGCTTTTTAGCCCGAAAGTGGCATGTACAGTAGGATATGGAAGGGTTATTAATAGGACCCGTTAGAGAAGTCTTACCTTGCCATGGTTGACGGGCACACATTAATTGACCAAGTTATGCACTAAGAACCTTCGCTTTTTTGTAAGTACATCTTGCTGAGGGACAAACCATGTGGAAGTTGTTATTTCCATTGACACTAGCACTCACATTCACATTCACAGAGTGCTGCTGTGCTTTTTTTATACATATTTTGCAATCATTGCAGCTTGCACCTACTCACACTTGGGAAGTGCTGGTCAGGTTTTTTTTGTATAGCTAATCTGGAGGGTTGTGACTCCCTCTGCTCTGACATTGAACTCCTCCCATTGACCTGCAGGTGTTCTCCACCAGTTCTACTTGCCCATTTAAATTGTAGGCTTGCAGCCCAAGAGAGACATGCTAGAGACCTAGCCAAATCAGCCTACAATGTAAACATGCAGTGGTAGTTTAGTACCAACAGCTGTCTATGACAGCTGAGAGGCACGGCAACGGGTGTAGGGTACTTCTGCCTTCAGATCGGCGTCCCCATACATGGAATGTATGCCATGTCGCGTTTGAAGAGCACCTGAGGGTGGGAATACTGTTTGGGCGCACGGCAGGGCTCGGAAACGAAGTAATGATGCTTTGGAATGCAGAATTTGATGGGTGTCATGTTCAGTTTGCAGAGCCCCTGATGTGCCTAAGCAGTGTAAACACCCACAAGTGATCCCACTTTGGAAACTAGACCCCCTAAGGAACTTACTGTATATACTCATGTATAAGCCGACCCGTGTATAAGCCGACCCCCCTAATTTTGCCACAAAAAACTTGGAAAACTTATTGACTCGCGTATAAGCCTAGGGTGAAAAATGATTATGCCCCCATTTGATGCTCCACAGATTATGCCCCCATATGCTGCACAGATTATGCCCAATATGCTCCAGATTATGCCCCATATGTTCCACAGATTATGCCCCATATGCTCCAGATTATGCCCCATATGTTCCACAGATTTTGCCCCATATGCTCCAGATTATGCCCCATATGTTCCACAGATTATGCCCCCATATGCTCCATATTATGCCCCCATATGTTCCAGATTATGCCCCATATGCTCCAGATTATGCCCCATATGTTCCACAGCTTATGCCCCATATGCTCCAGATTATGCCCCCATATGTTCCACAGCTTATGCCCCCATATGCTCCAGATTATGCCCCCATATGTTCCACAGTTTATGCCCCCATATGCTACAGATTATGCCCCATATGTTCCAGATTATGCCCCATATGCTCCATATTATGCCCCCATATGTTCCACAGCTTATGCCCCCATATGCTCCAGATTATGCCCCCATATGTTTCACAGCTTATGCCCCATATATTCCACAGCTTATGCCCCCATATGTTCCACAGCTTATGCCCCCATATGTTCCAGATTATGCCCCCATATGTTATACAGCTTATGCCCCCATATGCTCCAGATTATGCCCCCATATGCTCCAGATTATGCCCCATATGTTCCACAGCTTATGCCCCCATATGCTGCATATTATGCCCCCATATGCTCCATATTATACCCCATATGCTCCATATTATGCCCCATATGCTGCACAATTATGCCCCATAGTATAGGCCTCATATGCTGCTGCTGCAAAAAAAAAAATGACATACTCACCTCTCGTCGCTGGGGGCCAGGTGCCGGTGTCCTGAGCAGGCGGTGACAGCAGCGCGCTATGGGGGACAGGTGCCGGTGTCACCGCTCGCTCAGGACCCCGGCACCTGAGATATTTACCTGTCCTCTCTGCGCTGCTCCCTCGGTCTGACTCCTCTGGCTGTGAATGATCTGGCAGGGGGCGGGGCGCGCACTATCGACGTCATCGCGCCCTCTGCCTGAACATTCACAGCCAGGACCGAGGGAGCAGCGCGCAACGGTGGCACGGGGACAGGTAAATATAGCTATACTCACCCCTCCGCCGCGGTCCCTGAAGCCTCTCCTCTTCTCCCAGCGCTCTCCGCAGCGCTTCAGTCCTGCAGCGGTCACGTGCTACCGCTCATTAAAGTCATCAATATGTGCATATTCATGACTTTAATGAGCGGTGCCATGTGACCGCTGCAGGAAGGAGCCGGAGATCGTGGGAGAAGCAGGAGGGCTGCAGAGACCGCGCCGGCGGAGGGGTGAGTATGATCCGACACCCCCGCTCCCCCTCCCCCGCTGACCCCCGTATATGACCCGCATATAAGCCAAGAGGGGGACTTTCAGCCCTAAAAAATGGGCTGAATATCTCGGCTTATACATGGGTATTACGGTATCTAGATCTGTGGTGAGCATTTTGAACCCCAAGTGCTTCACACAAGTTTATAATGCCCAGGCATGAAAATAAAAAATCCTATTTTTTTGCCACAAAAATGATGTTTTGGTCACCAATTTTTTATTTTCCCAAGGGTAACGGGAGAAATTGAACCCAAAATGTTGTTGTCCAATTTGGCACGAGTACGCTGATACCCTATATGTGGGAGAAAGCTGCTGTGTGGGCACACGTTGGGGCTCGAAATAGAAGTAGAGATGTTTAGTAATGCAGATTTGATGGAATGGTCTGCGGGTGTCATGTAGCTTTTGGAGAGCCCCGGATGAGCCTAAACAGTGGAAACCCCCCAAATCTAGCCCCAACCCTAACCCCAACACACCCCTAACCCTAATCTCAACCCTAATCATAACCCTAACCACAAACTTAACACTAACACACCCCTAACCCTAATCCCAACCCTAACACTAAGCCTAACTTTAGCCCCAACTCTAACCCTAACTTTAGCCCCAACCCTAACCCTAATGGAAATAAATACATTTTTTTAATTTATTATTTTTCCCTAACTAAGGGGGTGATAAAGGGGGTTTTGATTTACTATTTATAGCCCATTTTTATGTTTGGCAGCTGTCACACTCTAAAAGACGCTTTTTATTGCAAAAAATAGTTTTTGAGTTTTTGCATCATCACATTTTGAGCGCTATAATTTTTTCTTGTTTTGGCCCACAAAGTCATGTGAGGTCTTATTTTTTGCGGAAGAGTTGACGTTTTTATTGGTACCATATCGACGCATGAAATGTTTTGATCGCTTTTTATTCCGATTTTTGGGAGGCAGAATGAACAAAAACCAGCAATTCATGAATTACTTTTGGGGAGGGCGTTTATACCGTTCCGTGTGTGGTAAAATTGATAGGGCAGTTTTATTCGTCGGGTTAGTATGATTACTGGGATACCTCATTTATATCATTTTTTTATGTTTTGGCACTTTTATACAATAAAAACGATAATATAAATAAATTAATTATTTTTGCATTGCTTTATTCTGCGAGCTATAACTTTTTTATTTTTTCTCTGATGATGCTGTATGGAGGTTCGTTTTTTGCAGGACAAGATGACGTCTTCAGCGGTACTACGTTTATTTATATCCGTCTTTTTGATCGCGTGTTATTCCACTTTTTTTCGGCGGTATGATGATAAATCATTGTTTTTTTTGCCTTGTTTTTTTTTAAGGGGTTCACTAAAGGACTTAACTAATGGGACAGTTTTATAGGGCAGGTCGTTACGGACGCGGCGATACTAAATATGTGTACTTTTATTGTTTTATTTTTATTTACATGAAGAAATGAATTTATTGGGGAATATTTTTTTTTCTCTAATTAGGAATTTTTTTTACACGTTATTTTCTTTTTTTTTTACTTTTTTACTTTGTCCCAGGGTGGGACATCACTGTATAAGGTCAGATCGCCGATCTGACACTGTGCACAGTGCACAGCACTCTGTCAGATCGGCGATCTCACAGGCAGTGCTGTAGGATTTCTCAGCGCCTGCTCTCAGCAGGCACTGAGGAAGCTGACTCCCTGCAGGACCCGGAAAGACCCCCTAGGCCATCTTGGATCCGGAGTCCTGCAGGGAGGAACATGAGGGTCTCAGGGAAGGATGCAGGGAGCCCCCTCCCTGCGCGATGCTTCCCTGTGCCCCTGGTACACTGCGATCATGTTTGATCGCAGTGTGCCAGGGGTTAATGTGCCGGGAGCGGTTGGTGACTGCTCCTGGCATATAGTGCCGGGTGTCAGCTGTGATAATCAGCTGACACCCGGCCGCGATCAGCTGCGCTGCCCCGTGAGCGCAGCTGATCACATATGACGTACTATTCCGTCCTTGGGAATTAAGTCCCAGTGCACATGGACGGAATAGTAGTCTGAAGGCAGAAAGGGGTTAAAAATAATAAAAAATAATAAAAAAATCCACTAATAAATACTCATTTTTATGTAACAAAAATTAAATAAACAAAAAAGTACACGTTTGGTATCGCCGCGTCCATAAAAATCCAATCTATAAAACTTAGACACTAGTTAACCTCTTCAGTGAACGCTGTAAAAAAAAACCACAAAAAATTAACAAATTATACTTGTTCCAAGCGGCATCATCATACCGCTTGGAAAAAGTGGAATAAAACTTGATCAAAAAAACGAATGGTAATAAACATAGTATAACTGAAAGCGCTATCTTGTCCCACAAAAAACAAGCCTCCATACAGGTCCATCAGCGGAAAAATAAAAAAGTTATAGCTCACAGAATAAAGCAATACTAAAATAATTATTTTTTATTTAAAAGTTTTTATTGTGTAAAAACGCCAAAACATAAAAAAATATAAATGCGGTATCGCTGTAATCGTAGTGACCCGAAGAATTAAACTGCCTTACCAATTTACCACAGGTGAAACGGAAGAAAAAAAAACAATTCTTGAATTGCTGTTTTTTGTTCATTCTGCATCCACAAAAATAGGAATAGAAAGCGAATCGAGATCAAAAAAGTCATGTGCCCGAAAATGGTACCAATAAAAACGCCAGCTCGTCGCACAAATATTAAGCCCTCAAATGACACTGCCGGGCAAAATATGGAAAAATTATAGCTCTCAAAATGCGGCTAAACATAAAAAGGATATAAATCTTTTATCTCTGTAATCGCACCGACACGAAGAATAAAGTCGCCTAATCACTAATACCGCACAAGGAAAAATAAAAACAATTTTCACCTTTTGTGGATTTGTTCATTCTGCCTCACAAAGATCACAGTAAGGGTGTGTTTCCACCATCAGGTTTCCTTCAGTAAATCCCGAGTGTTTGACGCTGTGCGCCGGCACAGCGTCAAACACGCAGCGTTCAGATGTTACAGCATAGTGGAGGAGATTTCAAGAAACCCCGCCCTCCACTATGCGTAAAAACACGCAGGCGGCAGACCTGTGTTTCCGGACATGCGGCGCGTCTTTTCAGATCGCAGCATGTCCTATTGCGTCGCCGCAAGGGAAATAACACAGGGCTATGCAGCGCTGCGGTGATTCCGGATGTGTTCAATTAAGCACATCCAGAATCACCGCGCATTCACTAGGGGCAGGGCTTTGGGCGGAGCGGACTTTCCGCTCCGTCCAAAGCGCTGTATTTCTGACAGTGGAAACACAGCCTTAGGTGATCAGTGGTTTACCCCACATATTGGGTATCAGCGTATCAGGACAAATTGCACAACAACTTTTGGGGTCCAATTTCTCCTGATACCCTTGTGAAAAAAAATTTGGGGGCCAAAAAGATAATTCTTGTGGAAAAAATATATTTTTTTTTTCACGGCTCTACTTTATAAACTTCCTTGAAGCACTTGGGGGTTCAAAGTTCTCACGACACATCTAGATAAGCTCCTTGTGGGGTCTAGTTTCAAAATGGGGTCACTTGTGGTGGGTTTCTATGTTTAGGCAAAACAGGGGCTCTGCAAACGAAACATGACAAACGCAGCCCATTCCATCAAAGTCTGAATTTCAAAATGGCGCTCCTTCCCTTACAAGCACTGCCATGCGCCCAATCAGTGGTTACCCCTAACAAATGGGGTATCAGTGTACTCAGGACAAATTACAAAAACAACTTTTGTGTCCAATTTCTCCTGTTACCTTGTGAAAATAAAAATTGTGGGGCAAAAAGTTCATTTTTGTGGAAAAAATGAATTTTTATTTTCACAGCTCTATGTTATAAACTTCTGTGAAGCACTTGGGGTTTCAAAGTGCTCACCACACATCTAGTTAAGTTCCTCGGGGGTCTAGTTTCCAAAATTGTGTGACTTGGGGGGGTTTCCACTGTTTATGCACATCAGGGCCTCTCTAAATGTGACATGGCCTCCTATCTCAATTCCAGCCAATTTTGCATTGAAAAAGTCAAACGGCGCTCCTTCCCTTCTGAGCTCTGCCATGCGCCCAAACAGTGGTTACTCCCACATATGGGATATCATCATATTCAGGACAAATTGACCAACAACTTTTTGGGTCCAGTTTTCATAGAATAATAGAATCATAGAATAGTAGAGTTGGAATGGACCTCCTGGGCCTTCTGGTCCAACCCCCTGCTCAAAGCAGGATTCACTAAATCATCCCAGACAGATATCGGTCCAGCCTCTGTTTGAAGACTTCTATTGAAGGAGAACTCACCACCTCTCGTGGCAGCCTGTTCCACTCATTGATCACCCTCACTGTCAAAAAGTTTTTTCTAATATCTAATCTGTGTCTCCTCCCATTCAGTTTCATCCCATTGCTTCTAGTCTTTCCTTGTGTAAATGAGAATAAAGATGATCCTTCTTCAATGTGACATCCCTTGAGATATTTGTATACAGCTATTAAGTCTCCTCTCAGTCTTCTCTTTTGCAAGCTAAACATTCCCAAATCCTGCAACCGTTCCTCATAGGACATGGTTTGCAGACCGGTCACCATTCTGGTGGCTCTTCTCTGAACTTGCTCCAGTTTGTTGATGTCTTTTTTAAAATGTGGTGCCCAAAACTGGACACAGTATTCCAGATGAGGTCTGACCAAAGAGGAGTAGAGGGCAATAATGATTACACGTGATCTAGACTGTATGCTTCTGTTAATACATCCTAGAATTGTATTTGCCTTTTTTGCTGCTGCATCACACTGTTGACTCATGTTCAGTCTGTGATCTATTAGTATACCCAGGGCTGCCACTAGGAATTTTGGGGCCCCATACTGGCAAAATTTTCGGGGCCCCCTTGAGACTCCACCCAAGCTACACCCCAGCCTCACCTCCACCCCTCAAACTGTCCACAGTCCCACCGCTCTCTCTTGGAAAAACTCAGCTTCTTACCAATCACACATTAACAGTTCCCATCACCAGATCACACATATAACCAGCAGCTCTTGTTTTGGCCAAAATATTTTTTAAGCCGCCACCACAACACGGTAGACACTTTTGGCCAGGCCCTACTATACTTTAACCTATTAAACATTTGTTAAAATATGCAATACAATTTAGGTATATTTTTATTTAGTTTTCAATTTTTAAAATGACCAATAATATCACATACAAGGAACAAATACCACCAGACCACATATTACCATGACAGTGATCGAATAATATCACATACAAGGACCAAGTACCACAACACCATGTCCAGACCACATATTACCACCACAGTAACAGAATAATATCACATACAAGGACCAAATACCACCACACCATGTCCAGACCACATATTACCACCACAGTGACCGAATAATATCACATACAAGGACCAAGTACCACAACACCATGTCCAGACCACATATTACCACCACAGTGACAAAATAATATCACATACAAGGACCAAGTACCACAACACCATGGCCGAAAAACATATTACCACCACATAGTGACTGAATACTAAAATACTGATCAGTAATAAAAAAAACAATACTAATAACACAGTTATCTCGAGTTCCGATTGCAGAACACATTACTTATTTTTTTCCCAACTTCTATATTACATCACGTGAAGAAAAAAAAAACAACAGTGTCGCTCTGCACAGTAACAGGACCCCCAATTTGAAACAGTATCCTCAAAAAATAAAATAATTACATCACTACAGTAATATCCCTTAATTAGCCCCTATGGTAATAATATCCCCCATCCTGGCCTCCGTGTGTCTCATTCCTGGCTTCAGCCATATGTTCTCCCATTCCGCCCTCATGAGCATCCATTCTGCCCCATATGGTCTCCCCATCCTGCCCCTTGATCCTGCCCCATCTGTCTCCAACCCTGCCCTATCTGGTACCATGTCTCCATCCTGCCCCCTGTGACTCCATCCTGCCCCCGTGCCTCCATCTAGCCCCCGTGTCTCCAGCCTGCCCCCTGTCTCCATCCTGTTCAAGTGTCTCCATCCTGCCCCATGTCTCCATCCTGCCCCGTGACTCCATTCTGCGCACCGTGACGCCATCCTGCCCCCTTGACTCCATCCTGCCCCCGTGTCTTCATCCTGCCCTCGTGCCTCCATCCTGCCCCGTGCCTCCATCCTGCCCCCGTGTCTCCATCCTGCCCCGTCTTCATCATGCCCCAATGTCTTCATCATGCCCCCGTGTCTTCATCATGCCCCCATCCTGCCCCCGTGACTCCATCCTGCCCCGTGCCTTCATCCTGTTCCGTGCCTCCATCCTGCCCCGTGCCTCCATCCCTCGTGTCTCCATCCTGCCCCGTGTCTTCATCCTGTCCTCGTGCCTCCATCCTGCCCCGTGCCTCCATCCTGCCCCCCGTGTCTCCATCCTGCCCCCGTCTTCATCATGCCCCATGTCTTCATCATGCCCCCGTGTCTTCATCATGCTCCCATCCTGCCCCCGTGCCTCCATCCTGCCCCATGCCTCCATCCCCCCGTGTCTCCATCCTGCCCCGTGTCTTCATCATGCCCCCGTGTCTTCATCATGCCCCCGTGTCTTCATCCAGCCCCCATGTCTTCATCCAGCCCCCGTGTCTCCATCCTGCCCCCGTGTCTCCATCCTGCCCCATGCCTCCATCCCCCCGTGTCTACATCCTGCCCCGTGTCTCCATCCTGCCCCCGTGTCTTCATCATGCCCCCGTGTCTTCATCCAGCCCCGTGTCTTCATCATGCCCCCGTGTCTTCATCATGCCCCATGTCTTCATCATGCCCCGAGTCTTCATCCAGCCCCGTGTCTTCATCCAGCCCCCGTGCCTCCATCCTGCCACCCGTGTCTCCATCCTGCCCCGTGACTCCATCCTGCCCCTGTGCCTCCATCCTGCCCCTGTGCCTTCATCATGCCCCATGCCTTCATCCTGCCCCGTTTTCATCATGCCCCATGTCTTCATCATGCCCCCATCCTGCCCCCGTGACTCCATCCTGCCCCTGTGCCTCCATCCTGCCCCATGCCTCCATCCTGCCCCGTGCCTCCATCCCCCCATGTCTCCATCCCGCCTCGTGTCTTCATCATGCCCCCGTGTCTTCATCATGTCCCCGTGTATTCATCCAGCAACATGTCTTCATCCAGCCCCCGTGTCTCCATCCTGCCCTCGTGTCTCCATCCTGCCCCATGCCTCCATCCCCCCGTGTGTTATGAATGTTTTAGAAATGAATTCTGAGCAGAAGCTCCCTCTGGTGGTTACAAACAGTACAGAACCATTCAATGAGGATTGGCAATCAGGAATCACGGACTGGCTGGATATAAGGGCGGTTTCCCCCATCATGGTTGCCGGTGATCAATTGTTCTTGTCTCAACATTGTTTCCTGGTTCACTTGGAAGCTTGCTGAGTCTTGCCTCTTCTCCTGCTCTCAGATAATATATTTTCTGTTTTTTTGTTTTTGTGCTTTCCTTTTGCATATTTCTCTGCATTTCTGTGAGGTTGGCCAGATTCCCCTCCCCGGGGGGGCTTGGTCTCCTATTGGTTCCTCTGGAGCCACTGTTGTTTGTTCATTTGCCTTTTCCAGTGTTTTCTGTGGCTGCGGCTTAGTTTTCTTACACCAGAGAACTAATTTAGGTGGTAGAGGTCGTGTGATCTCAGGTGTTTTTGCAATTAGTAGCGTTGGTTTTTTTTAGGGTTTTTTTTGGATTGCAGTAAGAATCCTTCCTATCCTTTTCTGTCTAGGCAGATTGGGCCCCAGCGTTTGCTCATACTATTTTCTGTCTGTGTCTGTATTTCCTCTTGTCTAACCGCCATTACATGTTTGGGGGCTTCCTATGTTCTTTGGGGATCTGCTCCAGGGCAGATAGCTTTCCTCTTTCTATCTTTAGGTGTAGTTAGCCTCTCAGGCTGTGACGAGGCGTCTAGGACCAACGTAGGAACGCTCCAAGGCTGCCTTTAGTTGTGGTGGTTAGTCAGGGTACTGCAATCCAGTAGATTCCAACCTCTCTGGTGTATTGCCGTTTTGCCTGCTCTCCTCAGCTACCAAAACATAACAATATCACCGGCTAACCTGAAAATTATATGGTACTCACAGAAGGGAAAAAAAAGTGGAAAGAAGAAAGTTGTCAGAGTTGTCAGAGATTTTTTTTTTCTGTTTGTTGCATTTTTTTTTTCCCTCTTTTTCTCTGGGTGCTGAGGATTTTTTTCTCTCAATGCAGTTTCCACAGTTGTCTGGCCGTGTGGATCAGCTTGCCACTGAAGTTCGGAGTATTGCTACCTATCTTGTGTAGCGCCCGCGTCCCTGCCTGCTGCCAGACAGGGACGTCGCTCTCTTCACCTGCGCTCAGCGTCCTCAGTGCTTCCAGCCTCCTCTGCGCCTCTGGCATCCTCGGCGTCCTCCTTCCGCCCTGCTGGTCCCGCGCGCTCCTTCCCTGCTGCTGGCCTTAGGGCGCGCGCCCGCACCCTCCCCCACTCTTAAAGGAGCCGCGCGCATTTTCCAAATCAGTCTCCAGCCAATGCTGGTGGACTCCACCCTATATTAAGGGCTTCCTCCTTAATGGAGGTGCCCGAGCACTGTTGTTTCTGTGCAGTCTAACTCTGCTTCAGCCATCAGCTCCTGTTTCCAGTTGCCTGCCTGTTACCTGTCTGTTTGCCTGTCGGCCATCTGACTGCAGCTCTATCCAGAGGTTCGGACATCTTCAGCAGAGATCCCCGGCTGTTGCCTGCTCACCTGGGAGCGATCATCTGCCATCCGACTGCAGCTCTATCCAGAGGTTCGGACATCATCTGCGGAGATGCCCGGCTATTGCAGAGACTCTTGCCTGCTCACCTGGGAGCGATCATCTGCCATCCGACTGCAGCTCTATCTAGAGGTTCGGACATCATCAGCAGAGATCCCCGGCTATTCCAGAGACTCTTGCCTGCTCACCTGGGAGCGATCATCTGCCATCCGACTGCAGCCTACCAGGAGGCTCCACCAGCTCAGGTCGTATATGCCTGTTTGTCTAGAGACTGCCTTGGTCACTTACCGTGACAAATCTGCCTGTCCAGAGACTGCCCTGGTCACTTGCCGTGACAACCTGCCTGCCCAGAGACTACCCTGGTCACTTGCCGTGACAAACCTGCCTGCCCAGAGACTGCCCTGGTCACTTGCCGTGACAACCTGCCTGTCCAGAGACTGCCCTGGTCACTTGCTGTGACAACCTGCCTGTCCAGAGACTGCCCTGGTCACTTGCCGTGACAACCTGCCTGTTCAGAGACTGCCCTGGTCACTTGCCGTGACAACCTGCCTGCCCAGAGACTGCCCTGGTCACTTGTCGTGACAAACCTGCCTGCCCAGAGACTGCCCTGGTCACTTGCCGTGACAACCTGCCTGTCCAGAGACTGCCCTGGTCACTTGCCGTGACAACCTGCCTGTCCAGAGACTGCCCAGGTCACTGGCCGTGACAACCTGCCTGTCCAGAGACTGCCCAGGTCACTTGCCGTGACAACCTGCCTGTCCAGAGACTTCCTTGGTCACTTGCTGTGACAACCTGCCTGTCCAGAGACTGCCTGGCTAATTGCCGTGATTCCCTGTCCTATTCCCGGGTGCCACCCGCTCTCTTGCAAGTAAATAGTCTTGTATAATAAAGCTTAGTGGTTCCACCAACCAGACCCGTTTCCGTCAGTGGTTCCACCTACCAGACCCGTTACAGTTTGCTCGGGCCATGGAACCCGGTGGCACCCAAACCCCTTCACTTCCGGAACTGTGTCATGAGCTGTCTCGCCAGAGGTCTCAACAGGAGGCTATCCTGGGTCACCTGCGGAACGTCAATTCCCGCTTGGATACTCTGAACCCATCACCAGCAACCACCGCTGGAGCCATGACTCATAATCCGGCAGTCTCGCTGACTCCCAATTCCGTGGTTTCCATTCCCGGTCCCCGACTTTCAGCTCCTCCTAGGTATGGAGGCGACCCTGTTATGGCTCGGGGTTTCATTAACCAGTGCACCCTGCATTTCGAACTCCTGGCACACCAGTTTAATTCTGACCGGGGCCAAAATTGCCTTCATCATGTCCCATCTCACCGGAGAGGCTCTGGCCTGGCTTAATCCTCTCTGGGAGAGAGAAGATCCTCTGGTGTCAGACCTGCCTGCTTTTCTCTCGGCCTTCCGGAGGGTATTCGACGAACCTGGACGGAAGACCTCCTCTGCATCATCTCTGTTGCGTCTCCGTCAGGGAAGTCTCACCGTTGGTCAATATGCCATACGGTTCCGTACTCTAGCCTCAGAACTGGCTTGGGACAATGAAGCTCTAATTTCGGTCTTCTGGGAGGGTCTGTCCGGCCGTATTAAAGACGAACTTGCCGGTCGGGACATCATTCCAACCTCGCTTGATGATTTAATAAATCTTGCCAATCGTATTGATCTACGGTTCCAGGAACGAGCCAAAGAGGTCACCCGTGAAAAAAAGTTTCCTCATTTAACCTCTTCCGTTTTTCCCCAGGTGCACACTGCTGAGCCTATGCAGGTCGACCAGACCAAGATGGTCAAAGCCGTCAGGACTCACGCCGTGCCGAGAAAAGTTGCTTCTACTGCGGCAGTAAGGAGCACTGGATCCGAACCTGTCCGGAGAAGTCGGGAAACGCCTGTGTCTAGGTTCGCTCGGAGAGGTCAATCTAGACAAAAATAAATCCTCTTCATCTCTGCTGCTCTCGGTCTCAATTCTTCTCGGTAAGAACCGTTACTTCGAGATGGCCCAACTTGATTCTGGAGCAGCTGGGAATCTCGTGTCACAGGCTCTAGTAGAGAAGTATCGCATTCCCACCAAACCTCTTGTTGAACCAGTATCTGTTGCTGCTGTGGATGGGGGTCTCCTACCTCGTCCATCCGACTTATCACCGAAGCCATAACCCTGCAGGTGGGAATGTTGCATTCTGAGAGCATCTCGTTTCATGTTTTACCTGGACTCTCTCATGCTTTCTTACTAGGTCTGCCTTGGCTCCAAAAGCATGCACCTGTGCTTGACTGGCAGAATGGAGAGATTCTTCGCTGGGGACAGGACTGTCATAAAACGTGTCTGGTGCCTGTTCATCCCGTCTGTCCTTCTCCTACTCCTGCTAATCTACCAGGACTCCCGATTCCATATTGGTCATTTGCTGATGTCTTCAATAAAAAGGAAGCAGAGACATTACCCCCGATAGACCATATGATTGCCCGATCGACCTGCTACCCGGTACCACGCCTCCCCGTGGGCGTATTTACCCGTTGTCCGCTGCTGAGACCAGGTCGATGTCCGAATATATCGAGGAGAACTTAGCAAAAGGATTCATCCGGAAATCTACCTCCCCAGCGGGAGCAGGTTTCTTCTTCGTAAAAAAGAAGGACGGATCTCTCCGTCCCTGTATTGACTACAGAGGCCTAAATTTGATCACGGTGAAGAATAAGTACCCTCTTCCGCTCATTCCAGAATTGTTTGATCGTCTTAGAGGGGCTAGAGTCTTCACCAAACTAGATCTTCGTGGAGCATACAACCTGGTTCGTATCCATCGAGGAGATGAATGGAAGACGGCATTCAACACCCGGGACGGCCACTACGAGTACTTGGTGATGCCCTTTGGTCTCTGTAATGCTCCAGCAGTCTTTCAGGAGTTGGTCAATGACATCTTCCTGGACCTCCTCTACTCCTGCGTTGTGGTGTACCTTGACGACATCTTGGTCTTCTCTCCGGATCTTCAGTCTCACCGGAGGGATGTTCGTCAGGTTCTGCTCAGGCTCAGGCAGAATCACCTCTTCGCCAAATATGAGAAGTGCCTCTTTGAGCAGACATCGCTTCCGTTTCTGGGCTACATCATTTCTCAGACAGGCCTACGAATGGATCCGGAAAAAATTGTCTGCCATCGAGAAGTGGCCCGACCGGAGGGGTTGAAGGCCATTCAGCGGTTCCTGGGATTTGCCAACTATTACCGTCTCTTCATACCGCACTTCTCTTCCAGGACTGCTCCAATCTCCGCGCTCACCCGCAAGGATGCTAACCCCAAACAGTGGACGCCCGAAGCAGAGGAGGCCTTCCTTTCTCTAAAACAGGCCTTCTCTTCCGCTCCAGTGCTGCATCGCCCGGATGGCAACAAGCAGTTCTTCCTGGAGGTGGACGCTTCCTCTGCTGGAGCCGGAGCGGTACTTACCCAAAAAGCTTCATCCGGGAGGATGGTATCCTGCGGTTTCTTCTCCAAACTCTTCTCCTCCTCCGAGCGCAACTACTCCATAGGAGACCGTGAGTTATTGGCCATCAAGTTGGCATTGGAGGAGTGGCGTTACCTACTCGAAGGGGCTCTTCATCCGGTAATCATTTACACGGACCACAAGAATCTGGCATACCTCCAGCATGCCCAGAGACTTAACCCTCGCCAAGCCCGGTGGTCCTTGTTTTTTGCCCGCTTCGATTTTCTTTTGCATTTTCGCCCAGCTGACAAAAACATCAAGGCGGATGCCTTGTCTCGGTCTTTCCTGGTGTCGGATCTCGAGGAGGAACCTAAGCATATCATCGATCCCGCCAGAGTGATGCAGGTGGCTCCCGTGAGTTTAAATCGTCTTCCTCCTGGTAAGACGTTCGTATCAGAAACTGATCGGAAGAGAATCCTACATTGAGGTCATTCATCTAAACTCGCTGGCCACGCTGGTCAAAAAAAGACCCTCCAACTCATTACCCGGCATTATTGGTGGCCTACCCTGCACAAAGACGTAATAGACTTTGTTTCTGCCTGTGTTTCCTGTGCCCGCAACAAAGTTCCGAGACACCTGCCTACCGGCCGTCTTCTTCCGCTTCCTGTACCCGCTGCCCCTGGCAGCATATAGCCATGGACTTCATTACTGATCTTCCCGACTCTGCTGGTTGTACAGTCATTTGGGTGGTCACTGACCGCTTTTCCAAGATGGCTCACTTCATTCCTCTGCCCGGTCTTCCGTCTGCACCCGAGTTGGCTAAAGACTTTATCCGCCACATCTTCCGTCTTCATGGTCTGCCTCGTCACATTGTGTCGGATCGTGGGGTTCAGTTCACCTCACGTTTCTGGAGAGCCACTTGTAAGTTGCTAGACGTCACCCTGGATTTTTCCTCCGCTTACCACCCACAGTCCAATGGACAAGTTGAACGAATAAATCAGAATTTGACCAGTTATCTTCGACACTTCGTTAATGCCCACCATTCTGTCTGGGTGGAGCTCCTGCCTTGGGCCGAATTCTCCTACAATAATCATGAGAGCGAATCTTCCACCAAGTCTCCGTTTTTTGTAGTCTTCGGTCAGCACCTCGGATCCCTGTCCCTGTTTCCATCTCTGTGGACAATCCAGCTGCGGAATCTCTGGTTAGAGAATTCTCCTCCATCTGGGAGAGTACCCGGTCCGCACTCATTCAGTCATCCGAGCGCATGAAAAGACATGCTGACAAAAAACGTCTGGATCCTCCTCAATTCCGTCCTGGGGACAAAGTCTGGCTTTCGTCCAAATATGTTCGACTCAAAATTCCGTCCTACAAGTTAGGTCCTCGGTTCATCGGTCCTTTTGAGATCATCAGTCAGATCAACCCGGTGTCCTATAAATTGAAACTCCCGGCCAATTTGCGAATTCCTAATTCTTTTCATGTATCTCTCCTCAAACCTGTGGTTCTTAACTCTTTTTTTAAGTCTACAGGTACACCTCCTGCTCCAGTGTCTGCTGATGATGAATTTGAGGTAGAGAACATTCTGGCCACAAAAAGGGTAGGAAAAAAGACTTATTTTTTGGTGGATTGGAAGGGGTTTGGTCCTGAGGAGAGAACCTGGGAACCTCGGGAGAACATCCATGCCCCTCTCATCCTAGCTAAATTTTTTTTTCTGGCCTAAAGAGGGGGGGCCTAGAGGGGGGGTACTGTAGCGCCCGCGTCCCTGCCTGCTGCCAGACAGGGACGTCGCTCTCTTCACCTGCGCTCAGCGTCCTCAGTGCTTCCAGCCTCCTCTGCACCTCTGGCATCCTCGGCGTCCTCCTTCCGCCCTGCTGGTCCCGCGCGCTCCTTCCCTGCTGCTGGCCTTAGGGCGCGCGCCCGCACCCTCCCCCGCTCTTAAAGGAGCCGCGCGCATTTTCCAAATCAGTCTCCAGCCAATGCTGGTGGACTCCACCCTATATTAAGGGCTTCCTCCTTAATGGAGGTGCCCGAGCACTGTTGTTTCTGTGCAGTCTAACTCTGCTTCAGCCATCAGCTCCTGTTTCCAGTTGCCTGCCTGTTACCTGTCTGTTTGCCTGTCGGCCATCTGACTGCAGCTCTATCCAGAGGTTCGGACATCTTCAGCAGAGATCCCCGGCTGTTGCCTGCTCACCTGGGAGCGATCATCTGCCATCCGACTGCAGCTCTATCCAGAGGTTCGGACATCATCTGCGGAGATCCCGGCTATTGCAGAGACTCTTGCCTGCTCACCTGGGAGCGATCATCTGCCATCCGACTGCAGCTCTATCTAGAGGTTCGGACATCATCAGCAGAGATCCCCGGCTATTCCAGAGACTCTTGCCTGCTCACCTGGGAGCGATCATCTGCCATCCGACTGCAGCCTACCAGGAGGCTCCACCAGCTCAGGTCGTATATGCCTGTTTGTCTAGAGACTGCCTTGGTCACTTACCGTGACAAACCTGCCTGTCCAGAGACTGCCCTGGTCACTTGCCGTGACAACCTGCCTGCCCAGAGACTACCCTGGTCACTTGCCGTGACAAACCTGCCTGCCCAGAGACTGCCCTGGTCACTTGCCGTGACAACCTGCCTGTCCAGAGACTGCCCTGGTCACTTGCCGTGACAACCTGCCTGTCCAGAGACTGCCCTGGTCACTTGCCGTGACAACCTGCCTGTTCAGAGACTGCCCTGGTCACTTGCCGTGACAACCTGCCTGCCCAGAGACTGCCCTGGTCACTTGTCGTGACAAACCTGCCTGCCCAGAGACTGCCCTGGTCACTTGCCGTGACAACCTGCCTGTCCAGAGACTGCCCTGGTCACTTGCCGTGACAACTTGCCTGTCCAGAGACTGCCCAGGTCACTGGCCGTGACAACCTGCCTGTCCAGAGACTGTCCAGGTCACTTGCCGTGACAACCTGCCTGTCCAGAGACTTCCTTGGTCACTTGCTGTGACAACCTGCCTGTCAGAGACTGCCTGGCTAATTGTCGTGATTCCCTGTCCTATTCCCGGATGCCACCCGCTCTCTTGCAAGTAAATAGTCTTGTATAATAAAGCTTAGTGGTTCCACCAACCAGACCCGTTTCCGTCAGTGGTTCCACCTACCAGACCCGTTACATCTTGCAGGGTTGCCGGTTGTGGAACCTATTATCCCCATGCCAGATTTGTTTTTGGAGGATCGAGCTAAATTTCTGAATTTCAAAAATAACTGTAAGTTGTTTTTTGCCTTAAAGCCTAAGTCCTCAGGTAACGCAGCACAGCAGGTTCAAATTGTCATCTCTCTCCTGCGCGGCAATCCTCAGGATTGGGCTTTTTCCCTGACACCTGGGGACAATGTTTTGAGTAATGTTGATGCATTTTTTCTGGCTCTGGGGTTATTGTACAATGAACCTAATGTCACTGATCAAGCTGAAAAAACCTTGTTGGCATTAAATCAGGGGCTTGAGGATGCTGAGTTGTACTGTCAGAAATTCCGAAAGTGGGCAGTTCTGACCAAATGGAATGATGATGCTTTGGCAGCCCTTTTTCGGAAGGGTCTGTCAGAGAATGTAAAAGATGTTATGGTGGGTTTCCCTGCTCCCACTGGTCTCAATGATTCTATGTTATTGGCGATTCAAATTGACAGCTGTTTGCGTGAGCGTAGAGATATGTGTGGTATGGTGTTGCCTTGTGAACCAGCTTCTGAACCCATGCAGTGTGATAGAGTGGCTTCTGGGGCACAGAGTCATGAGTTTCGAAAACACAATGGGTTATGTTTCTACTGTGGTGATACCTCTCATGCTATTTCAGTCTTCCCTAAGCGGGGAAGACGTTTTGCACGCTCAGTTGTCTTGCGTAGTTTCAGACTAAATTTCTGTTGACTATTACCCTGATTTGCTCCCTGTCTACATTTTCTACTCAGGCTTTTGTTGATTCGGGAGCAGCTATTAACCTGATGGATTTTGATTTTGCTAAACATTGTGAGTTTCCCTTGATACCCCTATGTAAGTCTATTCCCCTACTGGGGATTGATTCTACCCCTTTGGCTGAGAATAAACCCCAGTTCTCTACTCAGGTGATAATGAGGGTTGAACCTGATCATCAGGAGAGTTGCAAATTTTTGGTGCTGTATAATCTGCATGACATTATTGTACTAGGTTTCCCTTGGTTACAGTCTCATAATCCTGTTTTGGATTGGAAATCTGTGTCTGTAACCAGTTGGGGCTGCCAATGTGTTAATGCCAACACTCCTGTTTTTTCTGCCTCTCCCCAGGCTCAAGATGTGCCTGACTTTTTGACTGATTTTTCTGATGTGCTTAGCGAAAGTAAATCTACATCCTTGCCCCCCCATAGGAGCTATGACTGCGCTATTGAATTAGTGCCTGGCAGTAAATTCCCTAAAGGTCGCCTTTTTAACTTGTCTGTACCTGAACATGACGCTATGCGGTCTTATATCAAGGAGTCATTGGAGAAGGGTCATATTAGACCATCCTCTTCACCCTTGGGTGCCGGTTTTTTCTTTGTGGCCAAAAAGGATGGTTCATTAAGGCCGTGTATTGATTATCGTCTCTTGAACAATATCACTGTGAAATATCAATATCCGTTACCCTTGAATTCTGACCTGTTTTCCAGGGTGAAAAGTGCTACTTGGTTTACCAAGCTTGACCTCAGGGGGGCGTATAACCTTATTCGCATTAAGCATGGGGATGAATGGAAGACGGCGTTTAATACCCCAGAGGGGCATTTTGAGTACCTAGTGAAGCCCTTTGGGCTCACTAATGCTCCTTCCGTCTTCCAGTCCTTCATGAATGACATTTTCAGGGATTTTGTGGATAAATTTCTGATTGTTTATTTGGATGATATCTTGATTTTTTTCCAATGACTGGGACTCTCATGTGAAACATGTTCGGACTGTGTTCCAGATTTTGAGAGAGAATGCTCTGTATGTGAAGGGATCAAAGTGTCTTTTTGGCATACAGAGGATCTCATTTCTGGGATTCATTTTGTCTCCATCTGTTATTGAAATGGACCCGGTCAAGGTTCAGGCCATCTGTGATTGGGTCCAACCTACTTCATTAAAGGCTCTTCAGAGATTCTTGGGTTTTGCCAATTTTTATCGTAAATTTATTGGTAATTTCTCTGTTTTTGTTAAACCATTGACTGATTTGACCAAAAAGGGTTCTGATGTGGTGAATTGGCCTCCTGAGGCAGTCCCTGCGTTTCAGGAACTTAAACGGTGATTCACTTCTGCTCCTGTTCTACGGCAGCCTGATGTTTCTCTGCCATTTCAGGTGGAGGTTGATGCCTCTGAAATTGGTACAGGTGCCGTTTTGTCCCAAAGAGATCCTGAGACCTCTAAAAGTAACCCTTGTGCTTTTTTCTCTCGAAAATTTTCTCCAACTGAACGTAATTATGATGTGGGTAATCGGGAGTTATTGCCCATGAAGTTGGCTTTTGAAGAGTGGAGACATTGGCTGGAGGGAGCCAAACATCAGGTGGTGGTCCTCACGGACCATAAGAATCTGGTTTATCTGAAATCAGCCAAGTGACTTAATCCTAGACAGGCCAGGTGGGCCTTGTTTTTCACACGTTTTAATTTTGTGGTTTCCTTTCTTCCTGGCACTAAGAATGTTAAGGCGGATGTCCTTTCGAGGAGTTTCCTTGCGGACTCTCCTGAGTTATCTGATCCTGCTGTTATTTTGAAAGAGGGTGTGGTTCTTTCCGCCATCTCGCCCAATTTGAGACTGGCTCTGGAGGGGTGTCAGGAGGATAAACCCGAGCGCTGCCCTGTTGGGAAATTGTTTGTCCTAGACCAGTGGAAGAAGAGTGTGATGTCTGAGATTCATTGTTCCGCGTTGGCCGGTCATCCCGGAATTATTGGTACCAGAGACTTGGTGAGTCGGTGTTGTGAATGGGTTTGAGATGAGTTCTGAGCAGAGGCTCCCTCTGGTGGTTACAAGCGGTGCTAGTGAAGATTGTGAGGACTGGGAATCAGGTGTTACTGACTGGTCTTATATAAGGGAGTCATTTTCCCATCAGGGTTGCCGGTGATCAATTGTTCTGGTCTGAATCCTTCATTCCAGTTTCCCTTGGAGCCTGCTGTGTTGTGTCTGCTTCTCCAGCTAACAGATAAGATTTTTTCTGCTTTTGTGTTTGTGCTATATTTTTGCATTTCGTCCTGCACTTCTTTGGGGGCCTTCAGGGTCCCCTCCGGGGGCTTCTGCCCTCTCAGTTTAGTTCAGCCACTGAGTTTTGTTTTTTGCTTTTTCCAGTTTTTTCAGTGGCTGCTGTTTTGATTTTGTTACACCAGAGAACTAATTTAGGTGGTAGAGGTGGTAGAGGTCGTGTGATCTCAGGTGATTTTGAAATTAGTAGAGTTGGTGTTTTTCAGGGTTTTCTGAGATTGCAGTAAGTACCCTTCCTGTCCTTTTCTATTTAGATAGTTTGGGCCCCAGCGTTTGCTCATACTATTTTCTTTCTGTGTCAGTATTTCCTCTTGTCTAACCGCCATTACATGTTTGGGGGCTTTCTATTATCTTTGGGGTTCTGCTCCGGGGCAGATAGCTTTCCTATTTCTATCTTTAGGTGTAGTTAGTTTCTCAGGCTGTGACGAGGCGTCTAGGACCAACGTAGGAACGCTCCACGGCTGCCTCTAGTTGCGGTGGTTAGTCAGGGTACTGCAATCTCATAGATTCCAACTGCTCTGGTGTATTTCCTTTTTTTACCTGCACTCCTCAGCTACCGTAACATAACAGTATCACCGGCCATAAAAATTGTATGGTACTCACAGAAGGGAAAAAATATTTTGAAGGAAGAAAAGTTGTCAGAGATATTTTTCTGTTTGTTGCATTTTTTTTTTCCCTCTGTATCTCTGGGTGCTGGGGAGGATCTTTTCTCCCAATGGAGTTTGCACAGTTGTCTGACCGTGTGGATCAGCTTGCCACTGAGGTTCAGAGTATTGCTGCATATCTTGCTAGGTTGCCTGTTGTGGAACCTAGGATCCCCATGCCAGATTTGTTTTTAGGGGATCGAGCTAAGTTTCAGAATTTCAAAAATAATTGTAAATTGTTTTTTGCCTTAAAATCTAAGTCCTCAGGAAACGCAGCGCAGCAGGTTCAAATTATCATCTCTCTCCTGCGCGGCGATCCTCAGGATTGGGCTTTTTCCCTGATACCTGGGGATCCTGTTTTGAGTGATGTTGATGCATTTTTTCAGGCTTTGGGGTTATTGTACGATGAGCCTAATGTCACTGATCAAGCTGAAAAAGCCTTGTTGGCATTTAATCAGGGGCTTGATGACGCTGAGTTATACTGTTAGAGATTCCGTAGGTGGGCAGTCCTGACCAAATGGAATGACGACGCTTTGGCGACCCTTTTCCGGAAGGGTCTGTCGGATAATGTAAAGGATGTTATGGTGGGATTCCCTGTCCCCTCTGGTCTCAATGATTCTATGTCATTGGCGATTCAAATTGACAGACGTTTGCGTGAGCGGAGAAGTATGCGTGGAGTGGTGTTGCCTTGTGAGCCAGCTGCTGAGCCCATGCAGTGTGATGGAGTGGTGTCTGGGACACAGCGTCATGAGTTTCGAAAGCGCAATGGGTTATGTTTCTACTGTGGTGGTGCCTCTCATGCTATTTCAGTCTGCCCTAAGCGGGGAAGACATTTTGCACGCTCAGTTGTCTTGGGTAGTGTTCAGACTAAGTTTTTATTAACTGTCACTCTGATATGCTCTCTGTCCTCATTTTCTGCTCAGGCTTTCGTTGATTCTGGAGCAGCTATTAACCTGATGGATTATGATTTTGCTAAACGTTGTGGGTTTCCCTTGATACCCCTACAGAAGTCTATTCCTCTACTGGGGATCGATTCTACCCCTTTGGCTGAGAATAAACCCCAGTTTTCTACTCAGGTGATAATGAGGGTTGAACCTGATCACCAGGAGTGCTGCATATTTTTGGTTCTATATAATCTGCATGACATTATAGTGCTGGGTTTCCCTTGGTTACAGTCTCATAATCCTGTTTTGGATTGGAAATCTGTGTCTGTAACCAGTTGGGGCTGCCAATGTGTTAATACCAACACTCCTGTTTTTTCTGCCTCCCCCCAGGCTGAGGATGTTCCTGACTTTTTGTTTGATTTTTCTGATGTGTTTAGCGAAAGTAAATCTGCATCCTTACCTCCCCATAGGAGCTATGACTGCGCTATTGAATTAGTGCCAGGTAGTAAATTCCCTAAAGGTCGCCTTTTTAACTTGTCTGTACCTGAACATGACGCTATGCGGTCTTATATCAAGGAATCATTGGAGAAGGGTCATATCAGACCATCCTCTTCACCCTTAGGTGCCGGTTTTTTCTTTGTGGCCAAAAAAGATGGTTCATTAAGGCCGTGTATTGATTATCGTCTCTTGAACAATATTACTGTGAAATATCAATACCCGTTACCCTTGATTTCTGACCTGTTTTCCAGGGTGAAAAACGCTACTTGGTTTACCAAGCTTGACCTCAGGGGGGCGTATAACCTTATTCGCATTAAGCATGGGGATGAATGGAAGACGGCATTCAATACCCCTGAAGGGCATTTTGAGTACCTAGTGATGCCCTTTGGGCTCACTAATGCTCCTTCCGTCTTCCAGTCCTTCATGAATGACATTTTCAGGGATTTTGTGGACAAATTTCTGATTGTTTATTTGGATGATATCTTGATTTTTTCTAATGACTGGGACTCTCATGTGAAACATGTTCGAACTGTATTCCAGATTTTGAGAGAGAATGCTCTGTATGTGAAGGGATCAAAGTGTCTTTTTGGCGTACAGAAGATCTCATTTCTGGGATTCATTTTGTCCCTATCTGTTATTGAAATGGACCCGGTCAAGGTTCAGGCCATCTGTGATTGGGTCCAACCTACTTCATTAAAGGCTCTTCAGAGATTTTTGGGTTTTGCCAATTTTTATCGTAAATTTATTGGTAATTTCTCGGTTATTGTTAAACCATTAACTGATTTGACCAGAAAGGGTTCTGATGTGGTGAATTGGCCTCCTGAGGCCGTCTCTGCGTTTCAGGAACTTAAGCAGAGATTCACTTCTGCTCCTGTTCTACGGCAGCCTGATGTTTCTCTGCCATTTCAGGTGGAGGTTGATGCCTCTGAAATTGGGGCAGGTGCCGTTTTGTCCCAAAAAGATCCAGAGACCTCTAAAAGTAACCCTTGTGCCTTTTTCTCTCGAAAATTTTCTCCTACTGAATGTAATTATGACGTGGGTAATCGGGAGTTATTGGCCATGAAGTGGGCTTTTGAAGAGTGGAGACATTGGCTGGAGGGAGCCAAACATCAGGTGGTGGTCCTTACGGACCATAAGAATCTGGTCTATCTGGAATCTGCCAAGCGACTCAATCCTAGACAGGCCAGGTGGGCCTTGTTTTTCACACGTTTTAATTTTGTGGTTTCCTTTCTTCCTGGCACAAAGAATGTTAAGGCGGATGCCCTCTCGAGGAGTTTCCTTGCGGACTCTCCTGAGTTATCTGATCCCTCTGTTATTTTGAAGGAGGGTGTAGTTCTTTCCGCCATCTCGCCCAATTTGAGACTTGCTCTGGAGGGGTGTCAGGAGGATAGGCCCGAGCGCAGCCCTGTTGGAAAATTGTTTGTCCCGGACCAATGGAAAAAGAGTGTGATGTCTGAGATTCATTGTTCCGCATTGGCTGGGCATCCCGGAATTTTTGGTACCAGAGACTTGGTTAGTCGGTCCTTTTGGTGGCCTACCTTGTCTCGCGATGTCAGGGAATTTGTGCAGTCCTGCGGGACTTGCTCTCGCTCCAAGCCTTGCTCTCGCTCTAGTGGTTTGTTGATGCCATTGCCTGTGCCCAAGAGACCATGGACCCATATCTCTATGGATTTCATTTCCGATCTTCCTGTTTCTCAGAAAATGACCACCATCTGGGTAATTTGTGATAGGTTTTCCAAAATGATACATCTTGTGCCATTACCTAAGTTGCCTTCCTCCTCTGAATTGGTGCCGTTGTTCCTTCAGCACGTGGTTCGTTTACACGGCATTCCTGAGAACATTGTGTCTGACAGAGGAGTCCAGTTTGTTTCCAGATTTTGGAGGACTTTTTGTTCTAAACTGGGTGTTCAATTGTCTTTCTCCTCGGCATTTCATCCTCAGACCAATGGTCAAACTGAGAGAACAAACCAGACATTGGAGACTTATCTAAGATGCTTTGTGTCTGCTGATCAGGATGACTGGGTCTCTTTTTTGCCTTTGGCTGAGTTTGCTCTTAATAATAGGGCTAGCTCTGCCACTTTGATGTCTCCGTTTTTCTGTAATTCTGGGTTTCACCCTCGATTTTCTTCAGGACAGACGGAGGCTTCTGTCTGTCCAGGTGTTGACTCTGTTGTTGAGCGTATGCAGCAGATTTGGGACCAGGTAGTGGAGAGGTTGTCCCTCTCTCAGGAGAAGGCCCAGCGGTTTGCTAACCGGCATAGGACTGATGGTCCTCGGTTTAAAGTGGGGGACTTGGTCTGGTTGTCCTCAAAGAATATTCCTATGAGAGTAGCATCTCCTAAATTTAAGCCTAGGTTCATTGGACCTTATAAGATCATGGAGATTATTAATCCTGTTTCTTTTCGTTTGCTTCTTCCAGGGACATTTAAGATCCATAACGTGTTCCACAAGTCCTTGTTGAAGAGGTTTGTTGAGCCAGTGGTTCCTGCTGCTGTGCCTCCTGACCCTGTTTTGGTTGAGGGCAATCTGGAGTATATGGTTGAGAAAATATTGGATTCTCGTTTTTCTAGACGAAGACTCCAGTATTTGGTTAAATGGAGAGGTTATGGTCAGGAAGACAATTCTTGGGTGTTTGCTTCGGACATCCATGCTAGGAGACTTATCCGTGCGTATCATAGAACTCATCCTGACCGACCTGGTTGCTCAAATGAGGGTTCGGTGACCCCTCCTCAAGGGGGGGGTACTGTTGTGAATGGGTTTGAGATGAGTTCTGAGCAGAGGCTCCCTCTGGTGGTTACAAGCGGTGCTAGTGAGGATTGTGAGGACTGGGAATCAGGTGTTACTGACTGGTCTTATATAAGGGAGTCATTTTCCCATCAGGGTTGCCGGTGATCAATTGTTCTGGTCTGAATCCTTCTTTCCAGTTTCCCTTGTAGCCTGCTGTGTCGTGTCTGCATCTCCTGCTATCAGATAAGACAATTTCTTCTTTTGTGTTTTTGCTGTATTTTTGCATTTTGTCCTGCACTTCTGTGGGGGCCTTCAGGGTCCCCTCCGGGGGCTTTTGCCCTCTCAGTTTAATTCAGCCACTGTGTTTTGTACTTTTGCTGTTTTGATTTTGTTACACCAGAGAACTAATTTAGGTGGTAGAGGTCGTGTGATCTCAGGTGATTTTGAAATTAGTAGAGTTGGTGTTTTTCAGGGTTTTCTGAGATTGCAGTAAGTACCCTTCCTGTCCTTTTCTATTTAGATAGTTTGGGCCCCAGCGTTTGCTCATACTATTTTCTTTCTGTGTCAGTATTTCCTCTTGTCTAACCGCCATTACATGTTTGGGGGCTTTCTATTATCTTTGGGGTTCTGCTCCGGGGCAGATAGCTTTCCTATTTCTATCTTTAGGTGTAGTTAGTTTCTCAGGCTGTGACGAGGCGTCTAGGACCAACGTAGGAACGCTCCACGGCTGCCTCTAGTTGCGGTGGTTAGTCAGAGTACTGCAATCTCATAGATTCCAACTGCTCTGGTGTATTTCCTTTTTTTACCTGCACTCCTCAGCTACCGTAACATAACAGTCGGTCTTTTTGGTGGCCTACTTTGTCTCGTCACGTCAGGGAGTTTGTGCAGTCCTGTGGGACTTGCTCTCGCTCCAAGCCTTGCTCTCGCTCTAGTGGTTTGTTGATGCCATTGCCTGTGCCCAAGAGACCATGGACCCATATCTCTATGGATTTTATTTCCGACCTCCCTGTTTCTCAGAGAATGACCATTATCTGGGTGATTTTTGATAGGTTTTCCAAGATGATACATCTTGTGCCATTACTTAAGTTGCCTTCCTCCTCCGAATTGGTGCCTTTGTTCCTTCAGCATGTGGTTCGGTTACACGGCATTTCTGAGAACATTGTGTCTGACAGAGGAGTCCAGCTTGTTTCCAGATTTTGGAAGACTTTTTGTTCTAAACTTGGTGTTCAATTGTCTTTCTCCTCTGCTTTTCATCCTCAGACCAATGAACAAACTGAGAGAACAAACCAGATATTGGAGACTTATCTGAGATGCTTTGTGTCTGCTGATCAAGATGACTGGGTCTCTTTTTTGCCTTTGGCTGAGTTTGCTCTTAATAATAGGGCAAGCTCTGCCACTTTGATGTCTCCATTTTTCTGCAATTTTGTGTTTCACCCTCGATTTTCTTCGGGACAGACGGAAGCTTCTGTCTGTCCGGGTGTTGACTCTGTTGTGGATCAGGTAGTGGAGAGGTTGTCCCTCTCTCAGGAGAAAGCCCAGCGTTTGCCAACCGGCATAGGACTGATGGTCCTCGGTTTAAAGTGGGGGACTTGGTCTGGTTGTCCTCAAGAAATATCCCTATGAGAGTTGCATCTCCTAAGTTTAAGCCTAGGTTCATTGGACCTTATAAGATCATGGAGATTCTTAATCCTGTTTCCTTTCGTTTACTACTTCCAGGGACATTTAAGATCCATAACGTCTTCCACAAGTCCTTATTGAAGAGGTTTGTCGAGCCAGTGGTTCCTATGGCTGCGCCCCCTGACCCTGTTTTGGTTGAGGGCAATCTGGAGTATGAGGTTGAGAAAATATTGGATTCTTGTTTTTCTAGACGGAAACTCCAGTATTTGGTTAAGTGGACAGGTTATGGTCAGGAGGACAATTCTTGGGTGTTTGCTTCGGACACCCATGCTAGGAGACTGATCCGTGTGTATCACAGAGCTCATCCTGACCGACCTGGTTGCACAAATAAGGGTTCGGTGACCCCTCCTCAAGGGGGGGTACTGTTATGAATGTTTTAGAAATGAATTCTGAGCAGAAGCTCCCTCTGGTGGTTACAAACAGTAGTGAACCATTCAATGAGGATTGGCAATCAGGAATCACTGACTGGCTGGATATAAGGGAGGTTTCCCCCCATCATGGTTGCTTGTGATCAATTGTTCTTGTCTCAAAGTTGTTTCCTGGTTCACTTGGAAGCTTGCTGAGTCTTGCCTCTACTCCTGCTCTCAGATAAGATATTTTCTGTTTTTTGTTTTTGTGCTTTCCTTTTGCATATTTCTCTGCATTTCTGTGAGGTTGGCCAGGTTCCCCTCCCCGGGGGGGCTTGGTCTCCTCTCGGTTCCTCTGCAGCCACTGTTGTTTGTTCATTTGCCTTTTCCAGTTTTTTCTGTGGCTGCGGCTTAGTTTTGTTACACCAGAGAACTAATTTAGGTGGTAGAGGTCGTGTGATCTCAGGTGTTTTTGCAATTAGTAGCGTTGGGTTTTTTTAGGGTTTTTTTTGGATTGCAGTAAGAATCTTTCCTATCCTTTTCTGTCTAGGCAGATTGGGCCCCAGCGTTTGCTCATACTATTTTCTGTCTGTGTCTGTATTTCCTCTTGTCTAACCGCCATTACATGTTTGGGGGCTTCCTATGTTCTTTGGGGATCTGCTCCGGGGCAGATAGCTTTCCTCTTTCTATCTTTAGGTGTAGTTAGCCTCTCAGGCTGTGACGAGGCGTCTAGGACCAACGTAGGAATGCTCCACGGCTGCCTTTATTTGTGGTGGTTAGTCAGGGTACTGCAATCCAGTAGATTCCAACCTCTCTGGTGTATTGCCGTTTTTGCCTGCTCTCCTCAGCTACCAAAACATAACACCCGTGTCTCCATCCAGCCCCATGTCTTCATCATGCCCCCGTGTCTTCATCATGCCCCATGTCTTCATCATGCCCCCGAGTCTCCATCCATGCCCCGTGACTCCATCCTGCCCCTGTGCCTCCATCCTGCCCCTGTGCCTTCATCATGCCCCCGTGTCTTCATCATGCCCCCGTGCCTCCATCCCGCCCCCATGCGTCCATCCTGCCCTCGTCCCACCATCATGCCCCCCTGCCTCCATCCTGCCCTTTGTCTCCATCATGCCCCTTGCCTACCATCCTGCCTCCATGCCTTCATCGTGCCCCGTGTCTTCATCCTGCCCCCGTGCCTTCATCCTGCCCCATGTCTAAATCATGCCCCTGTGCCTTCATCCTGTCCCATGTCTTCATCATGCCCCCATGCCTCCATCCTGCCCCCGTGCCTTCATCCTTCCCCGTGTCTTCATCATGCCCCTGTGCCTTCATCCTGCCCCTGTGTCTTCATCCTGCCCCCGTGCCTCCATCTTGCCCCGTTCAATTCTCCATATTGCCGCTTTCAATAAAAAAACAACAACTTTTCTTACCTAGCTGCAGCGCTCCCGCAGCGTTGATCTTTCCCGGAGTTTCAAGCGCGCACTTTCCGGCAAATGACAGTGACGTCATACACCGGCAACGTGCACGCTGACGTCAGCTGCCAGCCTCCGACTGGCTTGCGGCTTTAATTATTGCCTTGGGGGCGGCATGGCCCCACAAGGCAATAGAGAAACTGAACCTGCCTCCGAGACGCAGGTTCAGTTACTGCACAGGCAGAATCCTGCCGCTGGGGCCCGATCAGCAGAAGATGCGGGCCCCCTCTGCTGATCGGGCCCCATACACCAGTCAGGGCTGTAATGCCCTGATGGCGGCCCTGAGTAACCCAAGTCTTTTTCACATGTGCTGTTACTTAGCCCTATTCCTCCCATTTTGTATATGCTTTTTTCATTTTTATTGCCCAGATGTAGTACTTTTTTTTAGTAATTTTTCCCTGTTTTTCAGTTACCCTTGGGAAAATAAAAAATGGGGGGCAAAACGATCATTTTTGTGGAAAAAAGAAGATTTTTTTATTTTCACGGCTCTACATTATTAACTTCTGTGAAGTAATTGGGGGTTCAAAGTGCTCACCACACAGCCAGATAAGTTCCTTTGGGCGTCTAGTTTCCAAAATGGGGTCACTTGTGGGGGGTTTCTACTGTTTAGGCACATCAGGGGCTCTCCAAACACGACATGGCGTCCGCTCCCGATTCCATCCAATTTTATGTTCAAAACCTCAAACGGGGCTCCTTCCCTTCCGAGCCCTGCCATGCGCCTAAAGAGTGGTCTTCCTCCACACATGGGGTATCGGTGTACTCAGGAGAAATTGCACAACAAATATTGTGGTTCATTTCTCATGATACCCTTGACAAAATAAAAAAAATTGTGTCCTAAGTAAAATTTTTGTGAAAAAGTTAAATGTTCATTTTTTCCTTCAACATTGCTTCAATTCTTGTGAAGCACCTGAAGTGTTAATAAACTTTTTGAAAGTGGTTTTGAGCACCATGAAGGGGTGCAGTTTTTAGAATGGTGTCACTTTTGAGTATTTTCTGTCATATTGACTCCTCAAAGTGACTTCAAATGTGAAGTGGCCCCTAAAAAATTGGTTTTGTAAATTTTGTTGAAAAAATGAGAAATCACTTGTCAAATTTTAACCCTTATAACTTCCTAACAAGAAAATTAGTTTCTAAATTGTGCTGATGTAAGTAGACATTTGATTTAACAGCATAAAAATTAAAGTTTGAAAATTGCAAATATTAGATATCTGATTTAACGGCATAAAATTAAAGTTTGAAAATTGCAAATATTAGAAATTCTCGCCATATTTCTGTTTTTCATAAATATACGCAAGTTATATCAAAGAAATTTTACCACAACATGAAGTACAATATGTCACAAAAAAACATTCTCAGAATCAGTGGATCCATTGAGGCGTTTCAGAGTATAACACATAAAGTGACAGTGGTCAGATTTCAAAATTAAGGCTGGTCTTTACCTACAAAGTGGCTTGGTCCTTAAGGGTTAAACAGAAATAAACACTTGAAATAGATCACTCTTTTGTAATGACTCTATATAATATATGAGTTTCACTTTTTTTATGAAGAACTGAAAAAATTACCATATATACTCATGTATAAGCCGACCTGTGTATAAGCCGACCACCTAATTTTGCCACAAAAACTGGGAAAACTTATTGACTTGTGTATAAGCCTAGGTGGAAAATGATTAGTTCCCCATATGCTCCATAGATTATGCCTCATATGAAGCTCCACAGATTATGCCCCCATATGCTGCACAGATTATGCCCCATATGCTGCAGATTATGCCCCATATGCTGCACAGATTATGCCCCATATGCTGCAAAGATTATGCCCCATATGTTCCACAGATTATGCCCCATATGCTGCACAGATTATGCCCATATGCTGCAGATTATGCCCCATATGCTGCACAGATTATGCCCCATATGCTGCACAGATTATGCCCCCATATGCTGCACAGATTATGCCCCATATGCTGCACAGATTATGCCCCCATATGCTGCACAGATTATGCCCATATGCTGCACAGATTATGCCCCATATGCTGCAGATTATGCCCCTATATGCTGCAGATTATGCCCCCATATGTTCCACAGATTATACCCCATATGCTGCACAGATTATGCCCCCATATACTGCACAGATTATGCCCCCATATGTTCCACAGATTATGCCCCCATATGTTCCACAGATTATGCCCCATATGTTCCACAGATTATGCCCCATATGCTCCATAGATTATGCCGCATAGTATAGGTCCTTATGCTGGCGCTGCCACAGAAAAAAAAAAAATGACATACTCACCTCTCGTCGCTGGGGGGCCAGGTGTCGGTGTCCTGAGCAGGTGGTGACACCGGCGCGCTATGGGGGACAGGTGCCGGTGTCACCGCTCGCTCAGGACCCCGGCACCTGAGATATTTACCTGTCACCGGACCGGTCCACCGCTGCACGCTGCTCCCTCTTCCGGGTTCTCGCCAGTGAATGACCAGGCAGAGGGTGCGGCGTGCACTAACAACGTCATCGCGCCCTCTGCCTGATCATTCACAGCCAGAGGAGTCGGACAAGGAGGTCAGAGCAGCGCGCAGCGGTGGACCGAGGGACAGGTGAATATAGCATATACTCACCCCTCCGCCGGCGCGTCACTCTCTGCAGCCTCTCCTCTTCTCCCGGCTGTCTCCCCAGCTCTTCCTATCACGTGGTACCGCTCATTAAAGTCATGAATATGTGCATATTCATGACTTTAATGAGCGGTACCATGTGACCGCTGCAGGAAGGAGCCAGAAATCGTGGGAGAAGCAGGGGGCTGCAGAGACGCGCCGGTGGAAGGGTGAGTATGATCTGACACCCCCGCTCCCCCTCCCCCGGCGACCCCCCGGTATATGACTCGCTTATAAGCCAAGAGGGGGACTTTCAGCCCTAAAAAATGGGCTGAAAATCTCGGCTTATACGCGAGTATATACGGTAACTTTTTGATGATATTCTAATTTTAGAATAAAAATACTAATGGTTTGTCGCGCTAATCCTTAAAAAATCAAACTAGGTGACAGTAAAAAAGGCCCTAATAGTATCAACAAACAATCTGATAAACTGAAGAGCTAAAGAGTTAAAAAGAAAATGGCCCAGAAGTGAAAGTGATAAAGATATTGAATTGCATAGGACAATTCCCTGTTTGTCCTATGCAGTTCAGTGTCTTTATCATTTTCCTTTCTGGGTCATTTTCTTTTCTGTACATAGATAGACCAATAGACATTTTACTTGGCTTGAATTTTTTGTTTATTGGTGTCATTTACAGTTATGCTTCTTTGCCCTGTTACATGGATTGTTGCTTTAGGAGTTTTAAGCTAATTACTAGTACAAACGTGTGTGATTGACAGATTTAGATAAGAGACCTTTGCATTCTAAGGGCCCCATTCTCACATAGCGAGATCGCTAGCGAGATCGCTGCTAAACAGCGATCTCAGCAGCGATCTCGCTATATCTGTACACGTACCAGCGATCAGGCCCCTGCTGTGAATCGCTGGTCGTGTCAGAAATGCCAGGACTTTTTTTTGATCACTGGTCTCCCGCTGGCCAGCACGCATTGGTAATCAAGGTAACTTCGGGTTTCCAGGTGCAGGGCTGTGCCTGGAAACCCGATGTGTACGTTGGATAACAGCGCGCTGCTGCAGGGGAGCTGGTAACCAAGGTACACGTCGGGTTTCCAGGCACCCCGCAGCGACTGGAAACCCGATGTGTACCTTGGTTACTAGCTCCCTGCACCAGCAGGCTGGTATCCAATGTACACTGCAGGTAACTAAGCGACGTTACCCGCAGAATTATTAGGCAGCTTGTTTTCCTCAGGCAAAATGGGCCAAAATAGAGACTCTGTAAAGTTAAAAATTGTTACAAGTCTTACATAGGGATGCAACTCTCTTGAAACTGCTCAGATATAGGGGCGTGATCACATAAACATCAAAAGTTTGATTGCGAACAGTGAACTGTGTTGCAAACAACATGTTGAGAAAAAAAGATTTACACAAACTGCCAAAGATTTGAGAAGAATAATGAGAAGAATAAAACATGAAGTGACCAGAAGTCCATTATCCTCCAGAACTGTCATATTCCAGACCATTATGCTCCAGAACCGTCATATTCCAGAACTTCAACCTCGTTGGAGTGCCCAGAAGTAGAGATGAGCGAACCTTTCAAGGTTCAGTTCGGTTCAGATTTGTCGAATGTCCCGATGTTCACCAAACAATTCCCCTTTGAATTCAATGGAAGGGAAAAGCCAAACGCATAGACAAAACCTTCATTGGGGGCCAAAAGCCTGCCAAAACTGCTCAAATTAGGGGCAGACACCAGGAACAGTGGCAGTAATTGACCCAGAGTGCAAATAGTATGCTTACAAAGCATCGATGCCTTGGACAGGGCTTGGACCAGCATTTCTAGCTTAAACATTGATCAGTAACTGGAGGATCAGTGAAAGGAGTAGGCCTAGTGCTCTAAGAGCCCTGCCAAATTCAGGCAATACACATGAAGGAGACCGAACTTGGAATCCAAACATTTTCAACAATTAGGGGCAGACACCAGGAAAAGTGGCATCAATTGACCCACAGTAGAAATTTGTTAATAACACAGCAGTAGTCAGGCATGAGCCATGCATGAGACAGTGTCTGAGCCAGCATTTAGAGCTTTGAATCAAGTTCAAATTAAGAGGTGGGTGAGGGACCAGTGTAGACCTGCTGTGCTGGGAGCCCTGACACCCCATGCAACAACTTAAACTGCTTTTCTGCTCAGCCACACTCAGGTACCACCAACATCAGTTTTGTAGACTACTATTGGTATAAAAATTTAAGGCTAGTAATACTGGGACTTGAATGAAAGTAAGTGCAGGCCTGCTCGTCTGGGAGCCCTACTGCTACAAGCAGCACACATGAAGAAGACTCAACTTGGAGTCCAAATATTTCCAGGAAAAGTGGTATCAATTGACCTGTGATAGAAATTTTATAATGGCATCACAGCAGTCAGGCATTGGCCATGCATGAGACAAAGTCTGTGCCAAAATTTACAGCTTTGAATTTAAGCTCAAATTAAATTATAAGGTGGTGAGGAACCTGTGTAAGCCTGCTGTGCTGGGAGCTCTGATACCTCATGCAACAGCTCAAAGCTGCTTTTCTGCTCAGCAACATTCAGGTGGCACAAACATCTTTTTCGTGGACTATTTGTAGAAAAATGTAAGGATATTAACACAGGGAGTTACTGAAAGTAAGTGCAAGCCTGCGGTCTGGGAGTGCTACTGCTACAGGCAACAATTTCCAAAAATTAGGGTCAGACACCACTAAAGTGACATCAATTTTCCCAGAGTATAAATAGTATAATGGGGCGTTGACACCCCTTCCACTACAGGCAATCCACCAGATGGAGACCCAACTTGGAGTCCCCATATTTCAAAAAATTATTGCCACACACCACTAAAGTGGCATCAATTTTCCCCAGACTTCTGCTATTGGAATGGCTTATCTACTCTGTTTCTTTGCAGCCGCACAGATATATTATTATTGTTATTGTTATAGCACCATTTATTCCATGGCGCTTTACATGTGAAAAATTATATACATAATAAAAACAAATACAAGTCACCAACTGGTATAGGAGGAGACAGGACCCTGCTCATGAGGACTCACAGACTACTAGATACAAGATGCAGACTACAAGATACAAAAAAAATCTATGGATTGCCATGAAAAAAATAAGCCCTCTTACAGTTGTGAAAACAAAATAATGAAAAAGTAAGGGCCTTTACAATCTGATGACCAAAAAAATCAAATTAAGTGATTTTTCTTGTAAAAATGTGGTAAAGCAAAAAAAGTATAAATTGGGCATCACTCTAATCCTATAGGCATGCAAAATAAAGTTAACATATCAAATATACTGCATGGTGAGAATACAATTAAAAAACTATTCCAATATTTTTTGCTTAGGCCTAGTACCAACAAAAGAATTAAAAAGTGATCAAAAAGTTGTACGTACTCAAACATGATACCATATAAAAGCACAGCTTGTCCAGTAAAGAACAGTTATATGGAACAGTAATAAAGTTATGATTATCAGAATATGATGACCAAAACAAAAGATTTTATTCTTAAAACATCATACGCAAAAGTAGCAAAACATAAAATTATACAAATTTGGTGCTGTCATGATCGTATTGATAAAGATCACATGGCAATTACACCTAATGGTCAGCTGTGTTTAGGAAAAATAACAAAATATAGAAATATAATTTTTATGTTCATTTTGCTTCGCGATGAATGTAATAAATAGTGAAGTGATCACAAAGGTGCATATACTACAAAATGGTATGAATAAAAACTACAGCTTGTCATGCAAAAAATAAGCCTTCTTTTAGAGCTCCACTTGCTGAAAATTGTGAAACTTACGGTATGTCTCACAGAATATAGGAAAGAGCATATTAATTGTAAAAAAGTAATAAAAAAATAAATAAAAACATAAATGTGGTGTTGCCATAATCAAGCTGACCCACACAAAAAAAGTCAACACTTAATTTATGTAGAAAAGCATAACATTTTTAATTAAATAAAATGGTGGAAGAATTGCTGTTTTCTGTATATTCCTTCACATAAGTCATAATAAAAAAATGTTAATAAGTTATATGTACCCCAAAATAATGCCACTGAGAAAAATAACACATTCCTCCAAAAACAACAGCCCTTATGGGACTATGTTGAGGAAAAAATATTTTTAAAGTTATGACTCCTGTAATACTACAATTAAGGCCGAAACTGGCTGTCACGCCAAGGGATTAACCACATCTTCTCTTGCCTCAAATGGGAAAGCTCTTATAAAACATTGATATATTTTTTAATTGTTTTTTTTACATTTTGGAAATTGACAGTCCTTATCTGAGTACCTAGTAATCTTTCAAGAAATGTCATTTTATCATCAATTTTGATATTAAAGAACGACATGATGAAATTCCCTCCTGTGAAGGGAATCCCTTTGGAGACTTCTAAAACTCACGGAAGCTTCGTCTGTCTGGAAGAAGAAACCGTGAGTCAGTGATTTCTGTCTCCATCTGCCCAGGGACTCAGCTTAAGAGCATTCCGGTATCATAATATAAGAGAGAATATTTTATGGCTTGGCTGTTATGCATTATTTATTGACATGAGTTATTGATGAACTTTTAGCTTTCAATTCCTCATACTATAAGGGAGTCCACAGGTGAGATAGAAACTGAAGGAGTCTTGGATCCTTCACGGTGCGGCTCGGAATAAATCTTTCTTCTAATGGTTCTATGGGAGGAGTTCTTTTTACACATTTCATTGATTTCATTTTGAAGGCATCTGTTAATCATCTTCTTTCTTGACACGTACACATATCTGCAAAAAGAGCAAGACAGAAAGAAAGGAACCTTTGTCATGCATTTTTAAAGTTGTGAGGCAGTGACCCCTGTTACAGCTAAGGGGCGCTGTATGTTCTCCCCAGAATGCACATGGAAGCATATTGAGCCTATGGGAATGTATTGCGGTCAGGGCCGGCTCCAGGTTTTTATGGGCCCCGGGCGAAGGAGCCTCAGTGGGCCCCTTTAACACAGACCACGATTCATGATGCACAGATACGGCAGAGAAATATGGGTACAGTACAATGCCAAATACTTCACTTCTTCCATTACATGAGTGATATCTATTGTAAATTGTACAATAGCTCAAAAACCGCCAAATCCTCACAGCGCACAGTACAGACCGGACAGTACAGTCCTCCATACAATATTATGGGCACCACAGTCTCCCCCTCATCACCCATATAATACCCCATGCAGGATGTCACCCCCCATATAATGCTCCATACAGAATACTGGACCCAAAATAATGCTCCATACAGAATACTGGACCCAATATAATGCTCCATACAGGATACTGGTCCCCATATAATGCTCCATACAGGATACTGGTCCCCATATAATGCTCCATACAGGATACTGGTCCCCATATAATGCTCCATACAAAATATGGAGCTCTCCTCTGCGCTGTACTGCGTTCTGCACTGTTACAGCTCAGGAAAGGGCACTGTGGAAAGACTCCCCATTATCATCATGATTGCCTCCCCATCATCATCAATGCCTGCCCATCATCATCATCTTCTCCCCATCATCAATGCCTGCCAATTATCATCAATGCCTGGCCATTATCATCATCTTCTCCCCATCATCATCAATGCCTCATCATTATCAGCAATGCCTGCCCATCATCATCTCCTCCCCATCATCATCAATGTCTGCCCATCATCATCTTCTCCCCATCATCAATGCCTGCCCATTATCATCATCTTCTCCCATAATCATCAATGCCTCCCCATTATCAGCAATGCCTGCCCATCATCATCTTCTTCCCATCATCAATGCCTCCCCATTATCAGCAATGCCTGCCCATCATCATCTTCTCCCCATCATCATCAATGCCTCCCCATTATCAGCAATGCCTGCCCATCATCATCTTCGCCCCATCATCAATGCCTCCCCATTATCAGCAATGCCTGCCCATCATCATCTTCTCCCCATCATCAATGCCTCCCCATTATCAGCAATGCCTGCCCATCATCATCTTCTCCCCATCATCAATGCCTCCCCATTATCAGCAATGCCTGCCCATCATCATCTTCTCCCCATCATCAATGCCTCCCCATTATCAGTAATGCCTGCCCATCATCACACACAGACAGCACACAAGCACTCTCTCACATACATACATACACACACACACATACATACACACACAAAGCACCGCACTACATACACACACAGAGACACACACACAGAGACGTCATACCTGTTCAGCGTCCCCGCGCTCTGTGCCACAGCCGGCCGCTGAATGATGACGTCATTCAGTGGCCGGCTGTGAGAGGAAGCGCCGGCGCCCCCTGGAGCCCGGAGCTGCGGCAGCGGAGGCACGGGAGAGGTAAGTATTGTTGCCAGCTGCTGCCGGGGCCCTGAGCAGGCGGGGGGGCCCAGTGGCGGCGCTGACACCGCTCTCCGCGCGGGGTGCCAGACTGCGAGTGGGCCCCCCCGCCTGCTCAGGGCCCCGGCACTGGCCCGGGTGTGCCGGGTGCTGACGCCGGCCCTGATTGCGGTCACAGATGTAGCTGGGATTGCAATGGTGAAGCAGTGACCAATGTTGCAGGTAAGGGTCACTGTGTGTTCTCCCCAGGGTGTGCATGGAAACGTATGAAGTCCATAGGTGTGCATGGCAGTCACGGGCGTAACGTTGACTGTAATGCAGGATAATAATAAAAGTGTTAGTCTTGGACATGTTAGTGTCCAAGACAGAGGTAGGGAAAACCTGATCTGGATGTTGTGTTTGAAACAGATTGCAGTATGATAGTGTTGCAGTCTGTTCCATTCCGGATCCATGTTTTCCATGTGGCTGAAAGTCACAGGTTTCTGTGATAAAAGAACTGCAGGAAAGGGTTAGTGGAGTCTTAGTGAGTCTGAGGAGTCTCAGGTGTGTCAGGACCCAAGTAATTGGTGCTTGTTGCTGTGCAGAGCAGTTGGTGTTGCAGAGCACAGGACAGAGCAGAGCCAATAGGCCTGGAACCCACAGCGTACACAGGGGTGCTGCAGTCCACGGTGACTGGTCTCGGATGTGGATGTCCTGTGCCCGGAGGTGAAGCGGATGTGGATGTCCTGTACCCGAATAAAGGACTAGTGTGTTTAACAGAGGCAAACAGGTGGATATGGTGCCCAGCTGCGATCCAGAGGATATCCTGGACTGTGTATGGCCGTGTGAGTAAAGAGACTGTGATACAGTGGTGCAGGACACCCACGGGAACTAGTCAGAGAAAGACTGGCGTGTGTAGTGCCTGCAACATGTAAAGCTGCGTGTAAGAGACATTGGCCTGGCGTGCAGTCGCCCATGGAAACTGGACAAGGTGAAGTCCAGCATGTTTAGGGACCAGGCATTACAGCCCTGACTGGCATATGGGGCCCGATCAGCAGAGGGGGCCCGCATCTTCTGCTGATCGGGCCCCAGCGGCAGGATTCTGCCTGTGCAGTAACTGAACCTGTGTCTCGGAGGCAGGTTCAGTTTCTCTATTGCCTTGCGGGGCCATGCCGGCCCCCAAGGCAATAGTTAAAGCCGCAAGCCAGTCGGAGGCTGGCAGCTGACGTCAGCGTGCACGTCGCTGGCGTATGACGTCACTGTCATTCGCCGGCAAGTGCGCTCTTGAAACGCCAGGAAAGATCAACGCCACGGGAGCGCTGCGGCTAGGTAAGAAAAGTTTTGGTTTTTTTTATTGAAAGCGGCAATATGGAGAATTGAACGGGGCAAGATGGAGGCACGGGGGCAGGATGAAGGCACAGGGGCATGATGAAGACATGGGGCAGGATGAAGGCACGGGGGCAGGATGGAGGCACGGGGCATGATGAAGACACGGGGCAGGATGAAGGCACAGGGCATGATTTAGACATGGGGCAGAATGAAGGCACGGGGCAGGATGAAGACACGGGGCACGATGAAAGCACGGAGGCAGGATGGAGACACAGGGGCAGGATGGAGGCACAGGGGCATGATGGTGGGACGAGGGCAGGATGGACGCACGGGGGCAGGATGAAGACACGGGAGCATGATGAAGACACGGGGCAGGATGAAGGCATGGGGGCAGGATGGAGGCACGGGGGCAGGATGAATGCACAGGTGCAGGATGGAGGCACAGGGGCAGGATGGAGACACGGGTGGCAGGATGGAGGCACGGGGGCTGGATGAAGACACAAGGGCTGGATGAAGACACGGGGGCTGATGAAGACATGGGGCATGATGAAGACATGGGGCATGATGAAGACATGGGGCATGATGAAGACACGGGGCTGGATGAAGACACGGGGCTGGATGAAGACACGGGGGCATGATGAAGACATGGAGCAGGATGGAGACACGGGGCAGGATGGAGACACGGGGGGATAGAGGCATGGGGCAGGATGGAGACACGGGGGGCAGCATGGAGGCACGGGGCTGGATGAAGACACGGGGGCTGGATGAAGACACGGGGCATGATGAAGACACGGGGGCATGATGAAGACACGTGGCAGGATGGAGACACGGGGGGATAGAGGCATGGGGCAGGATGGAGACACGGGGGCAGCATGGAGGCACGGGGGATAGAGGCATGGGGCATGATGAAGACATGGGGCATAATGAAGACACGGGGCTGGATGAAGACACGGGGGCTGGATGAAGACACGGGGGCTGGATGAAGACACGGGGGCATGATGAAGACATGGAGCAGGATGGATAGAGATGAATATTGGCACAGTCCGAAAGGAGGTGCTACCAGTAGGTTCCCAAACCGTAGAATCATATAGCAAAAACTGGGCACACTCAGAAATTGTATAAATGTAATTTAATACGTACAACTGATCACTAGTAACAGACGTTTCGGTCTATATTGACCTTCATCAGTGTACTAAAAAAACAAAATAAGTGATCAATATTTATAAAACAGAAATAAGGTATATACACTAATATAAAGGGTCATAGGAAATCTAGAATGCTCCAAACAGAGTGCATCCAACATCATAGCTGTCCAAGATATTCAGTGAAAGAAATACAAAGTAAAACATTGAATAAGCGGCAGACATACCTAGTGGCAGTGTGAAACCCATATAGTGAGACATATAGGTTCTATCTGTGGATCAAAAACCGTAAGATGAATTTGTGAAGTTTTAATAATTATTTATAGAAACAATGCGAAATATAACATACCCGTTATGAGGAGTATTGTTGTGAACGGCTGAAAGGAAGTATGTGATAGTGGTAAGTGAACACGTACAGTGTCCATAGTGTTAAATCTAATGAATAGGAAATAACATACCGCTCAGAAGGTGAAATTCCTGTTAAGGTTGTCAGCAATAGGAAAAAACTGTAGAGATATATTTTAGCGCTACTAAGTAGTGAAATCAGGCTCTGGTGATAAAGATCTCAGCTTTGTTGTATATAGTGCACTTACCCCGATTAGGACTAAGTATTAATTGCGGTCCCAGTGACGCGGCATCCACCGCTAGTCTCGTGGTGGCAGGGAGTGAAAGAAATAGCTAGGTTTAAATAGGAGTGTAATCTCTAACTGGCGCCCAGCGCCAAACCGGAAGTGCCCAGTCGGAAGTGACGTCAGCGCAATTGTGCAGAGCGTGGAGGAAGAGCTCTATGTTCCAAGGACTGTGCTTGCGTTCCAGCTATAGTGCGCATGGCAGGAAGTTGGTGGTGGGGCAGTGAAAAGTGAGAACAGAAATAACCATCTTGCACAGGATATTTAATAGCGGTTCTGTGAAAAAAAGAGAAACAACAGAATAAGCCAGCGAAATTTAGTGAAGACAATATAGTATATGTCTATGACCCATATCAGATTTATAGAAACGCATGAAGGTCATAATCCTTATTTAACCCCTTGGGGTGTAAGGTATCCAATTCATGGATCCAAAATGCCTCCCTTCTCTTAAGTTGGGTTATACGATCTCCCCCCCGTCGGGGTGCTGGTATGTGTTCCAGCACTTGATAACGCAGTTGAGCAATGTTATGGCCTTGTGAAATAAAGTGATGGGGAATTGGTAACAAAGTGTCTTTGCATCTAATGGTAGATTTGTGTTTCGATATCCTATTCTTCACACTTTGTATAGTTTCGCCTATATACAGTAGACCACAGGGACATTTTATTAAGTACACCACATAATTCGAATTGCATGTAAAATAATCCCTGATGGTGTACCTTTTCCCAGTGTAGGGATGATGTACAATATTGCCCCTAAGGACGTTATTGCATTGTTGACAACAAAGACATGGGAAGGTACCCATCTTGGGATGTTGTAAAAATCTTTGGGTAGTACTAGGATTCTTTGGGCCGATATCTGCTCTGATAAGACTATCTTTAAGATTCCGTGGTCGCCTGAAACATGGCATAAAGGGTTCTCTAAAGGCCAGAACTTCAGGATGGGCCGATTGGAGAATATGCCAGTGTTGCCGTATGGCTGTATGGATTTTATAGGCTGATGGGTGATAGTCGTGTACGAATGGTATCCTTGTCCCTTTGTCCCTACGTTGGTCCCTGTTGGAGGGTTTGGGTACTATTGTGTGAGGAGGATATCCTCTGTCTAGAAATTTGGATTGCATCTCTGTTATCCTTGTCTGTTGTAAGGATGGATCAGTAACGATCCTTTTTACCCTTTGTAACTGAGACTGTGGAATGGAGCATTTCATTTTGAGGGGGTGGAAACTAGAAAAATGGAGGAGGCTATTCCTGTCGGTGGATTTGGAAAATATATCAGTTGTCAGGTTGCCATGGGAGTCTTTAGTCACTAGGGTGTCTAGAAAGCTTATTTGTTTGAGGTCATTGGTCATGGTAAAGTCTAAGCCCGGCCAAGATGTTCTAAGGAAATTGAAAAAGGTATTTAATGTAATCAGGTCGCCTACCCACACACAGAAGATGTCATCTATATACCTTTTCCAGACCAGAACATGGTGCTGGAAAAGATGATGTTTATAGATGAGTGTTTCCTCATAGTGTGCCATATAAGCATTGGCATACGGGGGCGCGACGTTACTACCCATCGCGGTGCCTTTGATCTGCAAATAAAAGTCATCTTGAAAGAGAAAAAAGTTTTCCGTTAGAACTATGGATAGTAGGTCGCTACAAAGGTCGATTTGATCTGGATGCATTCCAGAAAGTGTGAGGAGACGTCGTGTGGATGCTATTCCTTCTGTGTGTGGAATGGATGTGTATAGGTCCCGTACATCGAATGAGACCAAGATGGCATTCGGTGGGATTGGGGTGACAGCTTGGATGTTTCTAAGAAATGATCCAGTATCCAAAAGAAATGAAGGGATTTTCTTAATCAGAGGAGTCATGACTTTCTCCAGGTAGATAGAAAGTGGGGACAGAACAGATTCAGTGGAGGCAACTATAGGGCGTCCCGGTGGATTGTTCAGATTCTTATGTATCTTGGGTAGGATATAGAAGACAGGTATGATGGGACATTTTTTTGTCAAGAAAACAACAGTCTTGCTGTCTATAGTACCCAAGTCATGATAATGGTTAAGGATGGAAGTGATTCTAGACTCAATACGGGTTGTGGGGTTGCCTGATAGCTTGGTATATGTTGTAACATCATTTAATTGACGCTGTATTTCGCCAATATATGCTGTTCTGTCCATTATAACAATTGCTCCCCCTTTGTCAGCTGGTTTGACAACCACTTCTTTGTCATGTTGTAGTGTGGCTAGGGCCTGTCTGTCAAGGGAGGAGCAATTGGATGGAAAATGAATTTTACCTTGATTGGTATCACGACGTAAGTTCTGAAAGGTTGCATAGATAAACTGGATGAAAGTCTCCAACGCATGTGAACCATGGGTGGACGATACGTACTTTTGGATCGTAAGTGCAGGCTCTCTGCTGTGAGGCAATTGGGTGGTGGTATGGCAGGTACAGGAACATTAGCTGGATTGGAGAAATGTAATTTAAGGCGTAATAACCTAAAAAACCTCTGAAGGTCCATGTCCAGCTTAAATGTACTGTTCCTGTAGCTCGGGCAGAAAGATAGACCTCGCTGGAGGAGTCTATGTTCTGCTATGCCCATAGATTTTGATGAGATGTTTACCACAAGTGACTTGTTACCTGAGAGCGTGTCACTCGGGTTGGGTCCATGGTCCGTTGTGTGTCGTTTCCCCCTCCTGGGCCTCTTCTTCGTTGGGATCGTCGCTGGCGGCCTAAAAAACGATCCTGATATGATGATCTTTCGGGCCTCTCCAAGTCCGAACCTGATGTGGAGACGTCCGGGGAAGAGCGGTAGTTGGTTCTGGTAGAAAACTGTCGTGAGGAGGGTCTGTCGCGCCATCTATATACTTTGTCTTGCTCGTAGTCTTCCTGGTCCCGCTGAAATTTGGCCCGTTTACGTTGTTCTATGTCACGGCGATGTTGCAGGATGTTGGTCTCAATCTTAGATTTGAGAGAGTTGAAATCTTCAGCGGAATTGGTAGATGTCAGTTGATCCTCTATGTTCTTAAGTCTTGCTTCACAAGATGAGATTTCTTTGTGCAGGTGCTCCAAGGTTAGGACCATAAGATCAAAAGAGCATTTGTTAAGGATGAGTTCAAATTTAGTACAGAAATCAGGTGAATCAGAAAAAAGAGTAGGGCGGAGTGAAACCCTCAAACCTCGTGGGATTCTCTGTGCCTTCAGATATTCAGACAAAGTGGCTCCATGGAGCTCTAAATTCGTATGATGTCGAAGTTCCCGTTCCCAATCTCGTCCCCTTGTTTCACTTGGGGGAGTTTTAAGAAAGTCACTAGATACCTTGGACAAAGCTATGATGCTAGAAGCTTCTTCGGTGTTGTATGAAAATGTTAGAGAGGACATGACCCTGAAGTAGAACGTGCACAATATAAGGGATTATATAGAGATGAATATTGGCACAGTCCGAAAGGAGGTGCTACCAGTAGGTTCCCAAACCGTAGAATCATATAGCAAAAACTGGGCACACTCAGAAATTGTATAAATGTAATTTAATACGTACAACTGATCACTAGTAACAGACGTTTCGGTCTATATTGACCTTCATCAGTGTACTAAAAAAACAAAATAAGTGATCAATATTTATAAAACAGAAATAAGGTATATACACTAATATAAAGGGTCATAGGAAATCTAGAATGCTCCAAACAGAGTGCATCCAACATCATAGCTGTCCAAGATATTCAGTGAAAGAAATACAAAGTAAAACATTGAATAAGCGGCAGACATACCTAGTGGCAGTGTGAAACCCATATAGTGAGACATATAGGTTCTATCTGTGGATCAAAAACCGTAAGATGAATTTGTGAAGTTTTAATAATTATTTATAGAAACAATGCGAAATATAACATACCCGTTATGAGGAGTATTGTTGTGAACGGCTGAAAGGAAGTATGTGATAGTGGTAAGTGAACACGTACAGTGTCCATAGTGTTAAATCTAATGAATAGGAAATAACATACCGCTCAGAAGGTGAAATTCCTGTTAAGGTTGTCAGCAATAGGAAAAAACTGTAGAGATATATTTTAGCGCTACTAAGTAGTGAAATCAGGCTCTGGTGATAAAGATCTCAGCTTTGTTGTATATAGTGCACTTACCCCGATTAGGACTAAGTATTAATTGCGGTCCCAGTGACGCGGCATCCACCGCTAGTCTCGTGGTGGCAGGGAGTGAAGAAATAGCTAGGTTTAAATAGGAGTGTAATCTCTAACTGGCGCCCAGCGCCAAACCGGAAGTGCCCAGTCGGAAGTGACGTCAGCGCAATTGTGCAGAGCGTGGAGGAAGAGCTCTATGTTCCAAGGACTGTGCTTGCGTTCCAGCTATAGTGCGCATGGCAGGAAGTTGGTGGTGGGGCAGTGAAAAGTGAGAACAGAAATAACCATCTTGCACAGGATATTTAATAGCGGTTCTGTGAAAAAAAGAGAAACAACAGAATAAGCCAGCGAAATTTAGTGAAGACAATATAGTATATGTCTATGACCCATATCAGATTTATAGAAACGCATGAAGGTCATAATCCTTATTTAACCCCTTGGGGTGTAAGGTATCCAATTCATGGATCCAAAATGCCTCCCTTCTCTTAAGTTGGGTTATACGATCTCCCCCCCGTCGGGGTGCTGGTATGTGTTCCAGCACTTGATAACGCAGTTGAGCAATGTTATGGCCTTGTGAAATAAAGTGATGGGGAATTGGTAACAAAGTGTCTTTGCATCTAATGGTAGATTTGTGTTTCGATATCCTATTCTTCACACTTTGTATAGTTTCGCCTATATACAGTAGACCACAGGGACATTTTATTAAGTACACCACATAATTCGAATTGCATGTAAAATAATCCCTGATGGTGTACCTTTTCCAGTGTAGGGATGATGTACAATATTGCCCCTAAGGACGTTATTGCATTGTTGACAACAAAGACATGGGAAGGTACCCATCTTGGGATGTTGTAAAAATCTTTGGGTAGTACTAGGATTCTTTGGGCCGATATCTGCTCTGATAAGACTATCTTTAAGATTCCGTGGTCGCCTGAAACATGGCATAAAGGGTTCTCTAAAGGCCAGAACTTCAGGATGGGCCGATTGGAGAATATGCCAGTGTTGCCGTATGGCTGTATGGATTTTATAGGCTGATGGGTGATAGTCGTGTACGAATGGTATCCTTGTCCCTTTGTCCCTACGTTGGTCCCTGTTGGAGGGTTTGGGTACTATTGTGTGAGGAGGATATCCTCTGTCTAGAAATTTGGATTGCATCTCTGTTATCCTTGTCTGTTGTAAGGATGGATCAGTAACGATCCTTTTTACCCTTTGTAACTGAGACTGTGGAATGGAGCATTTCATTTTGAGGGGGTGGAAACTAGAAAAATGGAGGAGGCTATTCCTGTCGGTGGATTTGGAAAATATATCAGTTGTCAGGTTGCCATGGGAGTCTTTAGTCACTAGGGTGTCTAGAAAGCTTATTTGTTTGAGGTCATTGGTCATGGTAAAGTCTAAGCCCGGCCAAGATGTTCTAAGGAAATTGAAAAAGGTATTTAATGTAATCAGGTCGCCTACCCACACACAGAAGATGTCATCTATATACCTTTTCCAGACCAGAACATGGTGCTGGAAAAGATGATGTTTATAGATGAGTGTTTCCTCATAGTGTGCCATATAAGCATTGGCATACGGGGGCGCGACGTTACTACCCATCGCGGTGCCTTTGATCTGCAAGTAAAAGTCATCTTGAAAGAGAAAAAAGTTTTCCGTTAGAACTATGGATAGTAGGTCGCTACAAAGGTCGATTTGATCTGGATGCATTCCAGAAAGTGTGAGGAGACGTCGTGTGGATGCTATTCCTTCTGTGTGTGGAATGGATGTGTATAGGTCCCGTACATCGAATGAGACCAAGATGGCATTCGGTGGGATTGGGGTGACAGCTTGGATGTTTCTAAGAAATGATCCAGTATCCAAAAGAAATGAAGGGATTTTCTTAATCAGAGGAGTCATGACTTTCTCCAGGTAGATAGAAAGTGGGGACAGAACAGATTCAGTGGAGGCAACTATAGGGCGTCCCGGTGGATTGTTCAGATTCTTATGTATCTTGGGTAGGATATAGAAGACAGGTATGATGGGACATTTTTTGTCAAGAAAACAACAGTCTTGCTGTCTATAGTACCCAAGTCATGATAATGGTTAAGGATGGAAGTGATTCTAGACTCAATACGGGTTGTGGGGTTGCCTGATAGCTTGGTATATGTTGTAACATCATTTAATTGACGCTGTATTTCGCCAATATATGCTGTTCTGTCCATTATAACAATTGCTCCTCCTTTGTCAGCTGGTTTGACAACCACTTCTTTGTCATGTTGTAGTGTGGCTAGGGCCTGTCTGTCAAGGGAGGAGCAATTGGATGGAAAATGAATTTTACCTTGATTGGTATCACGACGTAAGTTCTGAAAGGTTGCATAGATAAACTGGATGAAAGTCTCCAACGCATGTGAACCCATGGGTGGACGATACGTACTTTTGGATCGTAAGTGCAGGCTCTCTGCTGTGAGGCAATTGGGTGGTGGTATGGCAGGTACAGGAACATTAGCTGGATTGGAGAAATGTAATTTAAGGCGTAATAACCTAAAAAACCTCTGAAGGTCCATGTCCAGCTTAAATGTACTGTTCCTGTAGCTCGGGCAGAAAGATAGACCTCGCTGGAGGAGTCTATGTTCTGCTATGCCCATAGATTTTGATGAGATGTTTACCACAAGTGACTTGTTACCTGAGAGCGTGTCACTCGGGTTGGGTCCATGGTCCGTTGTGTGTCGTTTCCCCCTCCTGGGCCTCTTCTTCGTTGGGATCGTCGCTGGCGGCCTAAAAAACGATCCTGATATGATGATCTTTCGGGCCTCTCCAAGTCCGAACCTGATGTGGAGACGTCCGGGGAAGAGCGGTAGTTGGTTCTGGTAGAAAACTGTCGTGAGGAGGGTCTGTCGCGCCATCTATATACTTTGTCTTGCTCGTAGTCTTCCTGGTCCCGCTGAAATTTGGCCCGTTTACGTTGTTCTATGTCACGGCGATGTTGCAGGATGTTGGTCTCAATCTTAGATTTGAGAGAGTTGAAATCTTCAGCGGAATTGGTAGATGTCAGTTGATCCTCTATGTTCTTAAGTCTTGCTTCACAAGATGAGATTTCTTTTGCAGGTGCTCCAAGGTTAGGACCATAAGATCAAAAGAGCATTTGTTAAGGATGAGTTCAAATTTAGTACAGAAATCAGGTGAATCAGAAAAAAGAGTAGGGCGGAGTGAAACCCTCAAACCTCGTGGGATTCTCTGTGCCTTCAGATATTCAGACAAAGTGGCTCCATGGAGCTCTAAATTCGTATGATGTCGAAGTTCCCGTTCCCAATCTCGTCCCCTTGTTTCACTTGGGGGAGTTTTAAGAAAGTCACTAGATACCTTGGACAAAGCTATGATGCTAGAAGCTTCTTCGGTGTTGTATGAAAATGTGAAGAGAGACATGACCTGAGTGAAAACGTGCACAATAAAGGATGTATATAGAATAATATTGGCACAGTCCAGAACGAGGTGCTACCAGTATGTTCCCAAACCTTAGATCAATAGCAAAAATGGCACACTCAAATTGTATAAATGAATTTAATACGTACAACTGATCACTAGTAAACAGATGTTTCGTCTAATATAGACCTTCATCGTGTTACTAAAAAAACAAAATAAGGATCAATAATTTATAAAACCAGAATAAGGTATAACACTAAAATAGCTCATGGATATCTGTCCCACTTCATAGTGAAAAGTCATATCTCGATTAAGAAAATCTTCATTATTTGACACATTCTAAAATCAAGCTGTCCCAATCCCACGATCCACTTCTATTCATACGGCCTATAACATGCCACGCAACAAGGTGCATCCAACCTCCCCACAGTTCAACATCAGATAAATGCTTTGTCGACTTACCTATTCACAAAACTTTTTTTCTTAAGATGACTTGCTTGCATCAAAGCTATATGGAGTATAACCCGCCCACTCAAACGCTTATTGGCACTTGGACTCATCTTAAACCACTTTTCAGCCTCATTGGTTAAAGTTTCACATGACATCTTCTGGTGGTGGCACCTATACATTAGAACCTCAATTTCCTTAAGACTCTTGGTCCGCTTGACTTCCTGACCTGATCACTGGCAACAATAGCTTGCGCACCTATACAAACTCCCTAGCAACCTCACTGAAATCAAATACGCGGATAGCCTCCTCCATTTTCTAGTCCCACTAAATGAAATGCCCATTCACAAGCTGAGATCTTTATCACAAGCCATGATTTCATACCTTAGTAGCGCTAAAAGATATCTCTACGATTCTAATATTGCTGACAAAACCTTAACAGGAATTTCCAACCTTCTGACGTATGTTATTCCTATCATTAGTTTAACACTATGGACACTGACGTGTTCACTTACCACTATCACTACTCCTTCAGCCGTTACATCAGCCATACAATACGCTATAACGGTATGTTAATTTCGCATTGGTTTAGAACTTATCATTATTAAAACTTACAAATTCATCTTACGGTTTGATCCACAAAGAACTATATCTGTCACAATAGTTTTCACACTGCCACAAGTATGGTCTGCCCTTATTCATGTTTTTTGTATTTCAATTCACTGAATATCTTGGGACACTATGATGTTGATCACTCTGTTGGAGCAATTCTAGATTTCCTTACCTTAATTAGTATATCCTTATTTCTGTTTATAAATATTGATCATTATTTTGTTTTTTAGTACACTGATAAGGTCAATAATAGTACGAAACGACTGTTACTAGTGATCATTGTACGATATAATTTAATTAACAATTTCTAGTTGTGCCTAGCTCATGGTTTTGCTAATGATTCAACGATTGGGAACCCTACTGGGTAGCACTCCTTCGGACTGTGCCAATATACAGTCTCATATTAATCCTTATATTGGCACGTTCTACCTCAGGGTCATGTCTCTCTACATTTCATACACTCAAGAAGCTTCTAGCATATAGTTTGTCAAGGTATCTATGACTTTCTTAAAACTCCCCAAGTGAAACAAGGGACGTATTTGGGAACGGGAACTTCTGACTATCTGACGAATTTATAGCTCCATTTGGAGCCACTTTGTCGAATATCTGAAGGCATAGAGAATCCACGAGGTTTGAGGTTCACTCCGCCCTACTCTTTTCCTGATTCCCCCGATTGCTGTACAAATTGAACTCATCCTTACAAATCTTCTTGACCTTATGGTTCCACCTTGAGAGACCTGCACAAGAATCTCATCTTGTGAGCCCAAAACTTAAGACATAGAGGGTCAACTGACATCAACAATTCCGTTGAAGATTCAACTCTCTCAAATCGAAGATTGAGACCAACATCCTGCAACATCGCCGTGACATAGAACAACGTAAACGGGCCAAATTTCAGCGGGACCAGGAAGACTACGAGCAAGACAAAGTATATAGATGGCGCGACAGACCCTCCTCACGACAGTTTTCTACCAGAACCAACTACCGCTCTTCCCCGGACGTCTCCACATCAGGTTCGGACTTGGAGAGGCCCGAAAGATCATCATATCAGGATCGTTTTTTAGGCCGCCAGCGACGATCCCAACGAAGAAGAGGCCCAGGAGGGGGAAACGACACCCAACGGACCATGGACCCAACCCGAGTGACACGCTCTCAGGTAACAAGTCACTTGTGGTAAACATCTCATCAAAATCTATGGCATAGCAGAACATAGACTCCTCCAGCGAGGTCTATCTTTCTGCCCGAGCTACAGGAACAGTACATTTAAGCTGGACATGGACCTTCAGAGGTTTTTTAGGTTATTACGCCTTAAATTACATTTCTCCAATCCAGCTAATGTTCCTGTACCTGCCATACCACCACCCAATTGCCTCACAGCAGAGAGCCTGCACTTACGATCCAAAAGTACGTATCGTCCACCCATGGGTTCACATGCGTTGGAGACTTTCATCAGTTTATCTATGCAACCTTTCAGAACTTACGTCGTGATACCAATCAAGGTAAAATTCATTTCCATCCAATTGCTCCTCCCTTGACAGACAGGCCCTAGCCACACTACAACATGACAAAGAAGTGGTTGTCAAACCAGCTGACAAAGGAGGAGCAATTGTTATAATGGACAGAACAGCATATATTGGCGAAATACAGCGTCAATTAAATGATGTTACAACATATACCAAGCTATCAGGCAACCCCACAACCCGTATTGAGTCTAGAATCACTTCCATCCTTAATCATTATCATGACTTGGGTACTATAGACAGCAAGACTGTTGATTTCTTGACAAAAAAATGTCCCATCATACCTGTCTTCTATATCTTACCCAAGATACATAAGAATCTGAACAATCCACCGGGACGCCCTATAGTTGCCTCCACTGAATCTGTTCTGTCCCCACTTTCTATCTACCTGGAGAAAGTCATGACTCCTCTGATTAAGAAAATCCCTTCATTTCTTTTGGATACTGGATCATTTCTTAGAAACATCCAAGCTGTCACCCCAATCCCACCGAATGCCATCTTGGTCTCATTCGATGTACGGGACCTATACACATCCATTCCACACACAGAAGGAATAGCATCCACACGACGTCTCCTCACACTTTCTGGAATGCATCCAGACCAAATCGACCTTTGTAGCGACCTACTATCCATAGTTCTAACGGAAAACTTTTTTCTCTTTCAAGATGACTTTTATTGCAGATCAAAGGCACCGCGATGGGTAGTAACGTCGCGCCCCCGTATGCCAATGCTTATATGGCACACTATGAGGAAACACTCATCTATAAACATCATCTTTTCCAGCACCATGTTCTGGTCTGGAAAAGGTATATAGATGACATCTTCTGTGTGTGGGTAGGCGACCTGACTACATTAAATACCTTTTTCAATTTCCTTAGAACATCTTGGCCGGGCTTAGACTTTACCATGACCAATGACCTCAAACAAATAAGCTTTCTAGACACCCTAGTGACTAAAGACTCCCATGGCAACCTGACAACTGATATATTTTCCAAATCCACCGACAGGAATAGCCTCCTCCATTTTTCAGTTTCCACCCCCTCAAAATGAAATGCTCCATTCCACAGTCTCAGTTACAAAGGGTAAAAAGGATCGTAACTGATCCATCCTTACAACAGACAAGGATAACAGAGATGCAATCCAAATTTCTAGACAGAGGATATCCTCCTCACACAATAGTACCCAAACCCTCCAACAGGGACCAACGTAGGGACAAAGGGACAAGGATACCATTCGTACACGACTATCACCCATCAGCCTATAAAATCCATACAGCCATACGGCAACACTGGCATATTCTCCAATCGGCCCATCCTGAAGTTCTGGCCTTTAGAGAACCCTTTATGCCATGTTTCAGGCGACCACGGAATCTTAAAGATAGTCTTATCAGAGCAGATATCGGCCCAAAGAATCCTAGTACTACCCAAAGATTTTTACAACATCCCAAGATGGGTACCTTCCCATGTCTTTGTTGTCAACAATGCAATAACGTCCTTAGGGGCAATATTGTACATCATCCCTACACTGGGAAAAGGTACACCATCAGGGATTATTTTACATGCAATTCGAATTATGTGGTGTACTTAATAAAATGTCCCTGTGGTCTACTGTATATAGGCGAAACTATACAAAGTGTGAAGAATAGGATATCGAAACACAAATCTACCATTAGATGCAAAGACACTTGTTACCAATTCCCCATCACTTTATTTCACAAGGCCATAACATTGCTCAACTGCGTTATCAAGTGCTGGAACACATACCAGCACCCCGACGGGGGGGAGATCGTATAACCCAACTTAAGAGAAGGGAGGCATTTTGGATCCATGAATTGGATACCTTACACCCCAAGGGGTTAAATAAGGATTATGACCTTCATGCGTTTCTATAAATCTGATATGGGTCATAGACATATACTATATTGTCTTCACTAAATTTCGCTGGCTTATTCTGTTGTTTCTCTTTTTTTCACAGAACCGCTATTAAATATCCTGTGCAAGATGGTTATTTCTGTTCTCACTTTTCACTGCCCCACCACCAACTTCCTGCCATGCGCACTATAGCTGGAACGCAAGCACAGTCCTTGGAACACAGAGCTCTTCCTCCACGCTCTGCACAATTGCGCTGACGTCACTTCCGACTGGGCACTTCCGGTTTGGCGCTGGGCGCCAGTTAGAGATTACACTCCTATTTAAACCTAGCTATTTCTTCCACTCCCTGCCACCACGAGACTAGCGGTGGATGCCGCGTCACTGGGACCGCAATTAATACTTAGTCCTAATCGGGGTAAGTGCACTATATACAACAAAGCTGAGATCTTTATCACCAGAGCCTGATTTCACTACTTAGTAGCGCTAAAATATATCTCTACAGTTTTTTCCTATTGCTGACAACCTTAACAGGAATTTCACCTTCTGAGCGGTATGTTATTTCCTATTCATTAGATTTAACACTATGGACACTGTACGTGTTCACTTACCACTATCACATACTTCCTTTCAGCCGTTCACAACAATACTCCTCATAACGGGTATGTTATATTTCGCATTGTTTCTATAAATAATTATTAAAACTTCACAAATTCATCTTACGGTTTTTGATCCACAGATAGAACCTATATGTCTCACTATATGGGTTTCACACTGCCACTAGGTATGTCTGCCGCTTATTCAATGTTTTACTTTGTATTTCTTTCACTGAATATCTTGGACAGCTATGATGTTGGATGCACTCTGTTTGGAGCATTCTAGATTTCCTATGACCCTTTATATTAGTGTATATACCTTATTTCTGTTTTATAAATATTGATCACTTATTTTGTTTTTTTAGTACACTGATGAAGGTCAATATAGACCGAAACGTCTGTTACTAGTGATCAGTTGTACGTATTAAATTACATTTATACAATTTCTGAGTGTGCCCAGTTTTTGCTATATGATTCTACGGTTTGGGAACCTACTGGTAGCACCTCCTTTCGGACTGTGCCAATATTCATCTCTATATAATCCCTTATATTGTGCACGTTCTACTTCAGGGTCATGTCCTCTCTAACATTTTCATACAACACCGAAGAAGCTTCTAGCATCATAGCTTTGTCCAAGGTATCTAGTGACTTTCTTAAAACTCCCCCAAGTGAAACAAGGGGACGAGATTGGGAACGGGAACTTCGACATCATACGAATTTAGAGCTCCATGGAGCCACTTTGTCTGAATATCTGAAGGCACAGAGAATCCCACGAGGTTTGAGGGTTTCACTCCGCCCTACTCTTTTTTCTGATTCACCTGATTTCTGTACTAAATTTGAACTCATCCTTAACAAATGCTCTTTTGATCTTATGGTCCTAACCTTGGAGCACCTGCACAAAGAAATCTCATCTTGTGAAGCAAGACTTAAGAACATAGAGGATCAACTGACATCTACCAATTCCGCTGAAGATTTCAACTCTCTCAAATCTAAGATTGAGACCAACATCCTGCAACATCGCCGTGACATAGAACAACGTAAACGGGCCAAATTTCAGCGGGACCAGGAAGACTACGAGCAAGACAAAGTATATAGATGGCGCGACAGACCCTCCTCACGACAGTTTTCTACCAGAACCAACTACCGCTCTTCCCCGGACGTCTCCACATCAGGTTCGGACTTGGAGAGGCCCGAAAGATCATCATATCAGGATCGTTTTTTAGGCCGCCAGCGACGATCCCAACGAAGAAGAGGCCCAGGAGGGGGAAACGACACACAACGGACCATGGACCCAACCCGAGTGACACGCTCTCAGGTAACAAGTCACTTGTGGTAAACATCTCATCAAAATCTATGGGCATAGCAGAACATAGACTCCTCCAGCGAGGTCTATCTTTCTGCCCGAGCTACAGGAACAGTACATTTAAGCTGGACATGGACCTTCAGAGGTTTTTTAGGTTATTACGCCTTAAATTACATTTCTCCAATCCAGCTAATGTTCCTGTACCTGCCATACCACCACCCAATTGCCTCACAGCAGAGAGCCTGCACTTACGATCCAAAAGTACGTATCGTCCACCATGGGTTCACATGCGTTGGAGACTTTCATCCAGTTTATCTATGCAACCTTTCAGAACTTACGTCGTGATACCAATCAAGGTAAAATTCATTTTCCATCCAATTGCTCCTCCCTTGACAGACAGGCCCTAGCCACACTACAACATGACAAAGAAGTGGTTGTCAAACCAGCTGACAAAGGAGGAGCAATTGTTATAATGGACAGAACAGCATATATTGGCGAAATACAGCGTCAATTAAATGATGTTACAACATATACCAAGCTATCAGGCAACCCCACAACCCGTATTGAGTCTAGAATCACTTCCATCCTTAACCATTATCATGACTTGGGTACTATAGACAGCAAGACTGTTGTTTTCTTGACAAAAAAATGTCCCATCATACCTGTCTTCTATATCCTACCCAAGATACATAAGAATCTGAACAATCCACCGGGACGCCCTATAGTTGCCTCCACTGAATCTGTTCTGTCCCCACTTTCTATCTACCTGGAGAAAGTCATGACTCCTCTGATTAAGAAAATCCCTTCATTTCTTTTGGATACTGGATCATTTCTTAGAAACATCCAAGCTGTCACCCCAATCCCACCGAATGCCATCTTGGTCTCATTCGATGTACGGGACCTATACACATCCATTCCACACACAGAAGGAATAGCATCCACACGACGTCTCCTCACACTTTCTGGAATGCATCCAGATCAAATCGACCTTTGTAGCGACCTACTATCCATAGTTCTAACGGAAAACTTTTTTCTCTTTCAAGATGACTTTTATTTGCAGATCAAAGGCACCGCGATGGGTAGTAACGTCGCGCCCCCGTATGCCAATGCTTATATGGCACACTATGAGGAAACACTCATCTATAAACATCATTCTTTTCCAGCACCATGTTCTGGTCTGGAAAAGGTATATAGATGACATCTTCTGTGTGTGGGTAGGCGACCTGATTACATTAAATACCTTTTTCAATTTCCTTAGAACATCTTGGCCGGGCTTAGACTTTACCATGACCAATGACCTCAAACAAATAAGCTTTCTAGACACCCTAGTGACTAAAGACTCCCATGGCAACCTGACAACTGATATATTTTCCAAATCCACCGACAGGAATAGCCTCCTCCATTTTTCTAGTTTCCACCCCCTCAAAATGAAATGCTCCATTCCACAGTCTCAGTTACAAAGGGTAAAAAGGATCGTTACTGATCCATCCTTACAACAGACAAGGATAACAGAGATGCAATCCAAATTTCTAGACAGAGGATATCCTCCTCACACAATAGTACCCAAACCCTCCAACAGGGACCAACGTAGGGACAAAGGGACAAGGATACCATTCGTACACGACTATCACCCATCAGCCTATAAAATCCATACAGCCATACGGCAACACTGGCATATTCTCCAATCGGCCCATCCTGAAGTTCTGGCCTTTAGAGAACCCTTTATGCCATGTTTCAGGCGACCACGGAATCTTAAAGATAGTCTTATCAGAGCAGATATCGGCCCAAAGAATCCTAGTACTACCCAAAGATTTTTACAACATCCCAAGATGGGTACCTTCCCATGTCTTTGTTGTCAACAATGCAATAACGTCCTTAGGGGCAATATTGTACATCATCCCTACACTGGGAAAAGGTACACCATCAGGGATTATTTTACATGCAATTCGAATTATGTGGTGTACTTAATAAAATGTCCCTGTGGTCTACTGTATATAGGCGAAACTATACAAAGTGTGAAGAATAGGATATCGAAACACAAATCTACCATTAGATGCAAAGACACTTTGTTACCAATTCCCCATCACTTTATTTCACAAGGCCATAACATTGCTCAACTGCGTTATCAAGTGCTGGAACACATACCAGCACCCCGACGGGGGGGAGATCGTATAACCCAACTTAAGAGAAGGGAGGCATTTTGGATCCATGAATTGGATACCTTACACCCCAAGGGGTTAAATAAGGATTATGACCTTCATGCGTTTCTATAAATCTGATATGGGTCATAGACATATACTATATTGTCTTCACTAAATTTCGCTGGCTTATTCTGTTGTTTCTCTTTTTTTCACAGAACCGCTATTAAATATCCTGTGCAAGATGGTTATTTCTGTTCTCACTTTTCACTGCCCCACCACCAACTTCCTGCCATGCGCACTATAGCTGGAACGCAAGCACAGTCCTTGGAACATAGAGCTCTTCCTCCACGCTCTGCACAATTGCGCTGACGTCACTTCCGACTGGGCACTTCCGGTTTGGCGCTGGGCGCCAGTTAGAGATTACACTCCTATTTAAACCTAGCTATTTCTTTCACTCCCTGCCACCACGAGACTAGCGGTGGATGCCGCGTCACTGGGACCGCAATTAATACTTAGTCCTAATCGGGGTAAGTGCACTATATACAACAAAGCTGAGATCTTTATCACCAGAGCCTGATTTCACTACTTAGTAGCGCTAAAATATATCTCTACAGTTTTTTCCTATTGCTGACAACCTTAACAGGAATTTCACCTTCTGAGCGGTATGTTATTTCCTATTCATTAGATTTAACACTATGGACACTGTACGTGTTCACTTACCACTATCACATACTTCCTTTCAGCCGTTCACAACAATACTCCTCATAACGGGTATGTTATATTTCGCATTGTTTCTATAAATAATTATTAAAACTTCACAAATTCATCTTACGGTTTTTGATCCACAGATAGAACCTATATGTCTCACTATATGGGTTTCACACTGCCACTAGGTATGTCTGCCGCTTATTCAATGTTTTACTTTGTATTTCTTTCACTGAATATCTTGGACAGCTATGATGTTGGATGCACTCTGTTTGGAGCATTCTAGATTTCCTATGACCCTTTATATTAGTGTATATACCTTATTTCTGTTTTATAAATATTGATCACTTATTTTGTTTTTTTAGTACACTGATGAAGGTCAATATAGACCGAAACGTCTGTTACTAGTGATCAGTTGTACGTATTAAATTACATTTATACAATTTCTGAGTGTGCCCAGTTTTTGCTATATGGAGCAGGATGGAGACACGGGGCAGGATGGAGACACGGAGGCAGCATGGAGGCACGGGGGCTGGATGAAGACACGGGGGCTGGATGAAGACACGGGGGCATGATGAAAACACGGGGGCATGATGAAGACACGTGGGCATGATGAAGACACGGGGCAGGATGAAGGCACGGGGGCTGGATGAAGACACGGGGGCTGGATGAAGACACGGGGGCTGGATGAAGGCATGGGGGCATGATGAAGACATGGGGGCATGATGAAGACACGTGGGCATGATGAAGACACGGGGCAGGATGGAGACACGGGGGGATGGAGGCATGGGGCAGAATGGAGACACGGGGCAGGATGGAGTCATGGGGGCAGGATAGGGGCATGATGAAGACACGGGGCATGATGAAGACATGGGGCATGATGAAGATGGGGCAGGATGGAGACACGGGGGGCAGGATGGAGGCACGGGGCAAGATGGAGGCACGAGGGCAGGATGAAGACACGGGGCAGGATGGAGACACGGGGGGATGGAGGCACGGGGCAGAATGAAGGCACGGGGGCAGGATGGAGTCACGGGGGCAGGATGGGGGCATGATGAAGACACAGGGGCATGATGAAGTTGGGGGGCAGGATGGAGACACGGGGGCAGGATGGAGGCACGGGGGCAGGATGGAGGCACGAGGGCAGGATGAAGACACGGGGCAGGATGGAGTCACGGGCAGGATGGCGTCACAGGGCGCAGGATGGAGTCACGGGGCAGGATGGAGACACGGGGCAGGATAGAGACACGGGGCAGGATGGAGGCACGGGGACAGGATGGAGACACGGAGGCAGGATGGAGACGGGGCAGGATGGAGACACTTGGGCAGGATGGAGACAGGGGGCAGGATGGAGACACGGGGGGTTGGATGGAGGCACTGGGCAGGATGGAGTCACAGGGGCAGGATGGGGTAACGGGGCGCAGGATGGAGTCACGGGGCAGGATGGAGACACGGGGCAGGATGGAGACATGGTACCAGATAGGGCAGGGTTGGAGACAGATGGGGCAGGATCATGGGTCAGGATGGGGAGATCATATGGGGGCAGAATGGATACTCATGAGGGCGGAATAGGAGAACATATGGCTGAAGCCAGGAATGAGACACACGGAGGCCAGGATGGGGGATATTATTACCATAAGGGCTAATTAAGGGATATTACTGTAGTGATGTATTTATTATATTTTTTGAGGATACTGTTTCAAATGGGGGGGTCCTGTTACTGTGCAGAGTGTCGTCTTTTTTTTCTTCATGTGATGTAATATAGAAGTTGGGAAAAAAATAAGTAATGTGTTCTGCAATCGGAACTCGAGATAACTGTGTTATTAGTATTGTTTTTTTTTATTACTGATCATTAGTGTTGAGCGATACGATAATGCAAATATCGGCTATCGGCCGATATTAGCTCTATCGGCCTTTCGATAATTCGTTTCGATATTTTCGTCTTATCGAATACCGTAATCAGAAGTTCCCATAATTCTTTGCGAGGCAATGTGATTTTAGTCAGCCAATGAGGAATCCTAAGAAGTGTGGGCACATCCTGTACTGCTGCGGTCATGTTAACTAATGGCATGGCTGTGATTGGATGCTGAAATGATGTCAGAATGCACTATAAAAGGCGCCGCCGCCATTTTAGCGTCACTGTGCTGTGAATTCAGTAAGGGACAGAACGCTGCTGTGCTGACTCTGAGGGACAGTTAGAGATTGCGATTTAGTGTACTGTGCTGTAGGCAGGCTAGCACCAACCGCTGTGTAAAGCTTCCTTTTGCCTGCAGTGTTGTTTTAACAGCTCTGCAAGGTGTGTGTGAGTGCAGGTGACGCTGCAGTTTGCTCTGTATGCAACGCTGTCTGTAGGCATCTGCACGTGTCACTCACAGACTCTTTTTTTTTTTTCTTCAGTGTATAAAAGGCGCCGCCGCCATTTTAGCGTCACTGTGCTGTGAATTCAGTAAGGGACAGAACGCTACTGTGCTGACTCTGAGGGACAGTTAGAGATTGCGATTTAGTGTACTGTGCTGTAGGCAGGCTAGCACCAACCGCTGTGTAAAGCTTCCTTTTGCCTGCAGTGTTGTTTTAACAGCTCTGCAAGGTGTGTGTGAGTGCAGGTGACGCTGCAGTTTGCTCTGCATGCAACGCTGTCTGTAGGCATCTGCACCTGTCACTCACAGACTATTTTTTTTTTCCTTCAGTGTAATTCTTGCAGCTCCATGCAATTTAACTATTAGTGTGACGTGCTTCCATCCGTATCCAATACATTGGTTGCAAACACTATAGAAGTAGACAAAGGAGTAGCCTTTCCAGATTGTGGACAGTTGTGTTTCAGTGTTCACTTCAGTCTCTGCGTAATAACCACACTTAGGCCTTATAACTTTTCTGACTTTCTTTATCAATCTACCAAGATGAAGAAGTCAGTGAGTAAGGCACGTGGTCGTGGCCGTGGAGTTTCAGCAGGGAGAGGACGTGGGTATTCTGTGTCTGCTGCCGCCCTCAGTGACACAGCATCCACCATTTATCCCCGTGAGCGTTCCTTTTTACGCACTTTGGTAGGAGCTCGGCGTGCCCCCCTGCTGCGGGAAGAACAAATTGAAGCCGTTGTTGGTTGGATGGCAGCCAATGCATCGACTTCAATTCCTTCCACCTCCTCTCAGGAACACAACACTGTTGAGCAACCATCTGTCTGTTCACGCCTGTCAAATTGCCAAGGCAGTCAGAGAGTTCTGTACAGGAGCCAGCTGAGTCTCTGCTTCTGTTCTCAGAATCTGTTGGCTCGCAAACACGGGCACAGGCAAGCAGCATTCTGCAATTTGAAGAAGAGGGAGTATGCAGTGATGCGCAACAGCTGTGTCTCTCTCAATCTGAAGAGGCGGGTGAGCCAGTGCCGATGGACAGCACACCGCAGAACGCATCTCATGATGATGATGAGACTCAGGTGCCAGGTTTTGTAGAGCATGGTGCTGCCCAGACCATCCAACAGCAGCAGGTGTTGGAAGAGGGTAGTGGAGATGATGAAGTCCGAGACCCAACATGGCGTGAGCAACAGGAAGGTGGTGGGAGCAGCTCTGAGGAAGAGATTGTCCCAACGGTACAAAGAGGAGGGAGAGGTAGGCTGCAGACTCGCTTGCCTGTAGCCTCCAGTTTGGCACCTGTTGGGAGCAGTTCTCTTAGAACTGTCAAAATTGGCGCTCCCATGACTTGCACTGCGTGGTCCTTTTTTGACAGACTTGTAGATGATATTTCCTATGTTAAATGCAAGCTGTGTAAGCAAAAAGTTAAAAGAGGTAAAAATACCAGGAACCTGAATACCACAAATATGTGGACACATGTACGGACAAAGCACGTATCTGAGTTCCAAAGACACACTGGAGATGTAGGCCAACCTACAGCAGCACCTACATCTTTAGGTCATGTTCGAGCCTCTACCTCCAGCTCTCATACACCTGTTTCGGCTTCCTCACAGGATCTCCATGGAAGAACCTCGGTCACTGTTGTCCATAGACAAACTGTTATTCACCCACTGCAGCAAGTTCACAGTCATCGTCACACTCCCAGAACAAAAAACAGCCATCGGTAACACAGGCATGGGATAAAAGACGGCCATACTCGGCAAACCATCCACGAGCACAGGCTCTGAATGCTGGCCTTGCAAAACTCCTGTCCCTTTAAATGCTGTCATTCAGGCTGGTGGAGACTGACAGTTTCAGGAACTTTATGGCATTGGCAGTCCCACAATATAATGTGCCAAGCCGATTTTATTTCAGCAGGCAAGCTGTCCCTGCTCTGCAAAAACATGTCGAGGGAAACATTAAACATGCGCTACTAAACGCCGTCAGTAGCAGGGTCCACCTGACCACCGATGCGTGGACCAGTACCCATGGCCAGGGACGATACCTTTCCCTCACTGCCCATTGGGTCAATGTTGTGGAGCCGGGTACAGATCTTGCCAGTGGCGCTGTACGTGTTCTGCCAACTCCAAGGATTGCAGGAATCCAGTCTGTGCACATTGATTCCTCCTCCTACTCCAGTTCCTCAGAATCATCGCTGCACGAGCCGTCACGGTATACCTCCACATGGACCCGTGAACGCTTACCTGTTCGACCGATATGAGCACAGCCGTGGCCAAACGTCAACAGGCCGTACTGAAATTAATTCCCATGGGGAATCGAAGCCACACAGCGCAGGAGCTCTGGGATGCCATCAAGCAGGAGAGCGATGTGTGGTTTTTGTCAGCTAATCTCCAGCCAGGCTTGGTAGTGTGTGACAATGGCCGAAATCTGGTGGCAGCTCTGGGCCTTGGCAACCTCACTCACATACCATGTCTGGCACATGTGCTCAACTTGGTCGTGCAGAGTTTTTTGAGGGACTATCCGGATCTTGATGCACTGCTGCACAAGGTCCGCCTAGAGTGCGCTCACTTGCGACGTTCCAGCATGGCCAGATCGCGCATTGCAGCTCTGCAAGTCAGATTTCGCCTTCCTGAACATCGCATCATATGTGACGTACCCACCAGGTGGAATTCCACGTTACATATGTTGGAGCGGTTGTGTGAGCAGCAGCCAGCAGTAATGGAGTATCAGCTGCAACAGGCGCAATCAACTTGCAATTTGCGCCGTTCACACTTCACCACTACTGAGTGGGCCTCTATGAACGACATCTGCGACGTTTTGCGTGCGTTTGATGTCTCAACGCGGATGGCGAGTGCAGATGATGCACTAGTCAGCATGACTGTACCCCTTATCTGCCTGCTTCAGAAATCACTGAAAGCACTAAAGGAAGAGGTTTTGAAAGAGGTGGAGGATGAGGAGTCACAAATTCAATTACCTTCAGGACAGTCAGCACAACGTCGTTCCTCACAAAGGGCTGGGCAGGGCTCACTTTGTGAGGAGTGAGGAGGAGGAGGAGGAGGAGTCAATGGAGGAGGAAGAAATCCCTACAGAGGGAGGTACACAACGCTCTAGTCAGTATGTAGAGCGAGGGTGGGGTGATGCAGAGGAGACAGAGATGACGCCTCTTCCAGAGGACAGCCTTTGTTGGCTAGTTGGGAGTCTGCAGCACATGGCTGATTTCATGCTTCAGTGCCTGAGAAACGACCGCCGCATCGCCCACATTCTCAGCACGTCAGATTACTGGGTGTACACCCTCCAAGACCCTCGCTACCGGGACAACTTACAAACCCTCATCACACCGGTGAACCGGGACCGTAAAATGCAGGAGTACCAAGACACACTGGTGCAATCCATACTGTTGTACATTCCAGCCGAGAGAGCTGCTGCTGCTGCTACTGCTGCTGCTTTACAAAGCAGCTCTGTGCGTCGAGGCAGTGTAGACACCTCTACAACAAGAGGGAGCAGAAGCAGCGCCTCTGCACAGGGCAAGAACTGTATGTTACAAATGTGGCAAAGTTTTGTGACAGCGCCAGCAAGGTCTACACCATCCGAGACGGCTCCAGTCACCAGGAAGAAACGTTTCCGTAAGATGGTGACAGACTACTTGGCTTTCCCTCTAAGTGTACTCCCAGATGCCTCTTCCCCTTTCAAATTTTGGGTCTCTAAGTTGGATACATGGCCAGAGCTTAGCCAGTATGCATTGGAGGTGCTGGCTTGCCCTGCTGCCAGTGTATTATCTGAGCGTGTCTTTAGTGCTGCAGGTGGTGTAGTAACAGACCGTCGCATGCGACTATCCTCAGAGAATGTAGACCGGCTTACTTTTCTGAAAATGAACAAGGCATGGATCTCACCTGAATTTGCCTGTCCGTTTTCAGATTAAATAACTGTTTGGCAACGTTTTCCATGTCTCCTGTTATGTTCATCTTTCTACCACTTGAACTGTACTCCCTGGGCTACAACACCGCCATTTGTTGCTCATAAGTAATTGGCAGGGGTACTGACTCCTGGCCAGCCTGGTTACAGCACGACAGCTGTTTCCTGGCAGTGTGAACGTCAATTATCCTCCAATAAGTTGTGCTGTCGTGTTGCATTCGGGTTAGCCGACTCTATGGTGCCTGCAGTTTAGGTGATTCCTATGTGTGCTGTGGGATATGTAAATAAAGGCGGTTTCCATTGTGACAATAGGATAAGCACCCACTGTAGGACTGTGTGATTCGGTAACTGCGGACTGCTTGCGTCCTGTCAACTTACATTTTCATGGGTGCGTTCTTCTACCCTCCGGGGTCCAGTACCGTCAAGTGGTTCTCCCCAGTGCCTTTGGCCTAGGTGCCTCCATCTCCGTATCCGAGTTCCAGCAACGTCTGCTGGTCCTTGGTAGTGCTTTGGAGCACAGGTACCTCCTGCTTAGTACCGTGTCACCGTAACGTCAGCTGGTACTCGTTGTGACATTGCCTCTTTTCTTCTGCTACCCGTCCGGGTCCAGTACGTCAAGTGGTTCTCCCAGTGCCTTTGGCCTAGGTGCCTCATCTCCATATCCGAGTTCCAGCAACGTCTGCTGGTCCTTGGTAGTGCTTTGGAGCACAGGTACCTCCTGCTAGTAACCGTGTCAAATATATCCTATAATGGGCGACCTATACCAAGGCACTTCCTACCAAAGTAGTATTCAAAAAAGGAACCAATGGAAGTATATAGCCTTAAAATACAAAACTTTATTATGTTAACATATTATAAAACCACCAATATAAAAGAAGGAGATATACAAGCAAAACCACTCACATAAAGTGAATATGCGCAAAAATATGGTACAGTACAAATCAAATATTAATACATGTATTGAAAACCAAACAACTACAAAGTGGTAGAGGAACTAATATATGACAACAATCAAAGAAGGTTTACACCATTCATTAATATATTGAATCCTATATCACCATGTCAAAATAAGTCAGAAGGGGAAAAGCTAATGAGAAAACAGAGTGTATGCCCCCTCTGACATAAAATTTGTACAATGTACCAAAAAAGAGTATGCTAAATGCACACTAGTACAAAAATATACAAGCCATATAAGGCAAATTACCAATGATGCATCTAAAGCATATCAAAATGAACACATGTTTAGCAGCAATATGCATGTAAAAATATGTGCCAATAAATTCAAATGCAGAGGGTAAATCCCTGCATCCAAAACCTAATCATGCATGTACTAGGGTGCAGAACACTTTCCCAAATAGTCTAAGGAGCCTCACAAATGTGACGCTACATAGGTTTCAATGGATACAGGGTTACTTTCCCATTATCCAAAAGACATGGTAATAAGATAGATAGATGAATCTATGGTAAGAAGCGCATACAACCTTATGTGGTGAGCAGAAGAAATACCCGACGCGCGTTTCGCGTTAGCTTTGTCCAAGGGGTACTTTTGGTATAGTCTGGTGTTCAGTGTGAGCATATATATACATAAATTCCCCATAGATTATAACTACCTCCAGGTGATACCACCATGTGAGTCGTATCGCCGCAGTTCCCGGCGTGTGACGCCGCTGACGAACGCTTCCGCTCCCTGCTCCGCCACTCCCCTATCCGGCACGTCAGGACAGGGAGAAGGCTGACAAACAGCGAGCGTAACACGTTCCCCAGGCAACCCACAACTCTGTAGCACACGTCACCGGTGGCTGCACCGCCCACTCTGGTCTGACGTGTCAAGACCAGGGGCCGCGCCAGCCAGCTACAGCGCCCGTGTTTCCACAGAGCTAACCGGGAAATGGGGCATATGTGTACCCATATGAAAAATTATTCAATTTAAAATAGTGAATAAAATGATTAAGATAATAATGTGAGTATCATTAAGTGTACAGATGTGTTTAAAAACAACCGTTAATATGTGAAGCAAAATGCATATTGTTATATACTCATAATTATAAAGTAATCCAAACCAAAAAACAATAAAAAATATACAATATAAATAAAAAAGATTAGTGCAGTGAAAGTTCCCATATAAAGAAAGGTAAAAGGAAACATATGGGGAATATATAAACTAAACAAAGTAAAAATAAGATAAATAATAATATACAACAAATCACATTAAAAGAAACACCTAGCTACCACTAGAAAAACATATGAATATATATGTATTTAAATATGTGTATTAAATATGCCGATATACACATATATAGGTAGAAGTTAACAATGATAAGTTGAGGTTTCTTCTTATCCAGTATAAAGTCAGACATAGGTACACTCCCAATGTCCCGAGGATTATCCTTATTCTCAAGACCTCCCAAAGTTATGGATTTCTTCAATGTTATCCCAAAAATCATGCACGATGTCGAATTCCTTCAGATGGGTTGTAATTTAGAAATCCACAAGATATATTCATACCAGTGAGTAGACAGGAAAAATAAGTGAATAATTAAAAACAAAAAGACCACCAAACAAAAAAATAAAAGATAAAATAAATTTAATACTTATAGGAAGGGGGCAAAACTCAAGACCTCATTAAGTCCTTTCGGTTGTAAAGAACCCATCTTATAGATCCATTTTGCTTCTAACTGGGCTAACTTTTTTCTCCAATTGCCACCACGTTGGTTAATGAAAACTTTGTCTATGCCCATAACTTTCAATAAAGAGGGATCAGAATCATGGTGCAATTTAAAATGTCTTGGTATGGGTTTAAGGCATGCAACATCTTCCTCTTCACTCGCTTTCTTGATGTCTCTATAGTGTTCCCTAACTCTGATTTTCAAGGGTCTAGAGGTCATACCAATGTAATTTTTATTACATGGACACATTGCGCAGTAAACTACTCCCACTGAATTGCACGTTATATGTTGAGTGACATCAAAGGTCTTTCCATCACTTGATACGAATGTGTTATTACGTACCATATTGGGGCACGAAATGCAATCCTTACAGGGAAAGAAACCCCACTTTGGGCCTTTAGAGCCAAATGCTTTCTCTGGATTAGTCCCACTATGGTAACTATGTACCAATATATCCCGAAGGTTATTAGACCTCCTGTATGTAATTGAGGGTTGTTTCTGAATACATCCTTTCAAGGAATTGTCCATGGTTAGTAAAGGCCAGAACTTATTAAGAGCCTTCTTGACCTCCCACCATTTATCATTGTAGGTGGATATGTACCTCACTTTTTGTATGTCTGTGGCCTTTTCTTTAGGAATCAATAATTCTGCCCTTGAGATTTTACTCGCTTTCTTGAAGCCTCTTTTAATACTTCGTTTAGAGTAACCTCTGGAGAGAAATCTCTGTGATAAATCTAGGGCTTGATCTTGAAATGCCTTCTCATTGGAACATATTCTCTTAGCCCTCAGGAATTGGCCTGTAGGATACTGCATATAAGAGATTTGGGATGTGAGGAGGTTGCTTGTAATATCGAATTAACTGCAGTTTCTTTACGATGTACATTCGTCTGCAAGAAACCATCCTCACCTTTTGTGATCAATATGTCCAAAAAATCTAATTCTGTTTGACTAAATTTACTTGTCAGCCTAATGTTCATACCATTATCATTCAGTATATCCCGGAAGTGGAGAAGGTCCTGCTCTGTCCCCTGCCAAATCATGAAAATATCATCAATGTATCGGACCCAGAGCAGGACCTTCTCAATGTAAGCAACCGGATTTACAAAAAAGATATTGCGTTCCCACATACCCAAAAAGAGGTTAGCATATGAGGGGGCAGAGGCCGCCCCCATAGCTGTACCTTGCTTTTGTAGGTATATGGTTTCCTTGAACATAAAATAGTTGTGTTCCAGGACAAACTGAAGTAATGTAATCAGAAAATCCACCACTTCAACATCAAGATTGGACATTGTCAGATACATCTTAGCCGCTTGTATCCCATCTTTATGTTGTATCGAAGTGTAGAGTGATTCTACATCAAAGCTGACTAACCACATGTCAGCATCCATGGGAATCCCTTCTATCTTTTAAGAACATCACTGGTGTCTTTTTGGGTATGTGGGAACGCAATATCTTTTTTGTAAATCCGGTTGCTTACATTGAGAAGGTCCTGCTCTGGGTCCGATACATTGATGATATTTTCATGATTTGGCAGGGGACAGAGCAGGACCTTCTCCACTTCCGGGATATACTGAATGATAATGGTATGAACATTAGGCTGACAAGTAAATTTAGTCAAACAGAATTAGATTTTTTGGACATATTGATCACAAAAGGTGAGGATGGTTTCTTGCAGACGAATGTACATCGTAAAGAAACTGCAGTTAATTCGATATTACAAGCAACCTCCTCACATCCCAAATCTCTTATATGCAGTATCCCTACAGGCCAATTCCTGAGGGCTAAGAGAATATGTTCCAATGAGAAGGCATTTCAAGATCAAGCCCTAGATTTATCACAGAGATTTCTCTCCAGAGGTTACTCTAAACGAAGTATTAAAAGAGGCTTCAAGACAGCGAGTAAAATCTCAAGGGCAGAATTATTGATTCCTAAAGAAAAGGCCACAGACATACAAAAAGTGAGGTACATATCCACCTACAATGATAAATGGTGGGAGGTCAAGAAGGCTCTTAATAAGTTCTGGCCTTTACTAACCATGGACAATTCCTTGAAAGGATGTATTCAGAAACAACCCTCAATTACATACAGGAGGTCTAATAACCTTCGGGATATATTGGTACATAGTTACCATAGTGGGACTAATCCAGAGAAAGCATTTGGCTCTAAAGGCCCAAAGTGGGGTTTCTTTCCCTGTAAGGATTGCATTTCGTGCCCAATATGGTACGTAATAACACATTCGTATCAGTGATGGAAAGACCTTTGATGTCACTCAACATATAACGTGCAATTCAGTGGGAGTAGTTTACTGCGCAATGTGTCCATGTAATAAAAATTACATTAGTATGACCTCTAGACCCTTGAAAATCAGAGTTAGGGAACACTATAGAGACATCAAGAAAGCGAGTGAAGAGGAAGATGTTGCATGCCTTAAACCCATACCAAGACATTTTAAATTGCACCATGATTCTGATCCCTCTTTATTGAAAGTTATGGGCATAGACAAAGTTTTCATTAACCAACGTGGTGGCAATTGGAGAAAAAGTTAGCCCAGTTAGAAGCAAAATGGATCTATAAGATGGGTTCTTTACAACCGAAAGGACTTAATGAGGTCTTGAGTTTTGCCCCCTTCCTATAAGTATTAAATTTATTTTATCTTTTATTTTTTTGTTTGGTGGTCTTTTTGTTTTTAATTATTCACTTATTTTTCCTGGTCTACTCACTGGTATGAATATATCTTGTGGATTTCTAAATTACAACCCATCTGAAGGAATTCGACATCGTGCATGATTTTTGGGATAACATTGAAGAAATCCATAACTTTGGGAGGTCTTGAGAATAAGGATAATCCTCGGGACATTGGGAGTGTACCTATGTCTGACTTTATACTGGATAAGAAGAAACCTCAACTTATCATTGTTAACTTCTACCTATATATGTGTATATCGGCATATTTAATACACATATTTAAATACATATATATTCATATGTTTTTCTAGTGGTAGCTAGGTGTTTCTTTTAATGTGATTTGTTGTATATTATTATTTATCTTATTTTTACTTTGTTTAGTTTATATATTCCCCATATGTTTCCTTTTACCTTTCTTTATATGGGAACTTTCACTGCACTAATCTTTTTTATTTATATTGTATATTTTTTATTGTTTTTTGGTTTGGATTACTTTATAATTATGAGTATATAACAATATGCATTTTGCTTCACATATTAACGGTTGTTTTTAAACACATCTGTACACTTAATGATACTCACATTATTATCTTAATCATTTTATTCACTATTTTAAATTGAATAATTTTTCATATGGGTACACATATGCCCCATTTCCCGGTTAGCTCTGTGGAAACACGGGCGCTGTAGCTGGCTGGCGCGGCCCCCTGGTCTTGACACGTCAGACCAGAGTGGGCGGTGCAGCCACCGGTGACGTGTGCTACAGAGTTGTGGGTTGCCTGGGGAACGTGTTACGCTCGCTGTTTGTCAGCCTTCTCCCTGTCCTGACGTGCCGGATAGGGAGTGGCGGAGCAGGGAGCGGAAGCGTTCGTCAGCGGCGTCACACGCCGGGAACTGCGGCGATACGACTCACATGGTGGTATCACCTGGAGGTAGTTATAATCTATGGGGAATTTATGTATATATATGCTCACACTGAACACCAGACTATACCAAAAGTACCCCTTGGACGAAGCTAACGCGAAACGCGCGTCGGGTATTTCTTCTGCTCACCACATAAGGTTGCATGCGCTTCTTACCATAGATTTATCTATCTATCTTATTACCATGTCTTTTGGATAATGGGAAAGTAATCCTGTATCCATTGAAACCTATGTAGCGTCACATTTGTGAGGCTCCTTAGACTATTTGGGAAAGTGTTCTGCACCCTAGTACATGCATGATTAGGTTTTGGATGCAGGGATTTACCCTCTGCATTTGAATTTATTGGCACATATTTTTACATGCATATTGCTGCTAAACATGTGTTCATTTTGATATGCTTTAGATGCATCATTGGTAATTTGCCTTATATGGCTTGTATATTTTTGTACTAGTGTGCATTTAGCATACTCTTTTTTGGTACATTGTACAAATTTTATGTCAGAGGGGGCATACACTCTGTTTTCTCATTAGCTTTTCCCCTTCTGACTTATTTTGACATGGTGATATAGGATTCAATATATTAATGAATGGTGTAAACCTTCTTTGATTGTTGTCATATATTAGTTCCTCTACCACTTTGTAGTTGTTTGGTTTTCAATACATGTATTAATATTTGATTTGTACTGTACCATATTTTGCGCATATTCACTTTATGTGAGTGGTTTTGCTTGTATATCTCCTTCTTTTATATTGGTGGTTTTATAATATGTTAACATAATAAAGTTTTGTATTTTAAGGCTATATACTTCCATTGGTTCCTTTTTTTGAATATTAGTAACCGTGTCACAGTAATGTCAGCTGGTACTCGGTTGTGACATTGCCTCTTTTCCTTCTGCTACCCGTCCGGGGTCCAGTACCGTCAAGTGGTTCTCCCCAGTGCCTTTGGCCTAGGTGCCTCCATCTCCGTATCCGAGTTCCAGCAACGTCTGCTGGTCCTTGGTAGTGCTTTGGAGCACAGGTACCTCCTGCTTAGTAACCGTGTCACAGTAACGTCAGCTGGTACTCGGTTGTGACATTGCCTCTTTTCCTTCTGCTACCTGTCCGGGGTCCAGTACCGTCAAGTGGTTCTCCCCAGTGCCTTTGGCCTAGGTGCCTCCATCTCCGTATCCGAGTTCCAGCAACGTCTGCTGGTCCTTGGTAGTGCTTTGGAGCACAGGTACCTCCTGCTTAGTAACCGTGTCACAGTAACGTCAGCTGGTACTCGGTTGTGACATTGCCTCTTTTCCTTCTGCTACCCGTCCGGGGTCCAGCACGTCAGCTGGCCTCGTATACTTCTCAGTTGTCATCTATGCTCCTTTCTTCTGTACCCGTCGGGTCCAGCACAGTCAGCTGGTTCTCGTTACTTCATTCTCTTGCTCATCTGAACCGTAGTTCCAGTAAACGTCAGCTGTTCTCGAAATTAGAGACATAAAGACCCCCAGAGAAGTGACGACAACAGGACAGACATGAAGCCAACCAGCCTGAACACCATCACAAAGAAAAAATAAAAGATTACCCAGAAGAAGATCACCAACAGGACAAAGAAGGTTAAGACAAACTACAAGATACAGAACAAGAGACAGAAGAACAATAAGCAAAAGATCAAAAAACAGAAGAACATGAAGTATAAGACCAAAATGAAGAGCAAAATATATGCTGTAAATTATAAGCAGAAGAAGACTAAGCAGTGTATGGGGGTGAGTCCGTTCCTCCTCGTGGTGCCCCTGGAAAATGCCTGCTGCTGCAGGCTAAACTGAACACGGACAAATACTGTTGTAATTTTAAATCTTTTGTGACAGCAAGAACGGAAGGATGAACAATTCATACTTTTACAGATTACAAGTACAGGAATCTCTGTCACAAATAAGAATATGATGAAGAAGATGAAGAGGAAGAAGATGAAGAATTTGAATATGAAGAAGATTAATTAGTTTAATAATAACAATATGAGTAATGTAAACAAAAACATGAATAGCAAGAAGTTTAAGAAGAAGATTAAGAAGGTGAAGATGAAGAATAATTTGATGAGAAAGATGATGCTGCTGCTGAAGATTATGAAGGAGAAAGTGTGGCACTTCCAAAAGTTAAAAAGGTGAAGAGCATGGAAGTTGTGAAACATACATATTTGCCAAAATAGAAAAAAGGTTAACAACATTGTCAATTTGTTAGTCAATCCAAACGTATTTCCAAAAAAATATATATTAATGCTATTCCAATGCATTGGGTTAAACATGTATGCCTTTATTGTCTCCTCAACCTCCCCCAATACATTCTACATTAGTCTTTGTTGTTTTCCTTCATGTACAATTAACCAACAAGGCAAGAATGTTTTTTTTTTAATTTCGATATTTTGTTCCCATAGACTTACATGGGACTTCCGCTATCGAAATCGGATATCGACGATATTTAGTGCTATCGGCGATACAATTTCGATACGATATTTTTAGATATCGAGCAATATCGCTCAACACTACTGATCATTATTTTAGTATTCAGTCACTATGTGGTGGTAATATGTTGTCCGGCCATGGTGTTGTGGTACTTGGTCCTTGAATGTGATATTATTTGGTCACTATGGTGGTAATATGTGGTCTGGACATGGTGTGGTGGTATTTGGTCCTTGTATGTGATATTATTCTGTCACTGTGGTGGTAATATGTGGTCTGGACATGATGTTGTGGTACTTGGTCCTTGTATGTGATATTATTCGGTCACTGTGGTGGTAATATGTGGTCTGGACATGGTGGGGTGGTATTTGGTCCTTGTATGTGATATTATTCTGTCACTGTGGTGGTAATATGTGGTCTGGACATGGTGTTGTGGTACTTGGTCCTTGTATATGATATTATTCGATCACTGTCATGGTAATATGTGGTCTGGTGGTATTTGTTCTTTGTATGTGATATTATTGGTCATTTTAAAAATTGAAAACTAAATAAAAATATACCTAAATTGTATTGCATATTTTAACAAATGTTTAATAGGTTACAGTATAGTAGGGCCTGGCCAAAAGTATCTACTGTGTTGTGGTGGCGGCTTAAAAAATCTTTTGGCCAAAACAAGAGCTGCTGGTTATTTGTGTGATCTGGTGATGGGAACTGTTAATGTGTGATTGGTAAGAAGCGGAGTTTTTCCAAGAGAGAGCGGTGGGACTGTGGACAGTTTGAGGGGTGGAGGTGGGGCTGGGGTGTAGCTTGGGTGGAGTCTCAATGGGGCCCCGAAAATTTTGCCAGTATGGGGCCCCAAAATTCCTAGTGGCAGCCCTGTTAGGGACTGTGATGCAAAGCCGTGCACTATGTAGTGCTATGAACGGGTGTGAATTGAACTCTGACACTATGCACTGAAGTTATATGCCTTGAAGTTATATGAAATTGTGTGGATTGGAACCTTTCTGTGTGGAGATAACACATTAGAGACTTTTATGTTTGAACTTAATGGGTCACTGCCTCATCACTGCGTACGGTGCTACCGCTGCCTTACAAATTTTATGTTATGAATGTGTTAGAGATGGTTTCTGAGCAGAGGCTCCATCTGGTGGTTACAGACAGTACTGAACCTTTCAGCGAGGAGTGGCAATCAGAGATCACGGACTGGTCTGATATAAGGGAGGTTCCCTCCCATGATGGTTGCCGGTGATCAATTGTTCTTGTCTCAATTGTGGTTCCTGGTTCATTTGGAAGTTTGCTTGAGTCTTGCCTGCATCTCCTGCTTTTTTTGTGCTTGCTTTTTGCATTGTTTTCTGCACTTTTGTGGAGGTCAGCCAGGTCCCCTCCTGGGGCCTGAGCTCCTCACAGTTTATCTGCAGCCACTGTTATTTGCTCATTTGCTTTTTCCTGGCTTTTCAGCGGCTGCAGCTTGGTTTTGTTCACACTGAGATCTGATTTAGCGGGAGGCGAGATCGTGTGATCTCAGTATTTTTTAAATCAGAATTGTTGGATTTTTGTAGGGTTTTCTGGGTTGCAGAAAGTAATCTCTCCTTTCCTATCCTATTTAGTCAGCTTGTGGCCCCAGCGTTTGCTCAATCTATTTTCTGCCTATGTTTGTGTTTTCATCTTGTCTAACCGCCATTATATGTTTGGGGGCTTCCTATTTTCTTTGGGGATCTGCTCCAGGGCAGATAGCTTTCATCTTTCTGCCTTTAGGTGTAGTTATCTCTCAGGCTGTGACGAGGCGTCTAGGATCAACGTAGGAACGCTCCACGGCTACCTCTAGTTGTGTCGTTAGTTTAGGAATCTGCAACCCATCAGTTACCAACATCTCAGGTGTTCTGCTGCCCTACTGTTGTTCCTGTCCTCCTCAGCTACCGAAACACAACAGTTTACTTCTAGAGAGAGGTTTTTTGAAAAGGGTAAATACTATAAACTCTTGTTATTTAACACTGCAAACAAATTTATTTGTAACTTTTCCGTTCACTTTTATCACTTTTATGTTACTATAGAATCTAAATGAATGTGCAGATCAAAATATTTGTCACCCATTTCTTTCATAATTGAGGTTATTGGATCCATGACAAAGGAAATGTGTCATAAGTAAATTACCTATTATTTAAGTCAGGTTTTTTTGTTACATGTAATTTTTAAAAAATTGCTATGTTTTTTTTTCATATCATGATCTTTAACAAAAAACAAAATTAATATCCTCGCACCTGGGTCTGGGACTATTTTAGACTTTTTTCAGGAAAAGCTTTCAGCATGCTCATGATCATCAGAGGCAGGAATAAAATGACAGTAACACCACTATACACAGCTGATAACAGAGGATCCACCAATCGCAATGAGCGATTTCACAGCTGATCCTGCTACTCTCTCTTCACTTTTGCACATGCATATTAGATGTTTTAATATAAAAGTAGTGTAAGAGTCTCCTCATTGTGACTAATCTATATGTAAATTTCCTGTAAGAACAGGAAGTAAGAGTATAATAAAGCCCAGTGGCCAGTGTGAAAATTGCAAAAGTACTACTTTTTATTTTTATTTTTTTGATTTAGAAAAATTAGCTGACAAAAATTAATAATAAAATCCTTGACTATAGGTTATTCACAAGTTGTTCATATGAGACAGCACTGTAATATCCTCATTTGAACAAATTATTAACCCATGTTTCCAGCGTA
>JARQOD010000003.1:171312871-171334501 GCA_033576555.1 Oophaga sylvatica
AAATGTGTGGGGTGCTGCCCTGGCGGCCAGGTTTAGCAGCCCAGCGTGTGCTATTCCTGTGGTGATATGACATCGTTGGTGGCAGTGGTCTTATTAAAAGCGCACCGGCAGCCTAAGTTAAGGTGTCATGGCACCAGAAGCAGTCGGTGTGCGACCGCTACAGCATTCCCCAATGCCACTGCTCACGACATAACACATCCTGGGCTCCTACCAAAGTGACACAACACATCCTGTGCTCCTAACAAAGTGAGCACGGTCAATACACCCTGCGTCTCAGAGCTCGCTCTGAGACTCACACATCGACCGCTTCCAGTACAATGACACTGAAAGTGTGGCTGCCAGCACGCTTTAAATAGGTCCATTGCCACCAATGATGTCATATCACTACAGGAATAGTGCATGCTGCACTGCTACACCCGGCCCCCAGGGCAGCACCCCATACAGTGTGTACACACTCTTGGCTTGGACTCCATCTGTATTCAGTATTATTTTGCTCCCCATACATCTCTATCTAAGGCCGGGATCACACATGTGAGAAACACGGACGAGTCTCGCATGTGAATTCCCAGCACTGCCGCCAGCACTCGGGAGTGGAGTGTACAGCTGCATGTATTTCTATGCAGCCGCTCGTTCGGCTCCCGATTGCAGGCGGCAGTGTCGGGAATTCACATGCGAGACTCGTCCGTGCATCTAGCATGTGTGATCCTGACCTAACCCATATTTTTGACTGATTCTTTCCTTTTTACTATATGAGACTCCAGTCTTCCTTTTGAAGTCCATTCTTTGGACCCCATATCTCTTTTGACAAGCTCATCAAGCAGCTACTGCACTTTCTCTACACTACTGGATCTAGGTCAGTAAATCTTCCTCTTGATATATACATATATACTGTATATATTTTTTAAAGAAAAAGGTATACACCAACTTACAATACTTGTTTCCCTGTACCTTTTTCTAAGTACCTGTATTTACAGTCATGGCCAAAAGTTTTGAGAATGACACAAATATTAATTTTTACAAAGTCTACTGCTTCATTTTTTCTAATGGCAATTTGCATATACTCCAGAATGTTATAAAGAGTGATCAACTTAACAGCAATTACTTGCAAAGTCAATATTTGGCTAGAAAATGAACTTTATCCCCCAAAACACATTTCAACATCATTGTAGCCCTGCCTTAAAAGGACCAGCTAACCTCTTTTCAGTGATTGCTCCATTAACACAGGTGTTTGTGTTGATGAGGACATGGCTGGAGATCAATCTGTCATGATTAAGTAAGAATGAGACCACTGGACACTTTAAAAGGAGGCTGGTGCTTGGCATCATTGTTTCTCTTCTGTTAACCATGGTTATCTCTAAAGAAACACATGCAGTCATCATTGCAATGCACAAAAATGGCCTAACAGGGAAGAGTATCGCAGCTAGAAAGATTGCACCTCAGTCAACAATCTATCACATCATCAAGAACTTCAAGGAGAGAGGTTCCATTGTTGCCAAAAAGGCTCCAGGGCGCCCAAGAAAGACCAGCAAGCGCCAGAACCGTCTCTTAAAAGTGTTTCAGCTGCGGGATTGGGCTACCAGCAGTGCAGAGCTTGCTCAGGAATGGCAGCAGGCAGGTGTGAGTGCATCTGCATGCGCTGTGAGGCTGAGACTCTTTGAGCAAGGCCTGGTCTCAAGGAGGGCAGCAAAGAAGCCACTTCTCTCCAGAAAAAACATCATGGACAGACTGATATTCTGCAAAAGGTACAGGCAGTGGACTGCTGAGGACTGGGGTAAAGTTATTTTCTCTGATGAATCCCCTTTTCGATGGTTTGGGACATCAGGAAAACGCCTCATTCGGAGAAGACAAGGTGAGCGCTACCACCCGTCTTGTCTCATGCCAACTGTTAAGCATCCTGAAACCATTCATGTGTGGGGTTGCTTCTCAGCCAAGCGAATCGGCTCTCTCACAGTCTTGCCTATAAACACAGCCATGAATAAAGAATGGTACCAGAATGTCCTCCAAGAGCAACTTCTCCCAACCCTCCAAGAGCAGTTTGGCGATCAACAATGCCTTTTCCAGCATGATGGAGCACCTTGCCATAAAGCAAAGGTGATAACTAAATGGCTCAGGGAACAAAACATAGAGATTTTGGGTCCATGGCCTGGAAACTCCCCAGATCTTAATCCCATTGAGAACTAGTGGTCAATCATCAAGAGACGGGTGGACAAACAAAAACCTAAAAATTCTGACAAAATGAAAGGCATTGATTGTGCAAGAATGGACTGCTATCAGTCAGGATTTGTCCAGAAGTTGATTGAGAGCATGACAGGGAGAATTGCAGAGGTCCTGAAGAAGAAGGGTCAACACTGCAAATATTGACTTGCTGCATTAACTCATTCTAACTGTCAATATAAGCTTTTGTTACTCATATGTTTGCAATTATATTTCTGTCTGTGATAAAAACATCTGTCAAACACACACATAAAAACCAGAGGGCAGCAGATCATGTGAAAATATAATATTTGTGTCATTCTCAAAACTTTTGGCCATGACTGTATACCTGTTTTACATGAATAACTTTTTGATATGGATGCACCAGTGCATAGCCTCATCTCCAGTACCTGCATATTCACAAGCACATGCAGTTACACAAGATTCCAGCCATCCACATTGTTAGTATTTTTCACCATAGATAGTATTTTTTCTGTTGCTAGCATGTTTGATTTTATTTGATTTCATTCTTGGTGGTTGTGCTTTACTCTATTTTGCTTACTTTTTATTGTGAATCACATGGATTTCTATATCTTGAATTATGTATATTTTTGTCACCTTACAGTATATATGTACAGCACATCAATCTTTGTGTATAGCTCCTCTTTTTAGCTATGTTTGAAAAAGACCCAGGCTGGGTCGAAACATAACCTTTATTGATCTACTGTCTAAGCTACTATTTTTGAACACTGTGGTGTGAGTACCCTTTTGTACAATAAATGACACTTCTTGCATAATTTTTTGCAAGTGCGGCTGACTACCTTCTACACATCAAAGTTCAGATACACTTTGATGTGGTCTATGGTCATAACTAAGCAGAAGTTCATATAAAACATAAAAAGGGATAAGTTTTAATTAAATCCAATTTTAACATGCATTTCTCTATAAAAAAAAATTACCCTGAAGATGTTCATATTTTTTAAAGTTAAATATAGGAAAGCAAAGCGTTCATGGAACTCAAAAAGTTGCCAATTTTTTTTTTCACCAGAAATTAATTTTACATTGGTAAAGTTGAAAACCACACTATAAATGATTTGGTTCGAATATTTTTTAAACACTTAAATGTCCAATTAACACACAAGAGCATAGATTGAAAGCGATAGAGCCCTATTAACTTCTCATGAAAAGATTCAGAGATTTCTTAAAGAGTCATCAACTAAGAAGGTTGTCTTTTACTAATTAAACAACTTGAATTCTTCAACTCACAATATAAGGATGTGAGAGGTAGGGGAGAGGGGTATTGTCAGGAGCTAGTCATGCTGAAAATGTGCGAGGATCCCATGCAGGGGAAATAGCCTCTGATGGGTGCTGTACCTGCTGTTTATTGCAGCTTGGAAGACTTTAAGGAAGATGTAATTTTTCAGCACAACTGACCAGGTAAAATCAAATTATTTTTATTGAAGACAAATTAAAACATGGTTAAAAAAGAAGAAACCTCATGGCCTGATGCCTTTCTGGCCTACTAACATGCCCTTAGTTCTATGACCATGCCGTTTGTGATCAATTAGAGATTGACAGTAGCAACTAAATGGTTAACAGCAGCAATCGGTGTTCAGCTCTGGTCTCTGCTGTTAGAGGCAGATGCTCTCTGTACAACATAGCCAGCATGTACCGTGTGTGGAGGCAGCTCAGCTCCTGAGCCCCCTCCATACATGGTTACCATAGGTACATCACTTTGTGCTAAGGGGATAAGATGAGTTTTTTTATTGATTAGAAACAGAAATCATCAATGATAAATTATCTAAAGTATATTAAAAAGTTTTAGGACTGCTTATCCTTCACATGGAGTTGAGGTTCTATTTGCTTTGGCGCCTTGCATATCATTATACTATTAGAGGCGGCTTTTAAATTTTGAAATCAAAATCTGAAATACAATACATATAAATGGTTAATCCCTATTCAGTCAAAGGAAAAGATTATTTTACTTCTTTATGCAAAGAAGCACTAATGAAATGATGGAAATGACCCGTTACTGTCAGGTATTCACTAAAAGTTGCAATTGTATCATCTCCCGACATTAACGTTTCCGCCATGCACATCCACCCTTATATTTTAATTATACCTATCAGTTTACCAATGACTGCTGGTTTTCTCCTAATCAGAGCTAAGGAACGGCTGCTGTATTATCACTCTTCTAACCAGCCGTAATGATCGCTTTAGGAAATGTCATGTATTTCATCACTTCTCTCTGAATGCCTCCGTTCTCATTTTATTGGTAGCTGAACTGATCCAGGTTTTAATACAAGTTTTCTCTCTCACTTGATTTCTCTTCTTGAAAGTAGAAAGTTTAACCTTTTGGAAAGAGTTAAAAGGGAAGCTATGATTGAAATTGATTTTTAATACCTACACTAATGTATACGTTTTATAGTAAGGTTTACAGTGCCGTGACTGTGACTGAAACAATTGACCTCTGATGGGCTTCACGTGGGCTCTTTTCATATTTCACCATTTTTCCACAAGACAAATGCTATGTGCTTCTTTAAGATGGGCAAAATTAGCTTCTGCCTCCTGGGAGATTTTTGCTGACTTCTGAATCACCATTGCAGGATATTAGGCAGAACTGCGTGGATTTATGTTAGTCTTGATCCAGAGAGCGCCGAGGTAAGATGCACCAATTGCATTAAGAGTTATGTGATGAATAAATGCAATGGTGTCCCATAGGAAAAAAAAACCCTATAGTCACCTTCAGCAATGTCAGCGCCGGGTCTGCCAGTGTTCACATGACATTGTAATGTAATATTAGCCACTGATGGTCTCCAGCACTCATGTGGCATAGCAATGTCAAGCGAGTATCAACATTACTGGGACAGAACAGTGCCGCTGCAGGTGGTGACTATAAGATTTTTTTTTAACTCTATAGCCTGCTAAGATGAAGTTGTATCTCTGACATGGTATTGAGCGATAGGAACCTATGCAAAGCTAAGAAGATTTATAGTACGGAAATAAAGGGGCTTATGCTATTGTAATAGAGCACACGCATTCTCAAACACAAGAATATGCTGGGTACATATACTGTATATGTACTGTATAATATATTGTTTTTATCTTCTTGTCATCCTTCTGGTATCACCTAGCCATGGTCATCACATACCTTAGTAGATCAAGACTGCAAACTCTTTTAGTGTATATATTGGAATAGGTAAATAAGATAAAATTAGAAAAAAGATATACTGTATATAGTGTGACAGGATCACTGGCAATGTATGTGAGACGACATATATATCACGAAGGTTGCTATCTTCCATGATATGAAACCCAGAAGTTTCTCACCAGCATGTTGTGCTGAGGAGTTAATCGGCCATGACAGGGTTGTTGTTTTTTTTGTAAGTGGCTGTACTCATATACTCATTCCTTCTATTTATGACCTTGATAACTCTTATTTAATTTATGTAGTTTAATTTTTATTCCATACAGGTTTTTAGACAACTGATTTGAAGAGGATGTTCAGTATCAATGGGTAATCTGCCACTGAGTCCATGAAGGGATGTGTACTATGGAAAAAGAATGACTTCTGTGATTACTGCTTGGTCACCAAGATGGGATTTAGAGCTTGGGTGGACCGGGCCATCTGTGATTTGGTTAGCATCATACTGTAAAACAAAATTATTATAAACTTTGATTAAAAGTCTGTAGTGATTAAATGAATTTATAACATTTGTTTCTAGATCATGGCACAAGATTCAGACCATTGGGTAAGGAAAAGAGTCAAGAAGGTCCTTCACAACAGGGCAGTTCTTTGGTTCAGGACTCAGGAGCGATAATGCTCTATTCTGCTCTCTTTGTAACGCCATTGTCCAGACAAATGATGACCATGGAGCAGATTGGCACATTGATAAGTCATAGTAAAGAACAGACACAACACCAAAGGTTACAGCTGTCAAAAGAAGTTCATGGGTGATTTTTTTTTGTTGAGTCAATGTCCTGTTTATCAATTTTCTTCACACATGTAACATTGCATTGTCCACCTCTTTATTACGTTTGGAAGGTAGTGGTGATGTCTACTGGCCCAGTTGCTTGTGTACACAGAAACACCTGCCCCACATTAGTCTAAGGCTTAGACTCCTCAATAAAACTGTAGTTCTGCTCTTATGACATTTATACTATATTTAAAGAGGTGAAACAGACACCTTTTATTTTATTATCTCTGCTCCCCTGAGTACTCAGTTATTTTTCTTTTTTTTAAATCCGTCATACATTACCAGAGTTTCCAGAGATATGGTCCATTTTATTTAGTGCTATTAGTTATACACTTCACTAAAAGGGCATTTCTCATAGGGTAATAATACAAAGAAATCCTGTGAACCTCATCTCTTGGTTAAAAAAATGAATCATTAAACAAAAAGGCCCACATCTCTGGATCTGTATGACATATCATAAGAAAACCAACAGAATACTCTAGGGAGAAATGGGAATTAAGTAGGACCAGAGCTGGTCACTTTTGACCTGGTAGCAGGTCCTCTTTAAGTGGCCACTTATTGTATATTAAATATATAAAATTGACTTCTTGAAGCATGCCATTTTATTTTGCCCTTTGCTCATACTTGAAAATATACATAAATCAGAACTATTCTAACTTTTTTCTTTGTCTCTGATATAAATGCAGGGAACTTCTTGAAAATTTTCAGATGTGATAGGGACTAATCAAAATCAGTCAAACACAGGGAATCGTTACTAGATCTCAACACATCTACTACACTGTTCTTAACTGAATAGAGTTTGGGGCACTTTCTTTCTTAGAAAATCGAATCCCTTGAGGCGCACCTTTATTCCAAAACGAATGGGATAACAAGACTATCATAGTTGTCCCAAGACACGCCTGGTTGTAGTAGTAGTCAGGTTGCTTCTTACAGACTACCCAATCAAAACCCCACAAATAAATACCTCTTTTTGTCCTTGCATCTTAATTTAGGAACATCTATAGCTTGATTTATTTGCCTGTGTGGATTGAATGGGTTGTTACCGACATCTGGTGTGAATTTCTTGTCAGTAGCACCTTTAGAAATATATTTACTTAGAAAATTGATGACGTGTTCAATACTTATTTCACACGCTGTAAATATGAGTTTCATTACCATCTCACCCTACATATAACAGTAAAGTTTGCTTTTCAACTTAACTGAACTAGCAAGTGTGCTGTCCATATAAGATATTCAGTAAGAACTGCAAACATAATAGTCAGAAAAATGTGAAGTTCTACTGGAAAATGATGAACTCTCCAGGGGTCGTCCTTGTGGGTGTAGTGACAATTCAAAACAAACACCTAGAATACTGTGCGTGAATCACATTTTTACTGTGATTATGCCCTGAACTCCTGGTGTGAGTGATAACAATGTGAGTTACCCAGGGCTACAATGCGCATTGCAAACTACAGATTCAGACACATTTATCTTATAAGTAAATAGCTTTTTTATTCAATCTATGCCGTGCTTACAGTATATTTACATTAAAAAATTGGTAGGTTTCAATATTTTTAAAGACGTTGTCCACTACTTTAGCATTATTGACCTATCCATAGGATAGGTTATCAATGTCTGATCGGTTGGGATCTGACACCCTCGATTATCAGCTGCTGTCTGGGGGGTGCCGGTGGCGACCGCCTGCTGGAAATGCACACTTGCGGAGCTGGCCATCTTTTTATAGTGGCCACCGCAGGGTACTACACAACCACTTCCTTTTGAAATCAAAAGGGGGCATACATGTGGTACCCTACCGCGGCCGCTTCAAAGTTGACGGATGCAGCTCTGCAAGTGAGTATTTCAGGCGGGCGACACCGATAACAAATGATCGGCGAGGTGCTGAGTGTCGGATCATGAGCAATTAGACATTGATGACTTATCCTAAGTATTGGTCAGCAATGTAAAAGTATTGGACAACCTCTTTAAACTGTTATCATACAGTATACTGACTTTGATTCCAAGTCTGTACTACAGCCCCAAGCAGTATTCATAATTCTGCTTGTTGACATTAACTTTTTAGTGCAGCAATTCGAAGTTGGATTCTGCCCACTCAAATTTTGATTTATACAGTTGCAAATGTATCCACAGAGTTGCTGAAACATTACGCTGGAAACATGGGTTAATAATTTGTTCAAATGAGGATATTACAGTGCTGTCTCATATGAACAACTTGTGAATAACCTATAGTCAAGGATTTTATTATTAATTTTTGTCAGCTAATTTTTCTAAATCAAAAAAATAAAAATAAAAAGTAGTACTTTTGCAATTTTCACACTGGCCACTGGGGCTTTATTATACTCTTACTTCCTGTTCTTACAGGAAATTTACATATAGATTAGTCACAATGAGGAGACTCTTACACTACTTTTATATTAAAACATCTAATATGCATGTGCAAAAGTGAAGAGAGAGTAGCAGGATCAGCTGTGAAATCGCTCATTGCGATTGGTGGATCCTCTGTTATCAGCTGTGTATAGTGGTGTTACTGTCATTTTATTCCTGCCTCTGATGATCATGAGCATGCTGAAAGCTTTTCCTGAAAAAAGTCTAAAATAGTCCCAGACCCAGGTGCGAGGATATTAATTTTGTTTTTTGTTAAAGATCATGATATGAAAAAAAAACATAGCAATTTTTTAAAAATTACATGTAACAAAAAAACCTGACTTAAATAATAGGTAATTTACTTATGACACATTTCCTTTGTCATGGATCCAATAACCTCAATTATGAAAGAAATGGGTGACAAATATTTTGATCTGCACATTCATTTAGATTCTATAGTAACATAAAAGTGATAAAAGTGAACGGAAAAGTTACAAATAAATTTGTTTGCAGTGTTAAATAACAAGAGTTTATAGTATTTACCCTTTTCAAAAAAACCTCTCTCTAGAAGTAAACTGTTGTGTTTCGGTAGCTGAGGAGGACAGGAACAACAGTAGGGCAGCAGAACACCTGAGATGTTGGTAACTGATGGGTTGCAGATTCCTAAACTAACGACACAACTAGAGGTAGCCGTGGAGCGTTCCTACGTTGATCCTAGACGCCTCGTCACAGCCTGAGAGATAACTACACCTAAAGGCAGAAAGATGAAAGCTATCTGCCCCGGAGCAGATCCCCAAAGAAAATAGGAAGCCCCCAAACATATAATGGCGGTTAGACAAGATGAAAACACAAACATAGGCAGAAAAATAGATTGAGCAAACGCTGGGGCCACAAGCTGACTAAATAGGATAGGAAAGGAGAGATTACTTTCTGCAACCCAGAAAACCCTACAAAAATCCAACAATTCTGATTTAAAAAATACTGAGATCACACGATCTCGCCTCCCGCTAAATCAGATCTCAGTGTGAACAAAACCAAGCTGCAGCCGCTGAAAAGCCAGGAAAAAGCAAATGAGCAAATAACAGTGGCTGCAGATAAACTGTGAGGAGCTCAGGCCCCAGGAGGGGACCTGGCTGACCTCCACAAAAGTGCAGAAAACAATGCAAAAAGCAAGCACAAAAAAAGCAGGAGATGCAGGCAAGACTCAAGCAAACTTCCAAATGAACCAGGAACCACAATTGAGACAAGAACAATTGATCACCGGCAACCATCATGGGAGGGAACCTCCCTTATATCAGACCAGTCCGTGATCTCTGATTGCCACTCCTCGCTGAAAGGTTCAGTACTGTCTGTAACCACCAGATGGAGCCTCTGCTCAGAAACCATCTCTAACACATTCATAACATAAAATTTGTAAGGCAGCGGTAGCACCGTACGCAGTGATGAGGCAGTGACCCATTAAGTTCAAACATAAAAGTCTCTAATGTGTTATCTCCACACAGAAAGGTTCCAATCCACACAATTTCATATAACTTCAAGGCATATAACTTCAGTGCATAGTGTCAGAGTTCAATTCACACCCGTTCATAGCACTACATAGTGCACGGCTTTGCATCACAGTCCCTAACAGGGCTGCCACTAGGAATTTTGGGGCCCCATACTGGCAAAATTTTCGGGGCCCCATTGAGACTCCACCCAAGCTACACCCCAGCCCCACCTCCACCCCTCAAACTGTCCACAGTCCCACCGCTCTCTCTTGGAAAAACTCCGCTTCTTACCAATCACACATTAACAGTTCCCATCACCAGATCACACAAATAACCAGCAGCTCTTGTTTTGGCCAAAAGATTTTTTAAGCCGCCACCACAACACAGTAGATACTTTTGGCCAGGCCCTACTATACTGTAACCTATTAAACATTTGTTAAAATATGCAATACAATTTAGGTATATTTTTATTTAGTTTTCAATTTTTAAAATGACCAATAATATCACATACAAAGAACAAATACCACCAGACCACATATTACCATGACAGTGATCGAATAATATCATATACAAGGACCAAGTACCACAACACCATGTCCAGACCACATATTACCACCACAGTGACAGAATAATATCACATACAAGGACCAAATACCACCCCACCATGTCCAGACCACATATTACCACCACAGTGACCGAATAATATCACATACAAGGACCAAGTACCACAACATCATGTCCAGACCACATATTACCACCACAGTGACAGAATAATATCACATACAAGGACCAAATACCACCACACCATGTCCAGACCACATATTACCACCATAGTGACCAAATAATATCACATTCAAGGACCAAGTACCACAACACCATGGCCGGACAACATATTACCACCACATAGTGACTGAATACTAAAATAATGATCAGTAGTGTTGAGCGATATTGCTCGATATCTAAAAATATCGTATCGAAATTGTATCGCCGATAGCACTAAATATCGTCGATATCCGATTTTGATAGCGGAAGTCCCATGTAAGTCTATGGGAACAAAATATCGAAATTAAAAAAAACCATTCTTGCCTTGTTGGTTAATTGTACATGAAGGAAAACAACAAAGACTAATGTAGAATGTATTGGGGGAGGTTGAGGAGACAATAAAGGCATACATGTTTAACCCAATGCATTGGAATAGCATTAATATATATTTTTTTGGAAATACGTTTGGATTGACTAACAAATTGACAATGTTGTTAACCTTTTTTCTATTTTGGCAAATATGTATGTTTCACAACTTCCATGCTCTTCACCTTTTTAACTTTTGCCAGTGCCACACTTTCTCCTTCATAATCTTCAGCAGCAGCATCATCTTTCTCATCAAATTATTCTTCATCTTCACCTTCTTAATCTTCTTCTTAAACTTCTTGCTATTCATGTTTTTGTTTACATTACTCATATTGTTATTATTAAACTAATTAATCTTCTTCATATTCAAATTCTTCATCTTCTTCCTCTTCATCTTCTTCATCATATTCTTATTTGTGACAGAGATTCCTGTACTTGTAATCTGTAAAAGTATGAATTGTTCATCCTTCCGTTCTTGCTGTCACAAAAGATTAAAATTACAACAGTATTTGTCCGTGTTCAGTTTAGCCTGCAGCAGCAGGCATTTTCCAGGGGCACCACGAGGAGGAACGGACTCACCCCCATACACTGCTTAGTCTTCTTCTGCTTATAATTTACAGCATATATTTTGCTCTTCATTTTGGTCTTATACTTCATGTTCTTCTGTTTTTTGATCTTTTGCTTATTGTTCTTCTGTCTCTTGTTCTGTATCTTGTAGTTTGTCTTAACCTTCTTTGTCCTGTTGGTGATCTTCTTCTGGGTAATCTTTTATTTTTTCTTTGTGATGGTGTTCAGGCTGGTTGGCTTCATGCTCGTCGTCCTTGTTGTCGTCATCTTCTTCTGGGTGGGCTTTAATGTCGTCTAATTTCCGAGAAACAGCTGACGTTACTGGAACCCTGACGGGTATCAGATGGAGCAAGAGACAATGGAAGTAACGAGGACCAGTGACTGTGCTGGACCCGGACGGTAGCAGAAGGAAAAGGCAATGTCACAACCGAGTACCAGCTGACGTTACTGTGACACGGTTACTAAGCAGGAGGTACCTGTGCTCCAAAGCACTACCAAGGACAGCAGACGTTGCTGGAACTCGGATACGGAGATGGAGGCACCTAGGCCAAAGGCACTGGGGAGAACCACTTGACGGTACTGGACCCCGGACGGGTAGCAGAAGGAAAAGAGGCAATGTCACAACCGAGTACCAGCTGACGTTACTGTGACACGGTTACTAAGCAGGAGGTACCTGTGCTCCAAAGCACTACCAAGGACCAGCAGACGTTGCTGGAACTCGGATACGGAGATGGAGGCACCTAGGCCAAAGGCACTGGGGAGAACCACTTGACGGTACTGGACCCCGGACGGGTAGCAGAAGGAAAAGAGGCAATGTCACAACCGAGTACCAGCTGACGTTACTGTGACACGGTTACTAAGCAGGAGGTACCTGTGCTCCAAAGCACTACCAAGGACCAGCAGACGTTGCTGGAACTCGGATACGGAGATGGAGGCACCTAGGCCAAAGGCACTGGGGAGAACCACTTGACGGTACTGGACCCCGGACGGGTAGCAGAAGGAAAAGAGGCAATGTCACAACCGAGTACCAGCTGACGTTACTGTGACACGGTTACTAATATTCAAAAAAAGGAACCAATGGAAGTATATAGCCTTAAAATACAAAACTTTATTATGTTAACATATTATAAAACCACCAATATAAAAGAAGGAGATATACAAGCAAAACCACTCACATAAAGTGAATATGCGCAAAATATGGTACAGTACAAATCAAATATTAATACATGTATTGAAAACCAAACAACTACAAAGTGGTAGAGGAACTAATATATGACAACAATCAAAGAAGGTTTACACCATTCATTAATATATTGAATCCTATATCACCATGTCAAAATAAGTCAGAAGGGGAAAAGCTAATGAGAAAACAGAGTGTATGCCCCCTCTGACATAAAATTTGTACAATGTACCAAAAAAGAGTATGCTAAATGCACACTAGTACAAAAATATACAAGCCATATAAGGCAAATTACCAATGATGCATCTAAAGCATATCAAAATGAACACATGTTTAGCAGCAATATGCATGTAAAAATATGTGCCAATAAATTCAAATGCAGAGGGTAAATCCCTGCATCCAAAACCTAATCATGCATGTACTAGGGTGCAGAACACTTTCCCAAATAGTCTAAGGAGCCTCACAAATGTGACGCTACATAGGTTTCAATGGATACAGGGTTACTTTCCCATTATCCAAAAGACATGGTAATAAGATAGATAGATAAATCTATGGTAAGAAGCGCATGCAACCTTATGTGGTGAGCAGAAGAAATACCCGACGCGCGTTTCGCGTTAGCTTCGTCCAAGGGGTACTTTTGGTATAGTCTGGTGTTCAGTGTGAGCATATATATACATAAATTCCCCATAGATTATAACTACCTCCAGGTGATACCACCATGTGAGTCGTATCGCCGCAGTTCCCGGCGTGTGACGCCGCTGACGAACGCTTCCGCTCCCTGCTCCGCCACTCCCCTATCCGGCACGTCAGGACAGGGAGAAGGCTGACAAACAGCGAGCGTAACACGTTCCCCAGGCAACCCACAACTCTGTAGCACACGTCACCGGTGGCTGCACCGCCCACTCTGGTCTGACGTGTCAAGACCAGGGGGCCGCGCCAGCCAGCTACAGCGCCCGTGTTTCCACAGAGCTAACCGGGAAATGGGGCATATGTGTACCCATATGAAAAATTATTCAATTTAAAATAGTGAATAAAATGATTAAGATAATAATGTGAGTATCATTAAGTGTACAGATGTGTTTAAAAACAACCGTTAATATGTGAAGCAAAATGCATATTGTTTATATACTCATAATTATAAAGTAATCCAAACCAAAAAACAATAAAAAATATACAATATAAATAAAAAAGATTAGTGCAGTGAAAGTTCCCATATAAAGAAAGGTAAAAGGAAACATATGGGGAATATATAAACTAAACAAAGTAAAAATAAGATAAATAATAATATACAACAAATCACATTAAAAGAAACACCTAGCTACCACTAGAAAAACATATGAATATATGTATTTAAATATGTGTATTAAATATGCCGATATACACATATATAGGTAGAAGTTAACAATGATAAGTTGAGGTTTCTTCTTATCCAGTATAAAGTCAGACATAGGTACACTCCCAATGTCCCGAGGATTATCCTTATTCTCAAGACCTCCCAAAGTTATGGATTTCTTCAATGTTATCCCAAAAATCATGCACAATGTCGAATTCCTTCAGATGGGTTGTAATTTAGAAATCCACAAGATATATTCATACCAGTGAGTAGACTAGGAAAAATAAGTGAATAATTAAAAACAAAAAGACCACCAAACAAAAAAATAAAAGATAAAATAAATTTAATACTTATAGGAAGGGGGCAAAACTCAAGACCTCATTAAGTCCTTTCGGTTGTAAAGAACCCATCTTATAGATCCATTTTGCTTCTAACTGGGCTAACTTTTTCTCCAATTGCCACCACGTTGGTTAATGAAAACTTTGTCTATGCCCATAACTTTCAATAAAGAGGGATCAGAATCATGGTGCAATTTAAAATGTCTTGGTATGGGTTTAAGGCATGCAACATCTTCCTCTTCACTCGCTTTCTTGATGTCTCTATAGTGTTCCCTAACTCTGATTTTCAAGGGTCTAGAGGTCATACCAATGTAATTTTTATTACATGGACACATTGCGCAGTAAACTACTCCCACTGAATTGCACGTTATATGTTGAGTGACATCAAAGGTCTTTCCATCACTGGATACGAATGTGTTATTACGTACCATATTGGGGCACGAAATGCAATCCTTACAGGGAAAGAAACCCCACTTTGGGCCTTTAGAGCCAAATGCTTTCTCTGGATTAGTCCCACTATGGTAACTATGTACCAATATATCCCGAAGGTTATTAGACCTCCTGTATGTAATTGAGGGTTGTTTCTGAATACATCCTTTCAAGGAATTGTCCATGGTTAGTAAAGGCCAGAACTTATTAAGAGCCTTCTTGACCTCCCACCATTTATCATTGTAGGTGGATATGTACCTCACTTTTTGTATGTCTGTGGCCTTTTCTTTAGGAATCAATAATTCTGCCCTTGAGATTTTACTCGCTGTCTTGAAGCCTCTTTTAATACTTCGTTTACAGTAACCTCTGGAGAGAAATCTCTGTGATAAATCTAGGGCTTGATCTTGAAATGCCTTCTCATTGGAACATATTCTCTTAGCCCTCAGGAATTGGCCTGTAGGGATACTGCATATAAGAGATTTGGGATGTGAGGAGGTTGCTTGTAATATCGAATTAACTGCAGTTTCTTTACGATGTACATTCGTCTGCAAGAAACCATCCTCACCTTTTGTGATCAATATGTCCAAAAAATCTAATTCTGTTTGACTAAATTTACTTGTCAGCCTAATGTTCATACCATTATCATTCAGTATATCCCGGAAGTGGAGAAGGTCCTGCTCTGTCCCCTGCCAAATCATGAAAATATCATCAATGTATCGGACCCAGAGCAGGACCTTCTCAATGTAAGCAACCGGATTTACAAAAAAGATATTGCGTTCCCACATACCCAAAAAGACACCAGTGATGTTCTTAAAAAGATAGAAGGGATTCCCATGGATGCTGACATGTGGTTAGTCAGCTTTGATGTAGAATCACTCTACACTTCGATACAACATAAAGATGGGATACAAGCGGCTAAGATGTATCTGACAATGTCCAATCTTGATGTTGAAGTGGTGGATTTTCTGATTACATTACTTCAGTTTGTCCTGGAACACAACTATTTTATGTTCAAGGAAACCATATACCTACAAAAGCAAGGTACAGCTATGGGGGCGGCCTCTGCCCCCTCATATGCTAACCTCTTTTTGGGTATGTGGGAACGCAATATCTTTTTTGTAAATCCGGTTGCTTACATTGAGAAGGTCCTGCTCTGGGTCCGATACATTGATGATATTTTCATGATTTGGCAGGGGACAGAGCAGGACCTTCTCCACTTCCGGGATATACTGAATGATAATGGTATGAACATTAGGCTGACAAGTAAATTTAGTCAAACAGAATTAGATTTTTTAGACATATTGATCACAAAAGGTGAGGATGGTTTCTTGCAGACGAATGTACATCGTAAAGAAACTGCAGTTAATTCGATATTACAAGCAACCTCCTCACATCCCAAATCTCTTATATGCAGTATCCGTACAGGCCAATTCCTGAGGGCTAAGAGAATATGTTCCAATGAGAAGGCATTTCAAGATCAAGCCCTAGATTTATCACAGAGATTTCTCTCCAGAGGTTACTCTAAACGAAGTATTAAAAGAGGCTTCAAGAAAGCGAGTAAAATCTCAAGGGCAGAATTATTGATTCCTAAAGAAAAGGCCACAGACATACAAAAAGTGAGGTACATATCCACCTACAATGATAAATGGTGGGAGGTCAAGAAGGCTCTTAATAAGTTCTGGCCTTTACTAACCATGGACAATTCCTTGAAAGGATGTATTCAGAAACAACCCTCAATTACATACAGGAGGTCTAATAACCTTCGGGATATATTGGTACATAGTTACCATAGTGGGACTAATCCAGAGAAAGCATTTGGCTCTAAAGGCCCAAAGTGGGGTTTCTTTCCCTGTAAGGATTGCATTTCGTGCCCCAATATGGTACGTAATAACACATTCGTATCAAGTGATGGAAAGACCTTTGATGTCACTCAACATATAACGTGCAATTCAGTGGGAGTAGTTTACTGCGCAATGTGTCCATGTAATAAAAATTACATTGGTATGACCTCTAGACCCTTGAAAATCAGAGTTAGGGAACACTATAGAGACATCAAGAAAGCGAGTGAAGAGGAAGATGTTGCATGCCTTAAACCCATACCAAGACATTTTAAATTGGCCCATGATTCTGATCCCTCTTTATTGAAAGTTATGGGCATAGACAAAGTTTTCATTAACCAACGTGGTGGCAATTGGAGAAAAAAGTTAGCCCAGTTAGAAGCAAAATGGATCTATAAGATGGGTTCTTTACAACCGAAAGGACTTAATGAGGTCTTGAGTTTTGCCCCCTTCCTATAAGTATTAAATTTATTTTATCTTTTATTTTTTTGTTTGGTGGTCTTTTGTTTTTAATTATTCACTTATTTTTCCTAGTCTACTCACTGGTATGAATATATCTTGTGGATTTCTAAATTACAACCCATCTGAAGGAATTCGACATCGTGCATGATTTTTGGGATAACATTGAAGAAATCCATAACTTTGGGAGGTCTTGAGAATAAGGATAATCCTCGGGACATTGGGAGTGTACCTATGTCTGACTTTATACTGGATAAGAAGAAACCTCAACTTATCATTGTTAACTTCTACCTATATATGTGTATATCGGCATATTTAATACACATATTTAAATACATATATTCATATGTTTTTCTAGTGGTAGCTAGGTGTTTCTTTTAATGTGATTTGTTGTATATTATTATTTATCTTATTTTTACTTTGTTTAGTTTATATATTCCCCATATGTTTCCTTTTACCTTTCTTTATATGGGAACTTTCACTGCACTAATCTTTTTTATTTATATTGTATATTTTTTATTGTTTTTTGGTTTGGATTACTTTATAATTATGAGTATATAACAATATGCATTTTGCTTCACATATTAACGGTTGTTTTTAAACACATCTGTACACTTAATGATACTCACATTATTATCTTAATCATTTTATTCACTATTTTAAATTGAATAATTTTTCATATGGGTACACATATGCCCCATTTCCCGGTTAGCTCTGTGGAAACACGGGCGCTGTAGCTGGCTGGCGCGGCCCCCTGGTCTTGACACGTCAGACCAGAGTGGGCGGTGCAGCCACCGGTGACGTGTGCTACAGAGTTGTGGGTTGCCTGGGGAACGTGTTACGCTCGCTGTTTGTCAGCCTTCTCCCTGTCCTGACGTGCCGGATAGGGGAGTGGCGGAGCAGGGAGCGGAAGCGTTCGTCAGCGGCGTCACACGCCGGGAACTGCGGCGATACGACTCACATGGTGGTATCACCTGGAGGTAGTTATAATCTATGGGGAATTTATGTATATATATGCTCACACTGAACACCAGACTATACCAAAAGTACCCCTTGGACAAAGCTAACGCGAAACGCGCGTCGGGTGTTTCTTCTGCTCACCACATAAGGTTGTATGCGCTTCTTACCATAGATTCATCTATCTATCTTATTACCATGTCTTTTGGATAATGGGAAAGTAACCCTGTATCCATTGAAACCTATGTAGCGTCACATTTGTGAGGCTCCTTAGACTATTTGGGAAAGTGTTCTGCACCCTAGTACATGCATGATTAGGTTTTGGATGCAGGGATTTACCCTCTGCATTTGAATTTATTGGCACATATTTTTACATGCATATTGCTGCTAAACATGTGTTCATTTTGATATGCTTTAGATGCATCATTGGTAATTTGCCTTATATGGCTTGTATATTTTTGTACTAGTGTGCATTTAGCATACTCTTTTTTGGTACATTGTACAAATTTTATGTCAGAGGGGGCATACACTCTGTTTTCTCATTAGCTTTTCCCCTTCTGACTTATTTTGACATGGTGATATAGGATTCAATATATTAATGAATGGTGTAAACCTTCTTTGATTGTTGTCATATATTAGTTCCTCTACCACTTTGTAGTTGTTTGGTTTTCAATACATGTATTAATATTTGATTTGTACTGTACCATATTTTTGCGCATATTCACTTTATGTGAGTGGTTTTGCTTGTATATCTCCTTCTTTTATATTGGTGGTTTTATAATATGTTAACATAATAAAGTTTTGTATTTTAAGGCTATATACTTCCATTGGTTCCTTTTTTTGAATACTACTTTGGTAGGAAGTGCCTTGGTATAGGTCGCCCATTATAGGATATATTTGACACGGTTACTAAGCAGGAGGTACCTGTGCTCCAAAGCACTACCAAGGACCAGCAGACGTTGCTGGAACTCGGATACGGAGATGGAGGCACCTAGGCCAAAGGCACTGGGGAGAACCACTTGGACGGTACTGGGACCCCGGATGGGTGAAGAACGAAACACCAGCATGAAAATGTAAACATTGACTAGGAGCAAGCAGTCCGCAGTTACCGAATCACACAGTCCTACAGTGGGTGCTTATCCTATTGTCACAATGGAAACCGCCTTTATTTACATATCCCACAGCACACATAGGAATCACCTAAACTGCAGGCACCATAGAGTCGGCTAACCCGAATGCAACACGACAGCACAACTTATTGGAGGATAATTGACGTTCACACTGCCAGGAAACAGCTGTCGTGCTGTAACCAGGCTGGCCAGGAGTCAGTACCCCTGCCAATTACTTACGAGCAACAAATGGCGGTGTTGTAGCCCAGGGAGTAAGTTCAGGTGGTAGAAAGATGAACATAACAGGAGACATGGAAAACGTTGCCAAACAGTTATTTAATCTGAAAACTGACAGGCAAATTCAGGTGAGATCCATGCCTTGTTCATTTTCAGAAAAGTAAGCCGGTCTACATTCTCTGAGGATAGTCGCATGCGACGGTCTGTTACTACACCACCTGCAGCACTAAAGACACGCTCAGATAATACACTGGCAGCAGGGCAAGCCAGCACCTCCAATGCATACTGGCTAAGCTTGGCCATGTATCCAACTTAGAGACCCAAAATTTGAAAGGGGAAGAGGCATCTGGGAGTACACTTAGAGGGAAAGCCAAGTAGTCTGTCACCATCTTACGGAAACGTTTCTTCCTGGTGACTGGAGCCGTCTCGGATGGTGTAGACCTTGCTGGCGCTGTCACAAAACTTTGCCACATTTGTAACATACAGTTCTTGCCCTGTGCAGAGGCGCTGCTTCTGCTCCCTCTTGTTGTAGAGGTGTCTACACTGCCTCGACGCACAGAGCTGCTTTGTAAAGCAGCAGCAGTAGCAGCAGCAGCAGCTCTCTCGGCTGGAATGTACAACAGTATGGATTGCACCAGTGTGTCTTGGTACTCCTGCATTTTACGGTCCCGGTTCACCGGTGTGATGAGGGTTTGTAAGTTGTCCCTTTAGCGAGGGTCTTGGAGGGTGTACACCCAACAATCTGACGTGCTGAGAATGTGGGCGATGCGGCGGTCGTTTCTCAGGCACTGAAGCATGAAATCAGCCATGTGCTGCAGACTCCCAACTGGCCAACAAAGGCTGTCCTCTGGAAGAGGCGTCATCTCTGTCTCCTCTGCATCACCCCACCCTCGCTCTACATACTGACTAGAGCGTTGTGTACCTCCCTCTGTAGGATTTCTTCCTCCTCCATTGACTCCTCCTCCTCCTCCCCTCATCCTCCTCACAAAGTGAGCCCTGCCCAGCCCTTTGTGAGGAACGACGTTGTGCTGACTGTCCTGAAGGTAATTGAATTTGTGACTCCTCATCCTCCACCTCTTTCAAAACCTCTTCCTTTAGTGCTTTCAGTGATTTCTGAAGCAGGCAGATAAGGGGACAGTCATGCTGACTAGTGCATCATCTGCACTCGCCATCCGCGTTGAGACATCAAACGCACGCAAAACGTCGCAGATGTCGTTCATAGAGGCCCACTCAGTAGTGGTGAAGTGTGAACGGCGCAAATTGCGAGTTGATTGCGCCTGTTGCAGCTGATACTCCATTACTGCTGGCTGCTGCTCACACTAACCGCTCCAACATATGTAACGTGGAATTCCACCTGGTGGGTACGTCACATATGATGCGATGTTCAGGAAGGCGAAATCTGACTTGCAGAGCTGCAATGCGCGATCTGGCCATGCTGGAAACGTCGCAAGTGAGCGCACTCTAGGCGGACCTTGTGCAGCAGTGCATCAAGATCCGGATAGTCCCTCAAAAAACTCTGCACGACCAAGTTGAGCACATGTGCCAGACATGGTATGTGAGTGAGGTTGCCAAGGCCCAGAGCTGCCACCAGATTTCGGCCATTGTCACACACTACCAAGCCTGGCTGGAGATTAGCTGACAAAAACCACACATCGCTCTCCTGCTTGATGGCATCCCAGAGCTCCTGCGCTGTGTGGCTTCGATTCCCCATGGGAATTAATTTCAGTACGGCCTGTTGACGTTTGGCCACGGCTGTGCTCATATCGGTCGCAACAGGTAAGCGTTCACGGGTCCATGTGGAGGTATACCGTGACGGCTCGTGCAGCGATGATTCTGAGGAACTGGAGTAGGAGGAGGAATCAATGTGCACAGACTGGATTCCTGCAACCTTGGAGTTGGCAGAACACGTACAGCGCCACTGGCAAGATCTGTACCCGGCTCCACAACATTGACCCAATGGGCAGTGAGGGAAAGGTATCGTCCCTGGCCATGGGTACTGGTCCACGCATCGGTGGTCAGGTGGACCCTGCTCTGACG
>JARQOD010000003.1:171334601-171368483 GCA_033576555.1 Oophaga sylvatica
TCCAGCTCTCTGCACTGTGACTGTTCAGGCAGAGGGCGCACAGACGTGACGTCATCACGCTCTCTGACCTGAATGTCACTGTCAGGAAATACGGAAGACGTCACAGCGGTGGAGCAGGGAGACGTAAGTATTGCAGGTGCTGGGGCCCTGAGCAAGCAGGGGGGACCCACTCGTGGGCGCCGGCACTGGCACAGGGCTCCTCATAGTACGCCGGTGTCTCTGACGGCGAGTGGGCCCCAGCACTTGCCCGGGTGCGCCAGGTGCTGACACCGGCCCTGGGGGGGGATACAGCCCAGTTAGGAAGGTGGAAAAACTGGCATATGTTGAGGTGTAGGCTGGATGTTCAGCAGCTGCAAATGGAGGAATTGGAGAAGTCGGAGGAAGAGGAGGACAAAGAGAGCCATTTTGCTGGCAACCTATGTGTCATCAGGGGAAGGTGGTACAAAATCCTTTGAAACCCAGGCATGGTTCATTTTAATGAAGGTGAGATCACCAACATTTTTGGTCGACAGCAGGGTCCTTCTTTCTGTCAGGATTGATCCAGCAGCACTGAAGACTCTTTCTGATAGCACACTACCAGCAGGGCAAGCGAGCGCCTGTAAGGCATATTGTGCCAATTCAGGCCAGGTGTCCAGTTTAACAGGCCCAGTAGTCAAAAGGGAATGAACTGTGAGGGAGAACATCGATAGGGGAGGAGAGGTAATTTTGAACCATGGTTGACAATTGCTGTCTCCTGTCTGTTGCAATCGATTCAGTATTAACAGTCGTGTAAGTGGTCCTCGAGAAATCAGTCCACAACATGGTCATGAAACCTCTGTCTCCAATGCCACTTCGGCTGTGTGCACCACGAACACCTCTTCCATGTTGCCCAGTACGACTCGTGGTAGAACCTGCACCGCTGCTGTGTACTGGGAATGTCTCTAACAACGGTTTACCAGAGTCGCTTGTTTGTTCACCAGTATTAGCTCTAGGTTCTCCTGTGGCATGATGTTCTGTAATTTGCCTTTATAGCGTGGATCGAGGATGCTGGCCAACCAGTAGTCGTCATCCTTTATAATTTTGGCAATGCGGGGGTCCCAATTTAGGATCCTCAAGACATAATCACACATGTGGGCCAGTGTTCCAGGTGTCAATGATGCACTGCCAGTGGTGGGTGGAGGAGCACTTTCTGCCAAATCCACATCCCTACAGTCACGCACAAACCCTGTACCTGACCTAGGGAAGCCAACATTTTCTCTTGCCCCTGAAAAGCATCCTCCTCCCCAAAATAATAATCCCCCTCATCCTCCTCCTCTTCCTCCACCTCGTCCAGGACAGTTCCCTGAGCAGACAATGGCTGACTATCATCAAGGCTTCCCTCCTCCTCCTCTTCCTCCTCCGCTGCAGACGCCTGATCCTTAATGTACGTCAAAGTTTGCATGAGCAGACGCATAAGTGGGATCAGGGCGCGTTAGCACCCGGCGTACCCGGGCAAGTGCCGGGGCCCTGAGCAGGCGAGGGGTGCCAGCGCCTCCACTGGGCCCCCCCACTTGCTCAGGGCCCCGGCAGCCGGCACAATACTTACCTCTTCCCATGCCTCCGCAGATCCGGGCTCCACAGGGCGCCCGCGCTTCCTCTCACAGCAGCGCCGCTTGATGATGTCATCATTCAGCGGCCGGCTGTGGCAGAGAGAGAAAGCGCGGGTGCCGGTGATGCTGCGGGAATGCCTGCGGTGCGGACGCCGGACAGGTGAGATGTGGTGTGTGTGTGTGCGTGTGTGTGTGCAGACAGGTGAATGTTGCTGTGTCTGTGTGTGTGTGTAGGTGGAGGAGAGGGCAATGATGGGGAGAAGGCAATGATGGGGGTGATGGGGAGAAGGCATTGATGGAGGTGATGGGGAGAAGGCAATGATGGGGGGTGATGGGGAGAAGGCATTGATGGAGGTGATGGGGAGAAAGCATTGATGGAGGTGATGGGGAGAAGGCAATGATGGGGGTGATGGGGAAAGGCATTGATGGAGGTTATGGGGAGAAGGCATTGATGGAGGTGATGGGGAGAAGGCATTGATGGAGGTGATGGGGAGAAGGCAATGATGGGGGTGATTGGGAGAAGGCATTGATGGAGGTGATGGGGAGAAGGCATTGATGGAGGTGATGGGGAGAAGGCAATGATGGGGGGTGATGGGGAGAAGGCATTGATGGAGGTGATGGGGAGAAGGCATTGATGGAGGTGATGGGGAGAAGGCCTTGATGGGGTGATGGGGAGAAGGCCATGATGGAGGTGATGGGGAGGTGATGCTCTCCTGAGCTGTAACAGTTCAGAGCGCAGCGCAGTGCAGAGGAGAGCTCCATATTTTGTATGGAGCATTATATGGGGACCAGTATCCTGTATGGAGCATTATATGGGAAATGGGGGGTGACATCCTGCATGGGGTATTATATGGTTGATGAGAGGGAGACTATGTGGTGTCCATAATATTGTATGGAGGACTGTACTGTCCGGTCTGTACTGTGCGCTGTGAGAATTCGGCGGTTTCTGAGCTATTGTACAATTTACAATAGATATCACTCATGTAATGTAAGAAGTGAAATGTTTGGCATTGTACTATACCCATATTTCTCTGCAGTATCTGTGCATCATGAATCGTGGTCTGTGTTAAAGGGGCCCATTGAGACTCTTTCGCCCGGGGCCCATAAAAACCTGGAGCCGGCCCTGAGTGGGATGCTCATGCTTATGATGGCGTCGTCTGCGCTTACCAGCCATGTGCATTCTTCAAAACACTCAAGGACTTTACAGAGGTCTTTCAGCTTTGACCACTGCACACCTGACAACTCGATGTCTGCCCTCAAACTGCCTGCCCGTGTATCCTCCCACAAATGCATTACAGCCTGCCTCTGTTCGCACAGCCTCTCAACCATGTGCATGGTGGAGTTCCACCTTGTTGTAACGTCTATGATTAGGCGGTGCTTGGGGAGGTGGAGCGGTCGCTGCAGCCTTTGCATACGACTGGATGTGCGAGCACAGTCTTCGCACCTTCTGGAGCAGGGTTGGTATCTCCGGATAATTATTTATGAAGCACTGCACCACCAGGTTCAAGGTGTGAGCCAGGCAAGGTATGTGTCTGAGTTTTGCCAGGGCTATGGACACCACAAAATAACGGCCGTTATCACTGACTACCTTGCTTGGCTCAAGATGTAGACTGCCCAGCCATGACTCAGTTTCTCGCTGCAAGTAGTCGGCCAGTACCTCCGCGGTGTGTCTGTTGTCACCCAAAGACATCATCTTTAAAACAGCCTTCTGACGCTTACCACTAGCTGTTCGATAGTGAGACACCTCATGTGCAACACTGGCAGCTGAGGATGGAGTGCTTTCGCTTCTGGAGGAGGAGGAGGAGGGTCGAACGCCTACAGCCAACTGATTCCTATACCGTGGGCTAGGCAGCACTGTTCCACCACCGCTGTCCCCTGTGGACCCTGCATCCACCACATTAACCCAGTGCGCAGTGATGGACACGTAATGGCCCTGGCCATGCCTACTGGCCCATGCATCTGTTGTGAGGTGCCCCTTTCCACTCACTGATTGTTTGAGTGCATGGACAATGCGGTCTTTCACATGCAGGTGGAGGGCAGGGATGGCTTTTCTAGAAAAGAAGTGCTGACTGGTAGGTCATAGCGTGGGACAGCGTAGGCCATGAGCTCTCGGAACACTGCGCTTTCAACCAAACGGAAGGGCATCATCTCTAATGAGATCAGTTTGGCAATGTAGGCGTTCAAAGCCAGTGTACACGGATGAGAGGATGAGTACTTTCTTGTCCTACTCAGAGTGTCTGCTAGGGTGAGCTGGACTTGAGAGCTGCATATGGGGGAACTAGCGGTGGACATGGCGGACTGACAGGGGGTTGATGAAAGTGATGGTGGTGGTGGTGGTGGTGATGGCCTAGATTCAGTCTATCGTTGCAAAAACAGTGTGATTCCCTGACTGCTTTGGCCTTGCGACGACACCTCAACATTTTTTGCTGGTGGTGTGCTAACCGGTGGGCTTACAGTGGGGGAAGCGATGGAGCGTTGCTGGTTTACCTTCAGTCGGAGCAGGTGCACATGTGCTACCTGAGGTTTTGTAGTCCATCCACGCTTGCAAGTGAATGGTGTTTAAATGTCTAAGCATGCAACTGGTATTCAAATTTCGGAGATTTTTCCCTCGGTTAAAGGTCCTTCCGCACTTCTTACAGATAACCTTTGCCTCATCAATAGGATTTTGGTCAAAAAAGTGCCTCTCTGCATTCTTCCTACTATGGGAAAAATTTTCAGGGCTTGCACGCTGTGCTAATTTGACCGTCTGGCCAAGCTGTCCTGAAACTCTTTTTGTTTTTTTTAACACGTTTTTGGACTGCTACGGGCCTGCCAGATAGCCGCAGCTGCGATGTCTATGCCTGCTGCGGATCCTACTCCTTTTCTGAACTATTGCCAGTGGTACCCTCTTTCCCCAATGGATGCCAATCCGGGTCAACAACTTTGTAATCCATCACCTCCTCTTCAATTTCATCTGCACCTTCCTCTGTGTCACCGTGTAAGGTGGTATAGTATGCGGGAAGGGGCACCTGAGTTTCATCAGGGTCAGAGTCTGGCTCAGTAGACTGCGAGGGCAATGTAGTGCTCTGGGTGAATGTACGAGCAGAATCATATAGCAGTGGCTGTGCATCAGGGCACTCCATGTCATGTTCATCTTGGACTGGGGAATTCAGGATTTGACTTGATAACCCAGGCATGATATGTGAAAAGAGCTCCATAGAGCAATCTGAAGTGTGGCCTGCTGCATCTTTCACTTTTGGTGGGGGTGAAGGACACAAGGAAAGGTGTTGTTCCTGACCAGGAGCCTGCACTGACGACTCAGTGCTTGCATTTTTTGAAACTTCAGAAGAGGAGGCGATAGAGCTGGAGGCTGTTTCGGCAATGTAAGCCAAAACCTGTTCCTGATGCTCCGGCTTTAAAATCGGTTGACCTACTACCAGAAAAGGGAGCCTTCCAGGCCTTCTGGAGCCAGACGATGACGCAGGCTCAACACCTCCTACCTTAGGTGCTATTGTGCTTTTGGCACTACCAGCAGATGCACCACCACCACCATCAGTACCAGCTGCCCCCCCACCCACGTCCGCGGCCTCTTCCACAATAGTTCCTCATGTTTGGGAAAATGTACCAAAATTACCAGCAGATATATGGGACTGTATCAGAAGCGTATAAGGTGAAGGGGAAAATTTAAATCTCCGTATATATTTCGAGACTAACACACAGACGCACACTCAGTATGGATTTGACCAGAATACAAAAAGCAGAAAAAGTGTACTGTATCAGAAGCGTACAGCTGTATACAGTGTTGGGGTAATTTTAATTCTCCGTATATATTTCCAGAGTAACACACAGACGCTCACTCAGTATGGATTTGACCAAAATACAAAAAGCAGAAAAAGGGTACTGTATCAGAAACGTACAGCTGTTTACAGTGTTGGGATAATTTTAAATCTCCTTATATATTGCCGGAGTCACACACAGACACTCACTCAGTATGGATTTGACCAGAATATAAAAAGCAGAAAAAGGGTACTGTATCAGAAGCGGACAGCTGTATTCAGTGTTGGGGTAATGTTAAATCTCCGTATATATTTCCAGAGTAACACACAGACGCTCTCTCAGTATGGATTTGATCAGAATATAAAAAGCAGAAAACAGGAACTATATCTGAAGCGTACAGCTATATACAGTGTTGGGGTAATTTTAAAGCTCCGTATATATTTCTGGAGTCACACACAGACGCTCACTCAGTATGAATTTGACCAGAATACAAAAAGCAGAAAAATGGTATTGTATCAGAAGCGTACAGCTGTACACAGTGTTGGAGTAATTTTAAAGCTCCGTATATCTTTCCGGAGTAACACACAGACGCTCACTCAGTATAGATTAGACCAGAATATAAAAAGCAGAAAAAAGGTACTGTATCAGAAGCGTACAGCTGTATACAATGTTGGGGTAATTTTAAATCTCCGTATATATTTCCGGAGTAACACACAGACGCTCACTCAGTATAGATTTGACCAGAATACAAAAAGCAGAAAAAGGGTACTGTATCTGAAGCGTACAGCTGTATACAGTGTTGGGGTAATTTTAAATCTCCGTATATATTTCCGGAGTCACACACAGACGCTCACTCAGTATGGATTTGACCAGAATACAAAAAGCAGAAAAAGGGTACTGTATCTGAAGCGTACAGCTGTATATAGTGTTGGGGTAATTTTAAAGCTCCATATATATTGCAGGAGTAACACACAGACGCTCACTCAGTATGGATTTGACCGGAATACAAAATGCAGAAAAACGGTACTGTATCATAAGCTAAAAGCTGTATACAGTGTAGGAGAAATTGTAAATCTCCTTATATTTCCGAAGTAACACACAGACGCACACTCAGTATGGATTTGTCATGTGTGCATTGCCACGAAGATCGTCGCGGTTGCACATTTTGACTTCTCACAGCTGAGCTGCTGTTTCTTTGTGTTTGGCAGCTAGGGAGTTAATTCTGTCTGTGCTCGGTGCTGGGACTGGGTGCAGTTTCTCCCGGCTGCAATTGATTATTTGTTGATTGGTTTCCTTTAAATTCCTGGTTGTCTGCTTGGGGAGTTGCCAGTGAAACCTTCATGCAGACCACAGATAGGAATGAATCTGTATAGACTTTAGTTGTGAGCTCCTTAGTTGTTCTAAGCTCAACTTGGTTAGAGTTTATTTCCCAGACCATTTATGTTCCTTTGGTGTTTGACTGTGTATGCAAGCGAGTGTTATCCTGTCTGTCTTATATGTCTAATCTGTGTATTTAGCTAAGATCAGCCCATATCCCTTTGGTGGTAGTCAGGATCCTTCTTAGGACTGATTACAGGGTTCAGGGTCTGATAGGAGACAGGGTTAGGTTGGAGACTTGGACCTCTGAACCATTATCAGTACCTCCAAGGTGAGGGATTAGTTAGGACCCCAGTTTAGGGTCAGGTTAGATCCCGGTCCACCTCTTTCCTGTTTCAGCTCATCAAGTCCTCAAGATTAACCCTGAGTTCAGCAGATATCGTGTCAGGTAAATCTATTCTATACTTACATGCTGATGTTGCTATACTAGTTGTTGTATAGAGTGTTGTTCCTGTATTAATAGTTTACTGACATTGTATACATATCATTAGACAGCGTGACATTTTCACTGGCCCTAATAATTATCTCCAGTTACCATGGATCCAGTAGCCCAGCTGGCTCTGCAGTTGCAGGGATTATCCATGGAGCTGACGGACATTAAGTCCAAAGTTTTGTCTCCCCTGGAGCAAACCAGAGTTGAACCTAAGGTTGCTCTCCCGGACAGGTTCACTGGTGGGCGAGACAAATTATTCACCTTCCGGGAGGCATGTAAATTGTATTTTCGGCTTCGGCCTCGATCATCAGGGAGTGAGGAGCAGAGAGTGGGAATTGTTATCTCACTTCTGCAAGGGGACCCTCAATCCTGGGCATTTTCCCTTCCTCCGGGATCCCCGGCTCTACTGTCTGTAGATCAATTTTTTACTGCCCTGGGATTGGTATATGATGACCCAGATCGGGTCTCTCTTGCTGAGACAAAATTACGTAAGATACAGCAGGGAGATCGTCCGGCAGAGGAATTTGCTTCTGAGTTTCGTAGATGGGCCACAGATACTCAGTGGAATGACCCAGCTCTTAGGAGCCAGTTTTGTCATGGGCTTTCTGATAAATTAAAAGACGTTTTGGCTCAGTATGAGTCTCCTCCTTCTCTGGAGGCTGCTATGGCCTTAGCTATCCGTACTGATAGACGGCTTCGGGAGAGGGGTGAGGTAACCCCACTCCCTGTTGTTTCTCCACCTACCACTAAAGTCCCTTATGTTGAGGTTCCCCTTGTCTGTTCGGATGAGCCTATGCAGTTGGGAGGGACATCATTTCGTAGGAGGGGATTGGCGGTACGCCGCAGGACTAGAAGATGTTTTTTCTGCGGGAAAGAGGGACATTTTGTTGGAGAATGTCCATCCCGTGCCTTGTTGAGCCAAAAGTCGCCGGAAAACTGTTAATCCCAGGTTGTGTGGTGGACGACAACCTGGGAGTATGTATTTCATCCGCCAGTTCTTCTCAGTTCCTTGTACCAGTGGAGGTGGTAGTTGGTACGAGAGTGGAGAGATTGTCTGTTCTTCTTGATAGTGGTTCCGGGGCTAATCTGGTTGACGCTCAGTTTGCTCAGGCTCAAGGTATGCATCTGAGTGTATTGGTCAAACCGATCCCTATATTCTCCATTGACGCCAGGCCTCTCGGCCAAGGTAGCTTTGTTCATGAGGTTCATAACATTGACCTTCGGGTAGGGGCAATACATAGGGAACAATTATCTTGTTATGTGTTGGAGGGTCTACCTACTCCCATTGTGTTGGGACTTCCTTGGTTGGTTAAACATAACCCTGTGATTAATTGGCAGTCCAGAGAAATAAGCCAATGGGGTGAGTTTTGCAAAAGCCAAAAGCAACTGCATGAACACAGTCATCAGTGCGGTCGTGCCTAGTACATTGCCTCCTTTTTTGGAGGATTTTGGGGATGTTTTCTCTGAGGAGGGGTGTCAGGAGTTGCCTCCTCATCGCGTGTATGACTGCTCTATTAATCTCCTTCCTGATGCTAAGTTGCCTAAAGCTAGGTTGTATAATCTTTCTGGTCCTGAGAGGCAGGCTATGAAAGATTATATTTCTGAAAGTCTGGCCAAAGGGCATATTAGACCTTCATCTTCCCCAGTAGCCGCGGGGTTCTTCTTTGTGAAGAAGAAAGATGGAGGCCTACGCCCTTGCTTGGATTTCCGCGAACTTAATCGGATTACTGTTCGAGATCCGTATCCACTCCCTCTTATTCCTGATCTCTTCAATCAAATTGTTGGCGCCAAATGGTTTTCTAAATTGGATCTCAGGGGGGCGTATAATCTGATTAGGATAAAAGAGGGGGATGAGTGGAAAACGGCGTTTAACACGCCGGAGGGACATTATGAGAACCTAGTCATGCCTTTTGGTCTGACTACTGCACCAGCAGTATTCCAACATTTTGTTAATGACATTTTTCGTCACCTTGTGGGGCTGTTTGTGGTTGTATATTTGGACGACATTTTAATTTACTCGCCAGATCTTGTGTCTCATCAGGAGCATGTGAGACAGGTGTTGCAGATCTTGCGAGACAATAAATTATACGCCAAACTGGAGAAGTGTGTATTTGCCGTACAGGAACTTCAGTTTTTGGGTTTTTTGGTGTCAGCCTCCGGTTTCCGTATGGACCCTGAAAAGGTGAGAGCAGTGCTTGAATGGGATCAGCCAGGGGATCTTAAGGCTCTGCAGCGTTTTTTGGGGTTTGCTAACTACTACCGGAAATTTATTTGTAATTTCTCATCTGTCGTCAAACCTCTCACTGACATGACAAGAAAAGGGACGGATTTTTCTAAATGGTCGGACAAAGCTTGCCAAGCCTTTTCCTCTTTGAAGAAATGTTTTGCTTCGGCACCCGTTCTCATCCAACCAGATGCATCTCAGCCGTTCATTGTGGAGGTGGATGCGTCTGACGTAGGGGTGGGTGCTATATTGTCCCAGGGTCCGTCCCCTGGTAAATGGCATCCGTGCGCTTTCTTTTCTAAGAAATTGTCGTCCGCCGAAAGGAATTATGATATCGGCAATAGGGAACTTTTGGCCATTAAGTTAGCTTTTGAAGAATGGCGTCACTTTTTGGAGGGGGCAGTCCACCCGGTTACCGTTATTACTGATCACAAGAACCTGTTGTATTTGGAATCCGCTAAGCGTCTGAATTCCAGACAAGCTCGATGGTCGTTGTTTTTTACCAGGTTTAATTTTGTCGTCACTTATCGCCCGGGGTCTAAGAATGTAAAGGCTGATGCCTTGTCTCGCAGTTTCCCTGGGGCCGGGAAAACGGATGACCCGAGTCCTATCCTTCAGGAGGGGGTGGTAGTGTCGGCTGTATTTTCTGAGCTTGAGGAGGAGGTGTTAGAGGCTCAGGGGGACGCCCCTGCAGGACCTCCAGGGAGACTGTTTGTCCCAAATCTGTTGAGACAAAAGGTTATTGAGGCACATCATAATTCTGCTCTAGCAGGACATCCAGGGAGTAAGGCTACTTTAGATCTCCTTTCTCGCCGGTTTTGGTGGCCTAATGCTAATAAAGATGTTATAACTTTTGTCGCGTCATGTGGGGTGTGTGCTCGCTCTAAAACCCCTCATACCCGTCCGTCTGGGACCCTTTTACCCTTGAAACTTCCGGAGCGTCCATGGACTCATTTATCTATGGACTTCATTACGGACCTTCCTCCGTCGTCAGGGAATACTGTCATACTGGTGGTTGTTGACAGGTTCAGTAAGATGGCACATTTCGTTGCTCTTCCTGCACTCCCTAATGCTAAAACTCTGGCGCAGGTGTTCATTAGGGAGATCGTTAGACTTCATGGGTTGCCTTCTGATGTGGTGTCAGATAGGGGGTCTCAGTTTGTGTCCAAATTTTGGAGGGCATTTTGTTTACGTCGGGGGATGCAATTGTCATTTTCCTCGGCTTTTCATCCGCAGACCAATGGTCAGACAGAGCGTCTGAATCAGAGCTTAGAGACATATCTCCGGTGTTTTGTCTCAGAGAACCAAGAGGACTGGTCTTCTTTCTTGCCTCTGGCAGAGTTCGCTCTTAACAACAGGCGGAGCGAGTCCACTGGTAAGTCCCCGTTTTTTGGGGCATATGGTTTTCATCCCCAGTTTTGTACTTTCAATGGGGGGGGCCCTTCTGGGGTTCCTGAGGAGGAGCGTTTCTCGTCGTCAATTGCTTCTGTGTGGAGAGGTGTATTGAATAATCTGAGTGCGATGGGGAACCGTTACAAACGTATGGCTGATAGGAGGAGAGTTTCTGGTCCAGATCTGAATGTGAACGATCTGGTATGGTTGTCTACCAGGAATATAAAACTTAAAGTGCCCTCCTGGAAACTGGGTCCCAGATTCATCGGGCCGTACAGGATCAGTTCCATAATTAATCCTGTGGCATTTCGTCTGGACCTCCCTCCTACGTTTAAAATTCATAATGTGTTCCACAAGTCATTACTTAAAAGGTATGTGGCACCAGTCATACCGTCACCTCTACCTCCTCCTCCTGTGTTGGTCAATGGTAACTTGGAATTTCAAGTATCAAAGATCATTGACTCACGTCTGAATCGCCGGTCCCTTCAGTACTTGGTGCATTGGAAGGGGTATGGTCCAGAGGAGAGGACGTGGGTCCCTGCGTTGATGTTAACGCAGATCGTTTGGTTCGGACCTTCCACAGAACTCACCCGGGCAGGCCTGGCCCTGAGGGTCCGGAGGCCCCTCGTAGAAGGGGGGGTACTGTCATGTGTGCATTGCCACGAAGATCGTCGCGGTTGCACATTTTGACTTCTCACAGCTGAGCTGCTGTTTCTTTGTGTTTGGCAGCTAGGGAGTTAATTCTGTCTGTGCTCGGTGCTGGGACTGGGTGCAGTTTCTCCCGGCTGCAATTGATTATTTGTTGATTGGTTTCCTTTAAATTCCTGGTTGTCTGCTTGGGGAGTTGCCAGTGAAACCTTCATGCAGACCACAGATAGGAATGAATCTGTATAGACTTTAGTTGTGAGCTCCTTAGTTGTTCTAAGCTGTCACGCTGTATAGCAGATATATATATGTGATGTCAGTAATCTATATAAAAAGGGCAACATACTATATAACATGCGCATAGATATATGATAACATAGATTTACCTGACAGAATGTCCAGTGGGTCAAAACGGAATCCGTTATACGCTGTCTCCGGCTAGAGGGTGACCGGGGTCTAAGCTGACCCTAAACTGGGGTCCTAACTAATCCCTCAACCTGGAGGTACTGTTAAAGGTACAGAGGTCCAGGCCACCAGCGTAAACCCTGTCTCCTATCAATCCCTGCCAACTGTATTCTAGTCCTAAGAAGGACCCTGAATACCACCAAAGGGAATGAACAGGTAACGGTTAATGAACAGAAAGACATACAAGAAAGACAAGAAATAAAGTAAATAAAGTCTTACATACAACACTCACACACAGTAGGAACACCTAAGGTCTCAGAGATAAACTATAAGCTATAAGAGTAAAAACAACTAAGGAGCTCTTAGCTAAAGTATTCTCAGAACCGCTCCAGTCTGCTAGACTACATGAATGCTTTCACCGGCGTCTAACACCCAGACTGGCAGGAATATAAAGGAAACTAATTAGAACATAATCAAAAGCAGCCGGGCGAGGCTGGACCTAGTCTTAGCAAAGAGCTAGGTAAAATTAACTCTCTCATTACCAAACACAAAGAAACAGCAGCTCAGCTGTGAGAAGTCAGAATGTGCAATCGCGACGATCTTCGTGGCGATGCACCCATGACAGTACCCCCCCTTCTACGAGGGGCCTCCGGACCCTCATGACCAGGTCTGTCCGGGTAAGTTGTGTGAAAGGTCCGAACCAATCGATCTGCGTTAGCATCAGACGCAGGGACCCACGTCCTCTCCTCAGGACCATACCCCCTCCAATGAACTAAGTACTGAGGGGATCGGCGACTGAGACGTGAGTCAATGATTTTCGACCCATGAAATTCCACGTTATCATTGACTACCACTGAAGGAGGAGGTAGAGGTGACGGTATGACTGGTGCCACATACTTTTTAAGTAATGACTTGTGAAACACATTATGATTTTTAAACGTAGGAGGGAGGTCCAGACGAAATGCCACAGGATTAATTATGGAACTGATCCTGTACGGCCCGATGAATCTGGGACCCAACCTCCAGGAGGGAACTTTAAGTTTTATATTCCTGGTAGACAACCACACCAGATCGTTCACCTTCAGATCTCGACCAGAAACTCTCCCCCTATCAGCCATCCGTTTGTAACGGTTCTCCGTAACCTTCAGTCTTAACCGATCTGGAACTATCAGTCTCCCTGGAAGTCCCACAGGGGCGTCCCCCTGAGCCCCCAATACCTCCCCCTCAAGCTCAGAGCATACAGCTGACACTACAACTCCCTCCTGAGGAATAGGAACCGGATCATCCATCCTCCCGGTCCCTGGGAAAGTACGAGATAAGGCATCAGGAAGCAACTTAATTGAGCAGTCATATGCGCGATGAGGAGGTAACTCTTTACACCCCTCCTCTGAGAACATCTCCCAAAGTCCTCCAGAAAAGGAGGCAAAGTCCTAGGCACAACCGCACCGATGACCGTGCTCATGCAGTTATTCTTGCAAAATTCACCCCACTGGCTTATCTTTCTGGATTGCCAATCAATCACTGGGTTATGTTTAGCCAACCAAGGAAGTCCCAACACAATAGGAGTAGGTAGACCCTCCAACACATAACAAGACAATTGCTCTTTATGTATTGCCCCTACTCGAAGATCTATGTTATGAACAGCTTGTACCAAGCTACCTTGACCAAGAGGTCTAGAATCAATAGAGAGTATAGGGACCGGTTTGGCCAATACACTCAGTTGCATACCATGCACCTGGGCAAACCGAGCGTCCACCAGATTAGCCCCGGACCCACTATCAAGAAAAACAGAAATCCTCTCAGTTCTAGTACCAATCACCACCTCCGCAGGCACGAGAAACTGAGAGGGATTTGGGGACGAAATACACACTCCCAGGTTAACTCCTTGGCTCAAAAGGTCCGGGATGGACACCCCCCAACAAAATGTCCCTCTCTCCCGCAAAAGAAACACCTTCTAGTCTTGCGGCGCACCGCCGATTCCCTCCTACAAAATGATGTCCCTCCCAACTGCATGGGTTCCTCAGAACAGACCAGGGGAACCTCAGTATAAGGGACTTTAGTAGTAGGTGGAGTCATCACGGGGGGCGGAGTTACCTCGCGTCTTCCCGAAGTCGTCTATCAATGCGAATAGCGAGGGCCATAGCAGCCTCCAGTGATGGAGGAGAATCATACTGAGCCAACACATCTTTTAATTTGTCAGACAACCCTTGACAAAACTGGCTCCTAAGAGCTGGGTCATTCCACTGAGTATCTGTTGCCCATCTACGGAACTCAGAAGAATATTCCTCCGCTGGACGATTTCCTTGCCGTATTTTACGTAACCTTGTTTCAGCAAGGGAGACTCGATCCGGATCATCATATACCAGACCCAGGGCAGTAAAAAATCGATCCACTGACTGGAGATCTGGGGAGCCTGGAGGAATAGAGAACGCCCAAGATTGAGGGTCCCCTTGTAAGAGCGAGATAACAATTCCCACCCTCTGCTCTTCACTCCCAGATGACCGAGGCCGCAGCCGAAAGTACAATTTACATGCCTCCCGGAAAGTAAAAAATTTGTCCCGCCCACCAGTGAACCTGTCCGGGAGAGCAACCTTAGGTTCAGATCTGGTTTGCTCCGGGGGGGACAAAACCTTGGACTTAATGTCTGCAAATTCCATGGACAACCCCTGCAACTGCCGGGCCAGCTGGGCTACTGGATCCATGACAGCTGGGGAGAATCTTTAGTTGGGCCGGTGAAAATGTCACGCTGTTTAGCAGATATATATATGTGATGTCAGTAATCTATATCAAAAGGGCAACATACTATATAACATGCGCATAGATATATGATAACATAGATTTACCTGACAGAATGTCCAGTGGGTCAAAACGGAATCCGTTATACGCTGTCTCCGGCTAGAGGGTGACCGAGGTCTAAGCTGACCCTAAACTGGGGTCCTAACTAATCCCTCAACCTGGAGGTACTGTTAAAGGTACAGAGGTCCAGGCCACCAGCGTAAACCCTGTCTCCTATCAATCCCTGCCAACTGTATTCTAGTCCTAAGAAGGACCCTGAATACCACCAAAGGGAATGAACAGGTAACGGTTAATGAACAGAAAGACATACAAGAAAGACAAGAAATAAAGTAAATAAAGTCTTACATACAACACTCACACACAGTAGGAACACCTAAGGTCTCAGAGATAAACTATAAGCTATAAGAGTAAAAACAACTAAGGAGCTCTTAGCTAAAGTATTCTCAGAACCGCTCCAGTCTGCTAGACTACATGAATGCTTTCACCGGCGTCTAACACCCAGACTGGCAGGAATATAAAGGAAACTAATTAGAACATAATCAAAAGCAGCCGGGCGAGGCTGGACCTAGTCTTAGCAAAGAGCTAGGTAAAATTAACTCTCTCATTACCAAACACAAAGAAACAGCAGCTCAGCTGTGAGAAGTCAGAATGTGCAATCGCGACGATCTTCGTGGCGATGCACCCATGACATAAGCTCAACTTGGTTAGAGTTTATTTCCCAGACCATTTATGTTCCTTTGGTGTTTGAGTGTGTATGCAAGCGAGTGTTATCCTGTCTGTCTTATATGTCTAATCTGTGTATTTAGCTAAGATCAGCCCATATCCCTTTGGTGGTAGTCAGGATCCTTCTTAGGACTGATTACAGGGTTCAGGGTCTGATAGGAGACAGGGTTAGGTTGGAGACTTGGACCTCTGAACCATTATCAGTACCTCCAAGGTGAGGGATTAGTTAGGACCCCAGTTTAGGGTCAGGTTAGATCCCGGTCCACCTCTTTCCTGTTTCAGCTCATCAAGTCCTCAAGATTAACCCTGAGTTCAGCAGATATCGTGTCAGGTAAATCTATTCTATACTTACATGCTGATGTTGCTATACTAGTTGTTGTATAGAGTGTTGTTCCTGTATTAATAGTTTACTGACATTGTATACATATCATTAGACAGCGTGACAGGATTTGACCATAATACAAAAAGCAGAAAAAGGGTACTGTATCAGAAGCGTAGAGCTGTATACAGTGTTGGGGTAATTTTAAAGCTCCGTATATATTGCCGGAGTCACACACAGAAGCTCACTCAGTATGGATTTGACCAGAATACAAAAAGCAGAAAAACGGTACTGTATCAGAAGCGTACAGCTGTATACATTGTTGGGGTAATTTTAAAGCTCTGTATATATTTCCGGAGTAACACACAGACGCTCACTCAGTATAGATTAGACCAGAAAATAAAAAGCAGAAAAAGGGTACTGTATCAAAAGCGTACAGCTGTATACAGTGTTGGGGTAATTTTAAATCTCCGTATATATTTCCGGAGTAACACACAGACGCTCACTCAGTATGGATTTGACCAGAATACAAAAAGCAGAAAAAGGGTACTGTATCTGAAGCGTACAGCTGTATACAGTGTTGGGGTAATTTTAAAGCTCCGTATATATTGCAGGAGTCACACACAGACGCTCACTCAGTATGGATTTGACCAGAATACAAAAAGCAGAAAAAGGGTACTGTATCAGAAGCTAAAAGTTGTTTACAGTGTTGGGGTCATTTTAAAGCTCCGTATATTTTGTCGGAGTCACACACAGATAGTCAGCATGTATTTGTCCGTGATACCAGCCGGTACACGGTAGTGTGTGAGGAGCGTACAGCTCTATACGGTGTGGGAAAAAATGAATGCTTGGTAACTGTGCAGAAAAAAAGAATAAAAGTATTAGTGCTGTGTAAAAAGCAGTCTGCACAGCAGTGTACACACAGCAATACAGCTAGCAGGCAGCCTAATAACCAGCACTGCTGCACACAAGAAAATTCTCCCCTGTCACTGGCAGCCTAATAACCAGCGCTGCTGCACACAAGAAAGTCCTCCCCTGTCACTGCACACTAACTGTACAGCACAATTGCTATCAGCACAAGCACATAAGAACTTCTCTTTCCAGCCCTAACTCTCTCCCTACTGATAAACAGCGTCAGCAACCTCTCCCTACTGTTAAGATCAGCAGAAGTAAAATGGCGGTCGGCACCCAGGGCTTTTATAGACACTATGACACCCCCAAAAGCAATCACTGCAATGCCCTTCTCTAAGATGGTGGTGGACGCTGCACATGTCATCTCGTTGCCCACAGTGTACGTCCTTGCTCATTGGCTGAAAAAAGGCGCCTGCAAGCATTATGGGAAATCCGACTTTGGCACTCGGGTTGACGACCGCATGGCCGACTTCACGCTATGGTCTGGTTTCGCTCGGCGAAACCTGACTTTGGTGAAAGTCGGCGACTTATGAATCTGACCGACCTGTTTCACTCAACTCTAATGATGACTATTTAAGTTCTTTATTTTCTATTGTTTGGATACTACCTGGTGCACTATTGTGGATTGCTATTACTGGAATACTTTTCTGGGTGCCCGCTCTGGTTTGACCTCTGACTGTTGGAAACTTCATGTGCCTTAATACTCTGCTTATCTCTAATGTATATTTACCTGCATTTTCCCTAACTTGGCTATTTGGTTGCAGTTCTGAAACTGTAGCCTTGGACCCATTAATAAACCTTTGAATACTGTAAGGGTATGTGCACACATTGTGGATTTAGATGCATTTCCGCAGCGTTTTTGGACACACGGAAACGCATCAAACCGCAGTGTAGTGCACAGCCAATGTAAATCTATGGAAAATGCAGATTTGTTGTGCACATGCTGTGGAAAAAAACGGCGCAGATTCGCAGCATTTTATTTTCCGCAGCATGTCAATTCTTTGTGCGGATCTGCAGCGTTTCTGCACCCATTGACTTGCATTGAGTCGGGCACTTCCGCAGCAAAGCTGCAGGTCTAAAGAAGATCTGGGGTTTTGCTGCGGATGAAACTCTGCAGATCGGGAGGAGGGAAGTGTGTGGGCAGAGTGTGGGCGGTGACTGTGTGCGTGTATAGTGTGTGGGCGGTGACTGTGTGCGTGTACAGCAGTAAGTATATAAAGTGTGCCGCGGCTCAAAAAAGGTTGAAAATCACTGGTGTACAGTATGTGTGTGTGCGGGGCACTGCGTGAATGTGCTGGCTCTGTGTGTATGTGTGTGTCTGTGTGTGTGTGCTGGCCTGTGTGTGCGTATCTGTGGAAGCAGCCATTGTCTCATGAGACTACTGCTCCCATCCGGCAATGAATGCTCACAGTGACAGCATTGCCGATGATGGGAAAGTAGTCCCATCAGACAATGGCTGTGATGTGATTAGTAGTAAAAAAAAAAAAAACATACAGAACATACATTTAACATACAACACATAGCGTAGAGTACATACTTACCAATCACCTAGTCCCTGACGCCCTCGTCTCCTTTAATAAAAATAAAATAATAAACCAACCTATACTTACCTTTACGCCTGTCAGTGATGTCAGTGCTCTACAGGGGATCCGTGATGAACTGACAGTGGAGGTTATCCTTCGCGATGTATATCCCTCCACCGCTGCTGGGAGAGAGGTCACTTAAGTTCATTCTCTCACCCGGCAACGCTGTGTGAAAAAATTCCCATGCAGCATTGCTGGAAAATGAGAGCCTGAACTCAGGTAACCTCTTCAGTGATGCACTGCAGGAGGATTACCTCCTGTCAGTTCATCACTGGGAGGCCCTATAGAGCAGTGACATCACCCGATGTCACTATTCTGTAGGGGAGATTGTCGTGGGACACTCGTTATTAATTGGACTGCGTCAGACAAGGAGTATACGGTTGTGTTTATTATTTTACTTTTTATTACAGGAGACCGAGGGTGTCGCATGGATTAGGCGTGCAATAAAAATATGAAAACCGTGTTGCTTTATTTCGTTAAAATACTTTATTCTTATGTGTGTGTTGTTTTTTAACCCTTTCATACTATGAGATTAATAATGGATAGGTGTCTTATTGACGCCTCTCCATTATTAACTGAGCTTAATGTCACCTTACAATACAAAGGTGACATTAACCCTTATTACCCCATATACCACCGCTACATGGCAGTGGGAAAAGAGGGGTTAATTGCTGGAATTGGCGCATCTTACAGATGTGCCATTTATGGGGTGGCTACGGGCTGGTGTTTGAAGACAGGGAGGGGCAAATATCCATGGCCCCTTCCTAGGCTATGAATATCAGCCCGCAGCTGTCTGCGTAGCCTTTCGGGCTATTAATTATAGGGGAACCCCACATCATTTTTTGGGGGCCCCCCTATTTTAATAGCCAGTAAAAGCTATGCAGACAGTTGGGGGCTGATATTCTTAGCCTGGAAAGGGGCCATGGGTATTACCAACTTCCCAGGCTATAAACATCAGCCCCCAGTCGCTGGCTTTCCTTCTCTGGACTTGAAAATTGCGTGGGAGCCCATACAATTTTTTTTCTATTTTTTTTCAATTAAGCAGATATTGCGTTTAAGGCTGGGGTCACACTTTACAAGAAACTCACATGAGTCTCGCACATCAATACTCGCACTGCCATCGGCAATCGGGACTGGAGTGTACGGCTTCATGTATTTCTATGCAGCTGAACACTCCTGTCCGAGTGCCAGTGGCAGTGCCGGGTATTGTGTTGCCCTCTACAACACAACAAAGATCCATGCGCAGATTTTAAGACCATTCCAAATCGCCATTATATTAACCCTAAACACAGTATACTGGAAGGAGCCTTCCCAGGTCACCTCCAAACACCAATGTTTTCCATGGGAATCATGTGGTCTATCTATCTATAGATAAGGGATAGCTAGACAGATATCGAATAGATAGATAGATAGATAGATAGATAGATAGATAGATTAGATAGATAATCCAAACAAAATAGGAGCAGCACACCATTTTTAAGTGAAGTACAGCTATTTTATTTTAGCCCATAAAATAGCTCTACTTCACTTTAAAACGGTGTGCTGCTCCTATTTTGTTTGGATTACTGGATACAAGTTTGGCACTTGCCTTAGGGGCTTTCTGCACCCGGAGTTTACTGCATCTAGGATAGATAGATAGATAGATATAGATAGATAGATAGATAGATAGATAGATAGATGATAGATAGATAGATAGATAGAGTATAGATAGATAGATAGATAGATGATAGATAGATAGATAGATAGATAGATAGATATGATGGATAGATAGATAGATAGATAGATAGATAGATAGATAGATAGATAGATAGATAGATAGATAGATAGATAGATAGATAGACAGATAGATAGATGGATTAGAAGGCTGAGTACTTTGAAGCCTAATGGCTTATATGTTGATTGTAAACTTGGGATAACATTGTGATCTTATGTGGTTTGTCTTTTATGACTGTTATTGTGATCTTTTTGCTTCATTTGAGGTAGTGTAGTTTGGTAACCTTTTATTTTTATTTTTAAAAAAATTTCTTTGTTAACAAAAAATTTTTTATTAAAAAATTTTGTTTTCCTTTTTCAGATCATATTGTTCCAGCGGTCACCAATTGAACATGACTCATCCTATCCATTGGAAATTAATACATATAATTGTAATTGTTTATGTACTCTGCATGCTACAGAATAAAGAGGTTTTTTTTTCTATATTGCCATTATACAGGGGATCTAAGTGTTTAAAATCTGGTTTAAAATCTAACTAACTAGTTATGGACATTTGGATTGACTTATGGTAAATGTGCTCTTATTGGGGTGCTTATAACCAATTGGTCTCCTTTGGTTCGACAGGTTACCGGCCCCTGCTAATGGGGGGTGTTCCTGCATCAATGTCTCGCTAGTATTTACTTACCAGTATTAATATTAACACTGCCCCATGTTTAGCGCTTTTAGATATATGTATATTTTTCTGGTACAATTATTTATTATTTGTTTTGAGTTGGTGTTTTGAAAATATCACCTTTATTTACTGAGCATGCGTGAGTTCAAATGGTTGTAAGCGGTGCCTGACGCGTGCGCGCAGCATTAAGTTGCCTTATTCTAAGATGGTGCGGCGTAAACTTCCGGTTGCAATTGCGCATGACCGGATAGGATCGTCCATCTATAGCTGAACTAGTTTCTATGACATGCGCATTTGCTATAGCTGGACGCCACTTTTTGGTGCAATGTGTCAGGATGGGGTGAGTCATGATGTATGACTATGCACAGCTGGACTTAATGATCAATTACTTTATATACATGTTTTGTATATTATATATTTTTGCACGATATTTTGCACTGTGTCACTTTATATCACTGAGCTATATTGCACTTTTTGTATAAATTATGTGAAATTACTATCACAATGTTACACATTGTATAAATTGCTACTAAATACTTGTTATTTGGGTTGCCTTAAATACTGAGCATTTGCACTATTGTAACTGCTTGAGAAAGGTCTGCTCTTGAGACCGAAACGTCGCCACATGGGCTGTTAAAAAGCACTTTTTTCTAATTCCATGTGGTGTGATGCCTCAATCTTTTTTATTCTATTTACAAGGACTAGTATGTACCTGTGAGGCTTGCACCCTACTTTTTTCCTGTGCTGTTGTTCTCTATTTTTTATCTATCTATCTGTCTGTCTATCTGTGTGTGTAATGGAGTATGGGATGGACAAATGTAAAAGAAGAGGTTGGACAAGAAATTACACCACAAACCTTTTTTTGTTAAATAACATATCTTTATTTAGCTTACAAAAACGCATGAAAAAAGGTATCAAAAACGCACCTGCGTTTTCTGCCAAGAGGTGCAGATTGTGTGCAGAAAATTCTGCAGGCAAATCTGCAAGTTGTGCACATACCCTTAGCCATATTATTTTCATCATTTCACTAGCAGTGTGAAAACATGTCCAGTTCTTCTCCTCTTGGTTAGATCTGCTAACTCTGATAGGCACTGGCATTTGCAAAACTTTGCTTTCTCCAATCCTCATCTGAAGGGATGTCCATGTTGATTGCCAGAACAGAGCCCACTATCTTTTATATATGTCTGTGTATAAACCACATTAAAAAAGATAGAAAAGTCAGTCTTTGATTGTAGACAGTAGTTTGTATTCCCATCACCCTTCCCTCGTTTGTGTGCATTTTGTTGCCTGCCTCGACAAAATACATCTGTATCACTACATAGATCAGTAGGCAAGTTTACCAGAGATTCAATCAAGAAAATGGTGATGTTCACAACTGATGTGATATTGCCTTTGTCAGGTTCATCTTCTAAATCATTTCAGGGTGAGATTATTTTGAATTTTCTCTGAGAAATGACACCATGATTGGGTCTGAACACAAGACTCGTGTTATCAAATTGAAATAATTTTCTATACAATTTTAGATGCTTGAGCCTATTATATTTATGGCAAGACGGTCTCCTTCTCAAGGCAGTTCTGTAGCTGAAGATGGGACCATCATCAAAAACTAAACCCTTTTGAAATAATCTGGCCATTGTGAGGAGAAAGCATTTGCCTACCCTACTGGCCATTGTGCAGAGAAATCATTTACTCACTTTGTCTAAAAGGTTATGTCCAACTTTGATCAATTTACTTTAAGGGATTAGTCACCAGGTGTTTGCTACCCTATCTAAAAGCTACACAATGCAGGGGCACAGTCCCTGATTTCAATAATGTATCACTAAGCAGGTAACCAGATGCAACTCAAGCCCCCGTCTCACACAGCGATCTCGCTAGCGAGATCGCTGCTGAGTCACTAGTTTTGTGACGCAGCAGCGATCTCCCCAGCGATATCGATGTGTGTGACATTCAGCGACGATCAGCCCCCCTGCTGGGTATCGCTGATCGTCGCTGAATGTCCTGGACATTTTTTTGATCGCTGGTCTCCCGCTGACAGGCACGCATCGCTGCGTGTGACAGGCGGGAGACCAGCGATCCGCTGGTAACCAAGGTACACAGCAGGTTTCCAGGCACCGCGCAGCGCCTGGAAACCCGATGTGTACCTGTCATGTATAGTGTACAGTTCCTATAGCGTCTTGTGCTTGGGTGCGAGGAAAACACAGGAGACACAGGTTGATATGAAATGACTTGTATTACTTCATACAAGCATGCTGAAAAGTTCACACAGTTTGCAGGAACAGCGACAGGAGACACAGCAGGCCAGAGTAACTTCAAGCACTACAATAAATCTCCAAAGCAGGTTCAGGATCTCTTCTCTGTACCGTAATTCCTCTGCAAACATGGATTCACCAAACAGCAGGTTTCCAGAGTCCAAAAGTGTTCCAAGGTTCCTCAGTAGGGAATAGCTGGAGTACAAGTCCAAGGTTTCCAGAAGTCAGGTCACAGACTGACTGAGGCTTGATTCAGGAGCACTGATTGTTCAGCTGAGGCTGCTTAAGAAGCAAGAGGGAAGAATCAGGGCGGGAACATGAAAATTGGAAAATCCATTTAACTGAGGGCAAGAGCTGCAGAAAGACAGAAAGCAAAATGGCCGACGGAAAACTGAGTTTCAAGGAACATGTCAACAGAGACAAAGAACCTTACATTACTCCCCCCTTAGGGACAACCTCCGGATGACCTCAGACCAGGCTTGTCAGGGTACCTCTGATGAAACTGGCGGAGCAGGCGAGGAGCATTTACATTATTGACTGGTTCCCGTGAGTTGTCCTCCACTGGGTAGCCCTGCCATTTAATCAAATATTGCAACTGATTTCTGTACAACCTGGAATCTAGAATCCTTTCCACCATAAATTCTTCCTGACCATCGACCAGCACTGGGTCAGGGCAAGGAGAAGAACGTCCAGGAAACGTATTGGGTGTTGCAGCCTTTAGTAGGGATACATGAAAGACAGGGTGGATTCTCATAGTTCTGGGCAGTTGAAGACAACAAGCAACAGCACTTATAATCTTATTGATCTTATAAGGTCCAATGTACTTATGTCCCAATTTAGACGATGGAATCTTTAATTTAAGATTTCTGGTTGACAGCCAGACCAAATCTCCTACCTTGAAAGCTGGTGCAGGTTTACGAAATTTATCTGCTGCTTTCTTGTACCTTTCCTGAGCCAATTCTAGATTTTCCTTTAGAAGATCCATATTCTTTTGTAAAGAAGTGATTCTTTCAGCCACTGCCGGCAAGGGCGTATCTATGGGAAATCGAGGAAGAATGTTAGGATGATAACCTAGATTGGAGTAAAAAGGAGACTGCTTAGTGGAGGCGCTCTGAGAGTTGTTATAAGAGAACTCAGCCAGTGGAAGTAGATCCACCCAATCATCCTGTAGGTGGCAGATAAAGCAGCGGAGATACTGCTCCAGGGTCTGATTGGTTCGTTCTGTCTGTCCATTAGTCTGGGGATGAAAAGCAGAAGAAAGGTTTACTTTAATGTCCAATGCTGCACAGAAATTTTACCAAAACCTTGAAGTGAATTGCACCCCTCGATCCGAAATGACCTCATCCGGTACTCCATGTAAGCGAAACACATTCTTAATCATCAAGTCTGATGTCTGTTTTGCAGTGGGTAAGCCGACACAAGGGATAAAATGAGCTGCCTTTGTTAGACGGTCAACCACCACTAGAATGGTGTTCTTCCCTTGAGAGGTTGGTAACTCCACAATGAAGTCCATAGAAATGGATCCCCACGGGCGGGACGGGGTGGGAAGAGGTTGCAACAGACCAGTTGGTGAGGAGCGAGGTGTTTTGCATCTTGCACAGACTTCACATGAAGTGACATAGTTTAAGACATCTTTCCTGTAAGTGGGCCACCAAAAGAAACGAGAAAGAAATTCTTGTGTCTTTTAGAATTCCCCTATGCCCGGCTATCTTGGAATCGTGGATGAGTTGCAATACTCTCAATCTGACTGTTTCAGGTATATACAGACGTTGTCCCTGAATCCACACACCATTCTTAAAGACAAGACTTACGTCCCTTGGGGGTTGAGCCAACAAAGAATCCGCATGGTATGCTTCCTTGATGTCCTTAAGTAGATCTTGATTATGAATCACTCCCAGGAATCTAGAGTCAGGAAGAATAGTCTTAGGAGGAGTAAGTGGACGTGTCTCTGCTGAATGAATCCTAGAGAGTGCATCAGCCTTTCCATTGCGCGATCCTGGTCTATAAGAAATGACAAAATTAAATTGGTTTAGGAAAAGATTCCAGCGAGCCTGGCGAGGAGTCAGGCACTTAGCCGACCTGATAAATTCAAGGTTACGATGGTCTGTCAGGACGACTATTTGCTGTGCAGCTCCCTGAAGAAGGTGTCTCCATTCCTTGAAGGCGGCAATAATGGCCAACAATTCTCTATTGCCCACATCGTAGTTCCTCTCAGCCGAAGACAACTGCTGGGAAAAGAAGGCACAGGGATGCAAGACATTCTTCTCACCTGTTCTCTGAGAGAGTATAGCTCCAACGGCACAGTCTGAAGCATCCACCTCTATTATGAAGGCAAGCTCGGGGTTGGATGTACTAAGATAGGTGCGGTGGTAAATTTATCCTTTAAACAGGAAAATGCTTCCTGAGCTTGCGGGGTCCAGGAGAACCTAGACTGTTTCCGGGTAAGTTGGGTGATAGGTGACACTACCTCAGAAAAATTCTTAATGAAACGTCTATAGAAGTTGGCAAACCCGATGAAACGCTGCACCTCCTTCACATTTCTAGGAATTGGCCAATCCTTGATGGCTTGGGTCTTGCTTCCATCCATACTAATCCCTTGCGTAGATAGTACATACCCCAGAAATTGAATTTCGGTCCTATGGAATTCACATTTTTCAAGTTTGATGTAGAGATGGTTTTGTCTTAGGCGTTCTAAGACCATTCTCACATGTCCATGATGTTCCTCTGTGGAGTTGAAAAAATTAGAATATCATCCAGATAAATCACCACAAATGTATCTAGGAGATCCCTGAAGATATCATTCATGAAGTGTTGGAAAGTGGCTGGGGCGGTACTCAGACCAAAAGGCATAACTAGATATTCAAAGTGTCCATAGCGTGACCTGAAAGCAGTCTTCCATTCATCCCCAGGTCTAATACGGACCAAGTTATAGGCCCCACGGAGATCCAGTTTAGAGAAAATTTTGGCATGCCGCACTCTCTCCAACAACTCAGGGATTAAAGGCAATTGATAACGGTTTCTAATAGTAACCTTATTGAGTTCCCTATAGTCTATGCAGGGTCTCAGAGATCCATCTTTCTTCTTCACAAAGAAGATGGGTGCACCTGCGGGAGATGAAGAGGGCGTATGAAGCCCTTGGCTAAATTTTCGTCTATATAATCCTTCAAAGCTTTTAGCTCGGGCCCCGCTAGGGGGTAGATCTTACCAAAAGGTATCTCGGCTCCAGGCAATAATTCAATTGGACAATCATATGGACGGTGAGGAGGAAGCTGATCAGCGTTCTTCTTGTCACATAAATCCACATAGTCCTGGTATACAGCTGGTAGTTCAGGGACTGACATGGTTCCTTTAGGAACAGAGCAAGCTGAAACTCCTTGACTCATCTGTTTCTCCGGAAAGTGTAATTCCTTGGTCTCCCAGTTAATCGTAGGATTCTGCGCCTGCAGCCATGGTAGCCCTAGAATAATGGGAAAGTGGGGAGAAGAGATAAGCAAAAAAGACATTTTCTCCTGATGATCTTTACCCATAAGGACCCTCAAAGGCTCTGTTTCTTGATCCACTGGTCCAGAAGTCAGTAGAGAGCCATCCACAGTCTCCATCTGTACTGGAGTAGCCTTCTTCACTGAAACTATCCCCTGTTTCAGAGCAAAGGAGATATCCATAAAATTTCCACTTGCTCCTGAGTCAATCATAGCAGAGCTAGACACCCAGACTGAGTCAACCCAGAGTTTGATGGAAAGGAAGCAATGAGAACTGTTTCTTTTATAACTCAGCTGGGACACCGCTGAGGAAACTTGAAAAATTGCAGCGTTTATACCGTCATCGTCCCCAGAACTAACAGAGTTTAAATCCGAGAAATCAAGATCTCTTGCAGCAGATCTCTCTGGAGCCTGAGGCTCGGACATGACAGAGCTCCTCTCGCAACACTCACAGTGAATGACTGCTGCAGTAGTCTTACGAGAACGGCTGGGGCAGTTTATAATGAAGTGCCCTGACTTACCACAGTAGAAACATAGATTTTCCTTTATACGATGTTCTTTGCGTGCATCACTAACCCGTCTTTGTAAAGAGTCCACCTGCATGGGTTCAGGTTCTGGTTCCCTTGTGATCCTACTCAAAGGTTCCTTAGCTGAGGAGGGAGGTAGTAAAAGGTTAGTGCGATTATTTTCGAACCATCTCTCTTGTCTGCGTTCAGTCAGACGAGCATCAATACGGATACAATAGTTAATAAAGTCACCTAACGCAGTGGGAGGGTCGGCACGAGCAAGTTCATCCTTAATCAGTGGAGACAACCCTTTCCGAAAAATAGATTTTCTAGCGGAAGTGTCCCAAGTGGTATCAAGAGCCCATCTCCTGAAATCCAGGGCATATTCGGCTACTGAACGCTTACCTTGGCGCAAAGTTAACATGGCTGCTTCAGCTGTTGCACCTCGATTGGGGTCATTAAACACCTGCCCCATGGCTGAAATAAAAGCATCAAGGTGATTCAAACAATCATCCTCAGTCTCAATCAGAGGGTTTGCCCACATCAAAGCCTTATTGGTAAGCAACATGATTATAGTAAGCACTTTGGATCGTTCAGTGGGAAATTGTGAAGCATGTGCAGAGAAAAATAAATTGCATTGATTAATAAATCCCCTGAATTTTTTCACGTTCACCGCCAAAACGAAAAGGAGGTAATTTGGGGATCCCAAAACTCGGGGTTATGGCAGGAGCCTGGGCTCGTTCCTCTAGAGCCTCAATCCTGGCTCGCAATTCCCGGGTAGTCTGTCCAAACCTTGCAAATTATGATTAGTGAGGTCCTGTAGGCTTGCAAAACGGGTTTTTAAAGTCTGTACATCTGAAAGGATTGTATCGTCACTCCGCAAAGTTCCTTTATGAGGCCTCCATCTTCCAGATCTTTTAAGGCAGAATTGCTGGAAGGAGAAGAGGAAAGGAAAAAAAAAAAAAAAAAAACATAGTGTTTACCTGTGGTAACACTCCAGAGTAAAATTTTAAGGGAATGCGCTCACCTGGAATGGTTGTGTGAAGTCACAACCACTGTCATCACATAAGGTATTAAACGGACATCTGATATCCACAGTCACAGCAGACACGGCTTTCCCAGACCCAGCAGACACTAAACATTGGCTCCTGAATTTGTCATGTATAGTGTACAGTTCCTATAGCGTCTTGTGCTTGGGTGCGAGGAAAACACAGGAGACACAGGTTGATATGAAATGACTTGTATTACTTCATACAAGCATGCTGAAAAGTTCACACAGTTTGCAGGAACAGCGACAGGAGACACAGCAGGCCAGAGTAACTTCAAGCACTACAATAAATCTCCAAAGCAGGTTCAGGATCTCTTCTCTGTACCGTAATTCCTCTGCAAACATGGATTCACCAAACAGCAGGTTTCCAGAGTCCAAAAGTGTTCCAAGGTTCCTCAGTAGGGAATAGCTGGAGTACAAGTCCAAGGTTTCCAGAAGTCAGGTCACAGACTGACTGAGGCTTGATTCAGGAGCATGATTGTTCAGTGAGGCTGCTTAAGAAGCAAGAGGGAAGAATCAGGGCGGGAACATGAAAACTGGAAACTCCATATTAACTGAGGGCAAGAGCTGCAGAAAGACAGAAAGCAAATGGCCGACGGAAAACTGAGTTTCAAGGAACATGTCAACAGAGACAAAGAACCTTACAGTACCTTGGTTACCAGCTCCCTGCATCAGGGCACTGGTATCCAAGGTACACTGCGGGTAACTAAGCGATGTTACCCGCAGTGTCGCTGTGCTGATCGCTGCCCTGAGCTGCCTGTTTGGCAGCTCAGCAGCGATCATGTAGCGATACACCAGCGATCCTGACAAGTGCATATCGTTGTCGGGATCGCTGGTGTATCGTTATGTGAGACCCAGGCCTCACAGACTAGCACAAGACGGAAACAGATAGCAAAACTATTTATTACTTCCAGTATGGTGGGAATTTGTGGAACTGGGGAAGCAATTTAACAATAGGAAACAAAAACACAAGTGAATTATACAATACAAAACACAGTTTTATAGTTCAATCAGAATAATCAAAGAAGTCTCTTAAAAGATTATACTAGGGTCTCTTCAGTAGGGAGTTATTTACCCGTTTACTGGGAGAGCTGATATGCTAGCTCCTCTCGGCACAATTGCTCTAGTGGGAATCACTGGGTATTCCTGCTAGGCCGCAAGTCCTCCTAATGAAAACAATCAAGGAACGCTGTGCTTCCTTCACCCCAGCCAGTGTAAGGAGAGATATAAGAACACTAACCAGCTCACCGGTTTGTAGAAGCACGGATCCTCCGCTTGATCAAACGTGAAGATACATGAGAAAATGAAGGAAAAAGGGATCCAGCTTCAATAAAATCTTCATCTTTATGATTCATAAAAACATGAATAATGGCATGCTCCTGGACAAGCTCAGGACAAGGCTACGCGTTTCGATCACAGGGATCTTTATCACAGCTGACATATTCAGACAAAGGCACATTTTAAGACAAAGGAAGACCAATCACGATCAGAAAAAATGTCATGTGATTTTTGACAAGTCCTTTAACAATTTGCACATAACGAATAAAGAAAAAAAAAAAAACAATATTTGCACAAATAAAATCAATGCAAAGAAATAAAATTAATAATGGAACATCAATTCGTTTCTTTTGTTGAGACCAAATGGATGTCTGGTATGTAGATTAAAGATCCAGAAAGCTTCACGTGTGAGGAGTCGCTGACGTGCATCTCCACCTCGGGCAGACAGGGTTAACACTTTCAATACCTGTGACTTGGAAGGAAGAAACATTGCGAGCATGCTGAAAAAATAAAATGTTTAGCAGCAGCAGAAATATTGCGATTCGAAGAAACATTCTTTATATCCTGCAAATGTTCAGCGATCCTGATTTTTAGTTTCCTAGTAGTGCAGCCTATATAAGATAAATTGCAAGTAGTGCACATAATTTTATATACCACATAGCATGAATTACAATTGATATATTTGTTAATGGTATAAATCGCAGTGCTGTCATTATTTTCAAAGGTTTTCGTTACACAAACATATTTGCAAAGTGCACATCTATTGTGGCCACATTTATAAAAACCTTTATGTTCTAACCACGATGTTTTATGAGAAGAGAAATTATTACTGAACATACTTGGAGAAACTTTGTTACCAATAGATGGCGCTTTCCTTGAAACAACATTAATACCTGATGAAAGAATGTCAGCAAGAGAGGGATCTTCATATAAAATAGGCAGCGATCTCAAAATGATTTTTTTGATTGTCCCCAAAATGGGACTATATTGAGCACAAAAATATGGTTTCACTGCAAGATCATTTTTTTGTTGTCGCCCTCCACTAATGAGATCCTCTCTGTTTTTATTCTTACAATTGTTCGTGCTCTTTTTAATGACCATTTAGGATAATTTCTGTTTTTTAATCTTGTATCCACACAATTAAATTCCGTTTCCAAAGCTGTAGGATCGCTGCAGTTTCTCAAAATTCTGGTATATTCACCCAAAGGAATCGATTTAATAGTATGTTTGGGGTGACTGCTTGCTGCATGCAAGATAGAATTACCAGCACAAGGTTTGCTGAACGTTTTAGTAATAATAAACAGAGTCATGTACCCCATATAAATCAAGATCCAAAAAAGAAATTTTGTTTATGATGAAATTTATGAGTAAAATGTATGTTGAATGAATTAGAATTGATATAATCAATAAATCCGATATGGCAGGTACAGTGGTGATGGTAATTCTATCTTGCATGCAGCAAGCAGTCACTTGCATGCAGCGATCCTACAGCTTTGGAAACGGAATTTAATTGTGTGGATACAAGATTAAAAAACAGAAATTATCCTAAATGGTCATTAAAAAGAGCACGAACAATTGTAAGTAATAAAAACAGAGAGGATCTCATTAGTGGAGGGCGACAACAAAAAAATGATCTTGCAGTGAAACCATATTTTTGTGCTCAATATAGTCCTCAATTTGGGGACATCAAAAAAATCATTTTGAGATCGCTGCCTATTTTATATGAAGATCCCTCTCTTGCTGACATTCTTTCATCAGGTATTAATGTTGTTTCAAGGAAAGCGCCATCTATTGGTAACAAGTTTCTCCAAGTATGTTCAGTAATAATTTCTCTTCTCATAAAACATCGTGGTTAGAACATAAAGGTTTTTATAAATGTGGCCACAATAGATGTGCACTTTGCAAATATGTTTGTGTAACGAAAACCTTTGAAAATAATGACAGCACTGCGATTTATACCATTAACAAATATATCAATTGTAATTCATGCTATGTGGTATATAAAATTATGTGCACTACTTGCAATTTTTCTTATATAGGCTGCACTACTAGGAAACTAAAAAATCAGGATCGCTGAACATTTGCAGGATATAAAGAATGTTTCTTCGAATCGCAATATTTCTGCTGCTGCTAAACATTTTATTTTTCAGCATGCTCACAATGTTTCTTCTTCCAATCACAGGTATTGAAAGTGTTAACCTGTCTGCCCGAGGTGGAGATGCACGTCAGCGACTCCTCACACGTGAAGCTTTCTGATCTTTAATCTACATACCAGACATCCATTTGGTCTCAACAAAAGAAACGAATTGATGTTCCATTATTAATTTTATTTCTTTGCATTGATTTTATTTGTGCAAATATTGTTTTTTTTTTGTTTTGTTTTTTTTTTCTTTATTCGTTATGTGCAAATTGTTAAAGGACTTGTCAAAAATCACATGACATTTTTTCTGATCGTGATTGGTCTTCCTTTGTCTTAATATGTGCCTTTGTCTGAATATGTCAGCTGTGATAAAGATCCCTGTGATCGAAACGCGTAGCCTTGTCCTGAGCTTGTCCAGGAGCATGCCATTATTCATGTTTTTATGAATCAATAAAGATGAAGATTTTATTGAAGCTGGATCCCTTTTTCCTTCATTTTCAGTGTAAGGAGAGAGACCAGACCACTGGTACCTGTACCAACTCGGGTCCGGAACTGTCGAGGCTGCGTTCCATGTTGTCCGGGGGAAGACAAAAGGGCCTGGACAGGTGCCCTGACCCAGATAGCGGAGGCGCGGTTAAAAGGGAAAGTGCTCGCAGCATCAGCTAGTTTCCCGCCGGCAGTGAAAGACACAAGGTGCGTGCGCAGCGTGCTCCGCGGCATGTGCAGTCACAAAACGCGACTGACCCGACGCCAGGACGCTGCAGGAGCCCATCGCAGTAACAGGGAGAGGCCGGGAGCCCTGTTCAGCTGAGCACCGCACATGAGCCTAAGAGCCAGGGCACTTCACAGGACTGTTTACTGCTGCCCTCGTTACCGGACATTGCCACGCTGCCCAACCAGGACCCTGACACTACTGCAGCCTTGTTTGCATTGGCCACATCCACTTATGGACTAGGGGCCCAGCGGAAGGTGCCGGAGACTGACCGCTGCCGCCAGCGGACTGTCATTTTTAATGCGTCAGAGTTTGGCAAAATATCTTCATCAGGGAAATCTTTGGCTCCATCTCCACAACAGATGTCTGTGTTAGGCCAAGGGGTGCCCCAAGTGCAAAACCAATTCTGGTTATTGCTTCTCGGTCTTTTGGCTAAGATCAAGTGCAGCGATCTTATAGCTGCTGTGCTTGGTCTGGCCTAAGGTGCCCAGGGTAGCCTGGGTGGATCGCTGCATTTAGCGGTGTGGCTTCACCCCCTGCTGCTATTGGGAAGTCGGCTTAGTCCCTGGGCAACGAGAGGTGATCACCTTGCCACTGCATTTTCTTGTGGTGGGCAACTGTCGCCACACACAGCTGTGGTGGCAACATTTGAAGGAACCGAAGAAGAATCGGAAAGAAGTTGAGAGGATTGTGGTTATGGATGTCTGGAAAAAGAAGAGTTGATTACTTTTTTTGAGAACCTGGAAGAGGAGGAGTGTATTTTGGAGGAAAAATGGATTGTGAAAATTCTGAGGAAACATGGAGTTTATACAGTATAAAGACTATTATATTAGGGAAAGCATGTGACTGTATTTCCTGTTTTCCTGTGTGTGTATGGAAGATGAAGCAACCTGCTGTAGATGCTGCACAGATAGAGACACGCAAATGATTTATTTCCTGATCTATTAAGCTTATCATATATTGTTTCTGATTGTTCCTGAATAAAGAAGCTTTGTTGTCACACGCTTGAAGAGTATCCTGAATAATACACTGCAAACAATTTTACATCTAATAAGTTAACTTTTTTAAGTCCAAGTGGGTGTTATTAGATAGTTTTCTGTTGTGTTTCGGTAGCTGAGGAGTGCAGGTAAAAAAGGAAATACACCAGAGCAGTTGGAATCTATGAGATTGCAGTACCCTGACTAACCACCACAACTAGAGGCAGCCGTGGAGCGTTCCTACGTTGGTCCTAGACGCCTCGTCACAGCCTGAGAAACTAATACACCTAAAGATAGAAAGAGGAAAGCTATCTGCCCCGGAGCAGATCCCCAAAGAACATGAAAGCCCCAAACATGTAATGGCGGTTAGACAAGAAGAAATACTGACACAGACAGAAAATAGTATGAGCAAACGCTGGGGCCCAAACTACCAAAATAGAAAAGGATAGGAAGGCACTTACTGCAATCCCAAAAAACCCTGAAAAGCACCAACTCTACTAATTTCAAAAACACCTGAGATCACACGACCTCTACCACCTAAATTAGTTCTCTGGTGTAACAAAATCAAAACAGCAGCCACTGAAAAAACTGGAAAAAGCAAATGTACAAACATAAGTGGCTGAACTAAACTGGGAGGGCAAAAGCCCCCGGAGGGGACCCTGAAGGCCCCCACAGAAGTGCAGGACAAAATGCAAAAATCAAGACACAAAAACAAAAAGAAGAAAATGTCTTATCTGTTAGCAGGAGATGCAGACACGACACAGCAGGCTACAAAGGAAAACAGGAATCAAGGATTGAGACCAGAACAATTGATCACCGGCAACCCTGATGGGAAGGCGACTCCCTTATATAAGACCAGTCAGTAACACCTGATTCCCAATCCTCACAATCTTCACTGGACAGTCCAGTACCGCTTGTAACCACCAGAGGGAGCCTCTGCTCAGAACTCATTTCAAGTCCATTCCAACATTTTC
>JARQOD010000003.1:171368583-171403397 GCA_033576555.1 Oophaga sylvatica
GTGCAGGTAAAAAAGGAAATACACCAGAGCAGTTGGAATCTATGAGATTGCAGTACCCTGACTAACCACAACTAGAGGCAGCCGTGGAGCGTTCCTACGTTGGTCCTAGACGCCTCGTCACAGCCTGAGAAACTAACTACACCTAAAGATAGAAAGAGGAAAGCTATCTGCCCCGGAGCAGATCCCCAAAGAACATAGAAAGCCCCCAAACATGTAATGGCGGTTAGACAAGAAGAAATACTGACACAGACAGAAAATAGTATGAGCAAACGCTGGGGCCCAAACTACCAAAATAGAAAAGGATAGGAAGCGCACTTACTGCAATCCCAAAAAACCCTGAAAAGCACCAACTCTACTAATTTCAAAAACACCTGAGATCACACACCTCTACCACCTAAATTAGTTCTCTGGTGTAACAAAATCAAAACAGCAGCCACTGAAAAAACTGGAAAAGCAAATGTACAAACATAAGTGTCTGAACTAAACTGGGAGGGCAAAAGCCCCGGAGGGACCCTGAAGGCCCCCACAGAAGTGCAGGACAAAATGCAAAAATCAAGCACAAAAACAAAAAGAAGAAAATGTCTTATCTGTTAGCAGGAGATGCAGACACGACACAGCAGGCTACAAAGGAAACAGGAATCAAGGATTGAGACCAGAACAATTGATCACCGGCAACCCTGAGGGGAAGGCGACTCCCTTATATAAGACCAGTCAGTAACACCTGATTCCCAATCCTCACAATCTTCACTGGACAGTCCAGTACCGCTTGTAACCACCAGAGGGAGCCTCTGCTCAGAACTCATTTCAAGTCCATTCACAACAGTTTTCACAGGTAGCACATACTTCTTCCTATATGATGTAGACCAATCATAAGCAGTTAACAATACTCAAGGAAAGAAGAAAATAGCCCCACCATAGCTTAGAGTAGATTTCTCAGTGTGTGAGACATGTAATGACAGACAGCCCTGACATCCTGGTCTAACCTCCTGCACCAGTCAGTGTAGGGTAGGGGCAGTGCAGATGATTTTAGCTGTGTCAAAATAAAAAAAAAACCTTCTGCTATCCTGATTACTGAGTGTCAGTAATCACACTTATGTCTGCTGTGTTCAAGCAACTCATAATTGCTCTACTTTGAGATCAGAACCATCATTTCACACAGGAGTAAACTGCCTGTTCTGAACTACTTCTGTGTGAGATATAATGACACACTGCTCTGATATCACTGCAGAGCCAGTACAAGTTGAACACAAAAGGTTTAAGTGTAATACTGACACTCTGATGTTTCATCTCCAGACAAGTAGTGTGGGGGAGGAGCAGTACAGGATAGCTGACTGCGCTAGGAAAAGAGGAGAGCTGATGGGTTTATAATGTGACAAAGCTAAATTCAACTGTGCTCACCCTCCCTACATAGAGACCTTATCTAAAAATGTAAAGGTACTGTCACACTAAGCGATCGCACCAGCGATCACGACAACGACACGACCTGGCGAGATCGTTGGTGTGATCGCTATATGGTCCTAGTAGCTTCCAAACAGGAAGATCTCAAAACGACACATCAGCGATCTGTATAACGACCTCGGCGATCGTTGGGACATGTCACACAGCATGTATTGTTAAAGATCCCAACCTCGATAGGCGTGATTGAGCGCAACCTTTTCCACGCCCCTCAGCACAGATTGGTGGTCACTGTATGTCATATGTCCAGCTCTCGCTTAGTGATTGGACGTCCGCTTCATAAAAGACGATGCAAGTGGTTCATACGAACTTCTATACTGCGTCCTGCTAGCCTTCTGCTTTGCAGCTACTGCGATCCAGTCTGTGCCGCTGTTGCGTTTGCCCTGGATTCATTTTTTTCAGGATCCCAAAAACGTCTTGTATAAATGGCAAAGATAAAGCGCTGTAGCGACTCTGACAGGATCGCAAAACCCCCACACACGATAGTATCCTCGCAACAACGCACAAAGGACTAGATGTTGTGGCCACCAATCGGAGCTGAGGGGCGTTAAAACCTAGTTCCGCCTGCGCCGCTGACATATGAGTCGCCAACGAGGTCGCTCGTCGTTCATAAAGGGTGTCAAACTCAGCGATTCAGGCTCCCCAGCGGGACGCCAACGATCAAAAAACTGTCCAGAATGTTCATGCCCGATCAGCGACATCGCAGCAGGGGCCACATCGCTGCTACATGTCACACACAGCGTCATCGCTGACGATGTCACTGCTGCGTCATAAAATCGCTGTCGCTTAAGCTAAATCGCTAGCGATCTCGCCTAGTGTGACAGTACCTTTAGTCATCTATGCTTTCTAATCTAACAGGAAGTTAGACCAGAAGATCAGGGCTGTCTGTCATTATACATCCCACACACTGAGAAACCTGCTCTAAGCTATGTTGAGAGAATGTAATTCTTTAATATGAGTACTGCTGCCTGCTTATGATTTGTCAGCATCATACAGGAGGAATAAGTAAGTGCCCCCCAGTGATAACGGTTTTAAAAACATCCACATGGACTTAAGAGTGTTAACTCATTAGTTGTCAAATACTTTGATTTATAATATAGTAGTGACCAAAAGGTTAACTTTTTTTTAAAAGTGTGATTACTTCTGTCTGGTTGTAGTGATGCCATTTGTCCTGGTGATTTTAGTAAACCAGAAGCAAATGGTTGTTAGCTATAAGGCTGAAAATTGTGTTTGACATTGTTTTTGCCCTTTATGTCTTAGTTTTCAACATTTGCCTAAATTTAAAAAATGTTTTTGTTTATGTTTTTTCGGTTAAAATATGGCAAAGACAAAGCCAAATTTATCACCAGATGTCAGGAAGCTTATTATTCTGAGAGAGAAGTCAGGCAAAAGCCAAAAAGAGGCAGCTATGGAATTCAAATGCTCTCAGAGTCAAGTGTCTCGTATAATAAAGAAGGAAAAAGAAGGTTATGGAACAGCTCACAAACCTAGAAGTAGATGACCACTTCCTCCAAAGTTGATCAAAATATTAAGAATAAGTCAGTATCTGATGACCATAAAAGTGCTGTACAGATTTCGCATGAAATTAATGAAGAATATGGGGTCAAAGTGAGTCTCCAAACTGTGGTGCGAAGGCTAACAGATGTAGAATTGAATGCATGTGTTCCAGTCAAGAAGGCTTTCATCCGTGCATAGAACCGAAAGGTCCGACTTCAGTTTGTCAATGAACACAGCTAATGGAAAGAGTCAGATTGGTCTAAGGTGTTGTGGTCGGATGAATTCAAGTTCAATCTGTTTGGTAGTAATGGCAATCACTATATATACCGCCCAATTGGAAAATGTAATGATGTAAGGTATCAAACACCTACTGTGAAACATGGTGGTGGCAATGTCATGGATTGTGGTTGCTTTTCTAAATCTGCCATTGGCCCCCTGCATAGAATTGATGGAATAATATAATTGGAGAATGAAATGTAATGCTGCCACATGGTAAAACCAAATTAGGTAGGGGCAGGAAATTCCAGCAAGACAATGATCCTAAACATACATCCAATATAGTCAAATATTGACTAGCAAAGAAAATTGCTCAACTGTTGCAATGGCCAAGCCAATCACTTGATTTAAACCATATAGAGAACCTTTGGGATGACTTAGGATGACGAGTTGGGGCCTGTACCCATAGCAATAAAGATGAATTGTTTGCAGACTTGCAAATGGAATGGAGCAAGATCCATCAGGATGTTTTGAATACCCTAGTGGCTTCAATGCCCGTCGGTATGGTGCAGTAATTAAAGCAAGAGGTTATGCTACAAAATACAAAGTTATAACATTTTACACAATAAATTACTCTCTATGTTGTGATCAATAAATAGTATATGTAAAACTTTTGGCAGTCAGTACTCTTTAACCCCTTAATCCCCAAGGGTGGTTTGCACGTTAATGACCGGGCCAATTTTTACAATTCTGACCACTGTCTCTTTATGAGGTTATAACTCTGGAACGCTTCAACGGATCTTCGCGATTCTGAGATTGTTTTCTCGTGACATATTGTACTTCACGTTAGTGGTAAAATTTCTTCCATATAACTTGCGTTTATTTTTGAAAAAAACGCAAATATGGCGAAAATTTAGAAAATTTTGCAATTTTCAAACTTTGAATTTTTATTCCCTTAAAACAGAGAAATATGTCACACAAAATAGTTAAGAAATAACATTTCCCACATGTCTACTTTACATCAGCACAATTTTGGAACCAAATTTTTTTTTCTTAGGAAATTATAAGGGTTAAAAGTTGACCAGCGATTTCTCATTTTTACAACAAAATTTACAAAGCCATTTTTTTTAGGGACCACCTCATATTTGAAGTCACTTTGAGGGGTCTATATAGCAGAAAATACCCAAAAGTGACACCATTCTAAAAACTGCACCCCTCAAGGTACTCAAAACCACATTCAAGAAGTTTATTAACCCTTCAGGTGCTTCACAGGAGCTGAAGCAACGTGGAAGGAAAAAATGAATATTTAACTTTTTAGCCACAAAAATGATCTATTACAAACTTTTTTTATTTTCACAAGGGTAAAAGAAGCAAATGGACAGATAAAGTTGTTGTGCAATTTCTCCTGAGTACGCCAATAGCCAATATGTGGAGGAAAACCACTGTTTGGGCACACGGCAGAGCTCGTAAGGGAAGGAGCGCCGTTTGACTTTTTCAAACTAAAATTGGCTGGAATTGAGATTGGATGCCATGTCATGTTTGGAAAGCCCCTGATGTGCCTAAACAGTGGAAACCCCCCACAAGTGACACCATTTTGGAAACTAGACCCCCTAAGGAACTTATCTAGATCTGTTGTGAGCACTTTGAACCCCCAAGTGTTTCACAAAAGTTTATAATGCCTGGGTCTGAAAATAAAAAAAACAATTTTCCACAAAAATGATTTTTAGTCACAAATTTTTGATTTTTCCCAAGGAAATTGAACCCCAAAAGTTGTTGTCCAATTTGTCCTGAGTATGCTGATACCCCATATGTGGGGGGGGGAAACTGTTTGGGCGCACGACAGGGCTTGGAAAGGAAGTAGTAACTTTTGGAATGCAGACGTTGATGGGGGTCATGTTCCGTTTGCAGTGCCCCAGATGTGCCTAAACAGTGGAAACCCCCCACAAGTGACCCCATTTTGGAAACTAGACCCCCTAAGGAGCTTATTTAGATCTTTGGTGAGCACTTTGAACCCCCAAGTGCTTCACACAAGTTTATAATGCCCGAGCATGAAAATAAAAAATCCTATTTTTTTCCCACAAAAATTATCTTTTAGTCACTAATTTTTTATTTTCCCAAGGGTAAAAGGAGAAATTGGACCACAAAAGTTGATGTCCAATTTGTCCTGAGTACGCTGATACCCCATATGTGGGGGGGAACCACTGTTTGGGCGCACAGCAGAGCTCGGAATGGAAGGAGCACCATTTGACTTTTTCCAAACAAAATTGGCTGGAATTGAGATTGGACGCCATGTTGCATTTGGAGAGCTCCTGATGTGCTTAAACAGTGGAAACCCCCCACAAGTGACCCCATTTGGGAAACTAGACCCCCTAAGGAACTTATCTAGATCTTTGGTGAGCAATTTGAACCCCAAAGTGCTTCACACAAGTTTATAACGTAGAGCCGTAAAAATAAAAAATCATATTTTTTCCACAAAAATGATCTTTTCACCCCAATTTTTATTTTCCCAATGGTAACAAGACTCCAAAAGTTATTGTACAATTTGTCCTGAGTACGCTGATACCCCATATGTGGGGTAAACCACTGTTGGCAGAGTTTGGAAGGGAAGGAGCGCCGTTCGACTTTTTCAACACAGAATTGGCTGGATGCCATGTCGTGTTTGGAGAGCTCCTGATTTGCCTAAACAGTGGAAACCCCCAACAAATGACACCATTTTGGAAACTAGACCCCTCAAGGAACTTATCTAGATGTGTGGTGAGCACTTTGAACCCCGAAGTGCTTCACAGAAGTTTATAATGTACAGCTGTAAAATAAAAATCTTTTTTTTTTTTTTTACAAAAATGATTTTTTTCGTCCCCAATATTTTATTTTCACAAGGGTAACAGGAGAAATTGGACCCCAAAATTTGTTGTCCAATTTGTCCTGAGTATGCTGATACCCAATATGTGGGAGTAAACTACTGTATGGGCGCACGTCGGGGCTCGGAAGGAAAGTAGTGACGTTTTGGATTGCAGACTTTGATGGAATGGTCTGGGGGCGTCATGTCGCATTTGGAGAGCCCCTGATGCGCCTAAACAGTGGAAATCCCCCACAAGTGACCCCATTTTGGAAAATAGACCCCACAAGGAACTTATCTAGATGTGTGGTGAGCACTTTGAACCCCGAAGTGCTTCACAGAAGTTTATAAGGTACAGCCGTAAAAATAAAAACTCCTTTTTTTTTTACAAAAATGATTTTTTCGCCCCCAATATTTTATTTTCACAAGGGTAACAGGAGAAATTGGACCCCAAAAGTTTTTGTCCAATTTGTCCTGAGTACGCTGATACCCAATATGTGGGAGAAAACTACTGTATGGGTACACGTTGGGGCTCGGAAGGGAAGTAGTGACGTTTTGGATTGCAGACTTTGATGGAATGGTCTGGGGGCGTCATGTCGCATTTGGAGAGCCCCTGATGCGCCTAAACAGTGGAAACCCCCCACAAGTGACCCCATTTTGGAAAATAGACCCCACAAGGAACTTATCTAGATGTGTGGTGAGCGCTATGAAGCCCCAAGTGCTTCACAGTTTATAACGTACAGTCGTAAAAACAAAAAAATCATTTTTTTTAAAAAAAATGATATTTTTACCCCCAGTTTTTTATTTTCCCAAGGGTAACAGAAGAAATAGGACAAATTGCACAATAACTCTTGGGGTCCAGAGTACACTGATACCCCATATGTGGGGGTAAACTACTGTTTGGGTGCATGGCAGAGCTCGAAGTGAAGGAGCACCGTTTGACTTTTTCAATGCAGAATTGGCTGGAATTGAGATCAGACGCCATGTCACATTTGGAGAGCCCCTGATGTGCCTAAACAGCGGAAACCCCCCAATTCTAACTCCAACCCTAACCCCAACACACCCCTAACCCTAGTCCCAACCCTAACCACAAACCTAACCCTAACACACCCATAACCCTAATCCCAACCCTAACCCTAATCCTAACTTTAGCGCCAACCCTAAAGGTACTGCCACACTACACAATCCCGCTAGCGATCTCGTTAGCGTCGCATACTAATGAGATCGCTAGCGGGATTGTTTCTATATCGCTAGTGTCGGCCACATTTAGCGATATCGTTAAGGACGCTATCGCGGTTAGCGATCTCCTTAACGACTTTAGCGGTACAAAAGTACCGCTAAATCGCTAAAAAAGGTGCCACACTTAGCGATATATACTTACCCAGCGGGGCGCCAGCGACGAAAATAGGGTCCGGAACGATTCCAGCGACGAGCGAGATCACAGCAGGAAGCTCGTCGCTGGCAGATGCCGCACACAACAACATCGCTAACGGGATCGCTAAATAGTGACGTTTTTTAGCGATCTCGTTAGCGATGTTGTTTAGTGTGGCATACCCTTAACTCTAACTTTAGCCGCAACTCAAACCCTAATGGGAAAATGGAAATAAATACTTTTTTTTAATTTTATTATTTTTCCCTAACTAAGGGGGTGATAAAGGGGGGTTTGATTTACTATTTATAGCGGGTTTTTATGATTGGCAGCTGTCACGCTAAAAGACGCTTTTTATTGCAAAAAATAGTTTTTGCATCACCACATTTTGAGAGCTATAATTTTTGTATATTTTGACCCACAGAGTCATGTGAGGTCTTATTTTTTGCGGGACGAGGTGTCGTTTTTATTGGTACCATTTTTGAGCATGTGACATTTTTTGATCGCTTTTTATTTCGATTTTTGGGAGGTTAGAATGAACAAAAATCAGCAATTCATGAATTTCTTTTGGGGGAGGCGTTTATACCTTTTCACGTGTGGTAAAATTGATAAAGCAGTTTTATTCTTCGGGTCAGTACGATTATGGCGATACCTCATTTATATAATTTTTTTATGTTTTGGCGCTTTTATAGAATAAAACCAATTTTATATAAAAAATTATTATTTTTGCATCGCTTTATTCTGCGAGCTATAACTTTTTTATTTTTTCGTTGATGATGCTGTATGGCAGCTCGTTTTTTGCGGGACAAGATGACGTTTTCAGCGGTATCATGTTTATTTATATCCGTCTTTTTGATCGCGTGTTAGTCCACTTTTTGTTCGGCGGTATGATGATAAAGCATTGATTTTTTTAAGAGGTTCACTAAAGGGGTTAACTAGTGGGACAGTTTTATAAGGGGGGTTGTTACGGATGCGGCGATACCAAATATGTGTACTTTTATTGTTTTGTTTTTTTTATTTACAGGAAAAAATGAATTTATTGGGGAATATTTTTTTTTTTTTATGATTTTTTTAAACAATTTTTATTTTATTTTTTTTAACTTTTTTACTTTGTCCCAGGGTGGGACATCACTGTATAGGGTCAGATCGCTGGTGTGACAGTGTGCACAGCACTCTGTCACACCAGCGATCGCTCTGACATCGCTGCAGGCTTCTCAGTGCCTGCTCTCAGCAGGCACTGAGGAAGCCGCCTCCCTGCAGGACCCGGATGGACCCCGGCGCCATCTTGGATCCGGGGTTCTGCAGGGAGGAAGGACCCTCGGAACAGCGCGACACATCGCGCTGCTCTGAGGGTCTCAGGGGAGCGCGCAGGGAGCCCCCTCCCTGCGCGATCCTCCCCTGTGCCCCCGGTACACCGCGATCATGTTTGATCGCGGTGTGCCAGGGGTTAATGTGCCGGGAGCGGTCCGTGACCACTCCTGACACATAGTGCCGGGTGTCAGCTGTGATAATCAGCTGACACCCGGCCGCAATCGGCTGCGCTCCCCCAGGGAGCGCGTCCGATCGCTGGGACGTACTATCCCATTCATGGTCATACGGGCCCAGGTACCATGGACGGGATAGTACGTCGGATGGCAGTAAGGGGTTAATTAAATGACCATACCTATTAAAATTAAGGTCTTGCATGATGACAACTTCATGCACTGTCTATTCATCACCAGGAAAATGGCATCACAACAACCAGACAAAAGTAATCACACTTGAAAATAAAGCAAAACTTTTGGTCACCACTGTACCTCTCCAATGCACGGGCACAATTTAAAAAACAAAAAAAGTTTTACTCTGCAGCCACTATTACATCGTGTTTCCAGTTCAAAGTGAAAAATGAAATGCAGTGAAAGGTCCTCTTTACGCTGATGTTCCTTATAATCCAGCAATAAGCAATAAAACTCAAGGAAACAGAAACCAGTTTTTCTTCTTTATAAGATTCCCTCCACATATTTAATTCTGATCCCAATTTTTCATATTTTATGAAGAGTTAAAGAACAACATCACCAAATTGGAAGATACCATCATAAAAATTAAATGTTGGAACTTTGAGCTTAAATCCTTACATTGTGTGCATTGCGCACTTAGTGGATTCTGATCACTGGTGCTGGTGCCAGGAGTGGCAGGCATGTGACCACAAGTATGCGATTTGCACGTGCTGACAAGATGTGAGTGGCCTCACTCACTGCAAGTGAATTTGAAATTATGGATGGCAGCAGAGATGTTTCTGACTCCAATAACCGGAATCCTTTACACAACACCTGAATCAAAGATCATTCACGTTAACACAAGGAAGTGTTCATTCAATATATTTTGTGTATTTTGGAAATACATTTAATGAATAGCAAGGAAAAAAGAGGGTTGTCTCCAGTGATGAATAACCCCACTTGTAAGATAAAAAAACTTAACTTTTCATAGAATCCACTAAAATCATGTAACCAGTGTAGGTAATACATGATAGTCCACACATATAAAACCAACACGTACCAGCATCTAGCCTTAATCATGGTCTGACTACGCCCTAGACTGAGGCGGCTCCGTGCAGAAGAGTTCCACGAACAAGGTGCCCAGCATACCGGTGAGCTGACTTTCCTTTTCCCTCTTCCCTCATTTTATACATTTAATGACTCCCTTTTCTAGACACTTCATAAAAATGTCTAGTGAGGCGCAGAGTGTCAAAAACATTTAAAGGTGTTGTCCACTCTAAATTTACTTTAACATGTGTGTTGGGGACATGATTTTGTCTACACTTACTATTATGTAATATGACAAGTTCTCCTTCTGCTCTTGTTAGTGCAGATTTTTTCATACTGGTCTCCAGTCTATAAAATGGCTGCTGGTGGAGAAGCATGTGACCAGACCTGTCAGCAGCCTCCTACAATAGGAAACCCCGAAATGAGAAAACTGATGGACATGTCTGATCACATCCTCCTCCACCAGCAGCTAGTTTATCAACTGTATAACTGTTTAGTCTTTGAATCTTTAAGTGCAGAAGAACTTGTCATAGCTATATAATTGTACACAAAATGATATGCCCTTCGCAACTGTTAAAAAAATATAATGTGGCCAACAACGGTAGTCCAGGTCCGGCATGAAAGTCGGCAGTCACTATATGTAACTGCAGACTTGTGGATTCTCACAGAGCACTGTCAGGATTCACTGGTGTAGGGAGTGTGTGCTCATACTACAGGTCACATTCTGACTAAACTTGCGTGGCCTCCTTCAATACAAGTACATTGAGCGAGACTGCACATGTCTGGTCGGAATGTCGGTGGAAGTATGTATATTGCATTCTTGTGGTCACTTGACCACTGGCTCCCGACACCGGAGAGTACTGACAGCGCATAGAGTGACTGCAGACTTTTATGCCAAATCTGGATATACCCTTTAACTGATTCTGCAGCCAACAGTAGACAGTGAAATAGGGCAGCTCTAGGAGGCAATCGGTGTGTCACAAACGCTGATCATTGACCCACTGTACAACAAGCTGGGCTTACCCAGCAGGGGTGTGGCTAAGCAGCAACCTGGTCTTCGCTAGCGCTCCAGATGGTGGAGTTAGGCTTGCCATGCAGGTAACCACCAGGTACCCCTCCTGGGAAGTCACTAGTACTGCAGCAGCTGACCCAGAGGGTCAGGATCGCAGACACAGACGTAGACTCGGAGTCACTAGCAGGACAGGATTTGGATAAAGGTATAAAAGATATCAGAGTCAGTAAAGACGGTACGGATTCTGGATCACCAAACAGGACGGACACTGGTGTTAGTTCAGAAAACACGGGTTTCAGGAACAGGTTCTGGTTCAGACAATATGGGTTTCAGGAGCAAGTTCTAGTTTAGACAACATGGGTTAGGAACAGGTTCCGGTTCAGACAACACAGGACTCTGCAGCCCCCCTGCTTCTCCCGTGGTCTCCGGCAGCTATTCCTTCCTTCAGCGGTCATGTGGTACCTCTCATTAAAGTAATGAATATGCGCATATTCATGACTTTAATGAGCAGTACCACATGACTGCTGAAGGAAGGAGGCTGAGATCGTGGCAGACAAAGCAGGGTGAGCATAATCTGACACCCCCGCTCCCTCTCCCCCCCGATCCCCTGGCATCTATGACTTGCGTATTAGATGAGAGGGGGACTTTTAGCCTTAAAAATGGGCTGGAAATCTCGGCTTATACGCGAGTATATACGGTAAGTTCCTCAAATCAATTTTGGAATTATGAAAGCAAAGAATCTATAAGTAAATAAAAAATAAATTTTACATAGAACAGCATGGCATGGGCCGCATTTTGACTCAATGGTTAGCACTGTAGCCTTGCAGCGCTGGGGTCCTGAACAGTGGCATAACTAGAGTTCTATGGCACCAGTGCAAACTTTGGACTGAGGCCCCCAACAGCATGTTGGACAGAGATATGGATCCCTGTAATAATGTCCTCCTTCTTGGCCCCTGTCCTTTAATAGTGTCCCCATCCTGTGATAATGACCCCATCCTGGCCCTTTATTCAGTAATGTCCCCCATTCTGGCCTCATCCTGTAATAATGTCCCCCATCCAGAGCCCCTTCTTGTACTAATGTCCCCATCCAGTAATAATGCCCCCATCCTGTAATTATGTCCCCTGTCCTGGGCCCTTATGTAATAATATTCCTATCCTGTATTAATGTTTCCGGTCCTATAGCAATGTGTCCCATACTTTAGTGATCAGGGGCGCACCTACCATGAGGCGAGTTGAGCACTCTGCCTCAGGTGACGCTGCGTCCCTGAAGGGTGGGGGCGGCAGAATCTACTCTCTTGCATCTGCTCTGTTACTCACTTATTGCTGTTATGTGCGCACAGGACCTGTGATGAGGTCACAGAAGGGGAGGAGTCAGGTGTCACAAGATCAGGGGCCGCCCTCGGGTGTATGCAGGACTCTACTGTGCTGGTTGTCATGGTGTTGGATGAGGGGGAAGTTTATGTGTGGGGTCAGGAGGGGTTTACAGGGTGGATGTAGCAGAGCTGTGTGTGCACGAGGTGTACGGATCAGAGCTGTGTGTGTATAGGATGTGTGGAGCGGAGCCGTGTGTGTACAAGATGTACGAAGCGGACCCTTGTGTGTACAAGGTGTGTGGAGCGAAGCCGCATTTGTACGAGGTGTGCGGAGCAGAGCCATGTGTGTACGAGGTGTGAGGAGCGGAGCAGCATGTGTATGAGGTGTGTGGAGCGGAGCCGCGTGTGTACGAGGTGTGCGGAGCCCTGTGTGTATGAGGTGAGCGGAGCCGCGTGTGTATGAGGTGTGCGGAGCGGAGCCGCATGTGTACAAGGTGTACGGAGCAGAGTCGCGTGTGTACAAGGGGTGCGGAGCAGAGCCGCGTGTGTACGAGGTGTACGGAGCCCTGTGTGTACGAGGTGAGCGGAGCCGCATTTGTATGAGATGTGCAGAGCGGAGCCGCGTGTGTACAAGGGTGTGGAGCGGAGCCGCTTGTGTACGAGGTGTGCGGAGCCCTGTGTACGAGGTGAGCGGAGCCACGTGTGTACGAGGTTTGCAGAGCGGAGCCGCGTGTGTATGAGGTGTGCGGAGCCCTGTGTACGAGGTGTGGAGTGGAGCCTGTATGTACGAGGTGTGTGGAGCCCTGTGTGTACGAGGTGAGCGGAGCCGTGTGTGTACGAGATGTGCGGAGCGGAGCCTTGTGTGTACGAAGTGTGCGGAGCCCTGTGTGTACGAGGTGTGTGGAGAGGAGCCGCGTGTGTACGAGGTGTGAGGAGCCCTGTGTGTACAAGGTGAGCGGAGCCACATTTGTACGAGGTGTGCAGAGCGGAGCCGTGTTTGTACAAGGTGTGTGGAGCGGAGCCGCTTGAGTACGATGTGTGCAGAGCCCTGTGTGTACGAGGTGAGCGGAGCCACATGTGTACGAGGTGTGCATAGTGGAGCCGCGTGTGTATGAGGTGTGCAGAGTCCTGTGTGTACGAGGTGTGCGGAGTGGAGCCGCGTGTGTACGAGGTGTATGGAGCCACATGTGTACGAGGTGTGCGTAGCAGAGCCACGTGTACAAGGTGTGTGGAGCCCTGTGTGTATGAGGTGAGCGGAGCCGCATGTGTACGAGGTGTGCAGAGCGGAGCTGCGTGTGTACGAAGTGTGCGGAGCCCTGTGTGTATGAGGTGTGCAGAGCCCTGTGTGTATGAGGTATGCGGAGCCCTGTGTGTATGAGGTGAGCAGATCCCCGTGTGAACGAGGAGTGCGGAGCGCCATGTGTATGAGGTGTGCAGAGCGGAACGTGTGTGTATGAGATGTGCGGAGCCCTGCGTGTACGAGGTCAGTGTAAGGTGGGGAGATTCATACCTCCCAACCATCCAGATCCCAGACCAGGAGTACACGGCGGCGCCCCAAGGAGCACTTTAAAACTCGCATGTGACGTTCCACCGGAAGTGATGTGCTGGAAGCTGACCAGAAATGAGGTAATTTCGGGAGGAGATTGTGACGGAACCATGGAGGCACTCCAGGGAATGCTTCAGATCCATCACCGTGTCCTCCTCCGACAGCGCAGACAGCAGGATCACCTTGGAATCGGGGATGTTGGTCATGTGAGCGGATCATGATATGTCCTGCACCGGGAGGCTCAGGTGGGCATTACAATGTGAGCCGGGCTGCTGTAGTACCTTTATAGAATCTTTCTTTCTCTCTCTGTTTCTTTCTCTCTCTCTGTTTTCTTTCCCTCTCTAACTTTTCTTTCTCTCTGTTTCTCTCTCTCTTGTGTTTTTTCTTTCACTCTCTGTCCTTTCTGTCTCTCTGTTCTTTATTTCTTTCTCTCTCTGTTCTTCTTTTCTCTCTGTTCTTCCTTTCTCTCTTTCTCTTTCTTTCTCTCTCTGTTCTTTCTTTCTCTTTCTTTCTTTCTTTCCCCTCTTTCTTTCTCTCTCTCTCTGTTCTTTCTTTCTCTCACTCTGTTCTTTCTTTCTTTCCCCTCTTTCTTTCTCCATCTGTTCTTTCCCCGCTTTCTTCTTTATTTCTCTCTGTTCTTTCTTTCCCCTCTTTCTTTCTCTCTCTGTTCTTTCTTTCCCCTCTTTCTTTCTCTCTCTGTTCTTTCTTTCTCTTTCTCTGTTCTTTCTTTCCCCTCTTTCTTTCTCTCTCTGTTCTTTCTTTCCCCGTTCTTTCTTTCTCTCTCTGTTCTTTCTCTCTGTTCTTTCTTTCTTTCTTTCTTTCTTCCCTCTTTCTCTCTCTGTTCTTTCTTTCCCCTCTTTCTTTCTCTCTGTTCTTTTTTTCCCCTCTTTCTTTTTTTCTTTCTATGTTCTTTCTTTCCCCTCTTTCTTTCTTTCTTTCTTTCTTTCTTTCTTTCTTCTCTCTGTTCTTTCTTTTTTTCCCCTCTTTCTTTCTCTCTTTGTTCTTTCTTTCTTTCCCCTTTTTCTTTTTCTCTCTGTTCTTTCTCTTTCTCTCTCTCTATTCTTTCTTTCTTTCCCCTCTTTCTTTCTCTCTGTTCTTTCTTTTGTTCTCTGTTCTTTCTTTCCTCTCTCTTCTTTCTTTCTTTCTCTCTCTCTGTTCTTCCTTTCTCTCTCTCTGTTCTTCCTTTCTCTCTCTCTTCTTTCTTTCTCTCTCTGTTCTTTCCCCTCTTTCTTTCTCTCTGTTTTCTTTCACTCTGTTCTTTCTTTCCTCTCTTTCTTTCTCTCTGTTCTTCCTTTCTCTCCCTGTTCTTTCTTTGTCTCTCTTTCTTCCTTTCTCTCTCTCTCTCTGTTCTTTCTTTCTTTTTCTCAGTACCAGTCAGTATGTCCATAGTACCAGCCACTGTTCCCTCAGTACCAGTCAGTGTGATCAGCAGTGCTAAATGGGTGCGATTGGGGCGTGGATATGGTGTGGCTATTGAAATGGGTGTGTCGGTTGTGGCCTAAAATCTGCCACGGGCAGAATGGAGCACGGGGGCCAAAATGGAGCACAGAGCTCTGGTATAATGTCACCGGTGATCACTGTATTACCTGTACACTGACATGTATACAGAGATCCTGTGTATAATGTCACTGGGATCACTGTATTACCTGTACACTGACACTATTACAGATCCTGTGTATAATGTCACCGTGATCACTGTATCCTGTACACTGACACATATACAGAGCTCCTGTGTATAATCACTAGTGATCACTGTATTACCTGTACACTGACACTATATACAGAGCTCCTGTGTATAATGTCACCAGTGATAACTGTATTACCTGTACACTATGAGTCGCACAACACCAGGGTTATGGGGTACTCGGCACCGAGCCCGTTGAAGTCTATGGGGAATGTCACAAGTAGCACAGCTCGGTCCGTTGCCCTGGGCGCTCATACAAAGGGGGATATTTACAGGGGATAATAGTAATTGTTCGTGACGCCACCTGTGGTTTCTGATCAGGGTGACCAGCGCTGCAGGGTTTAATCCTCTGAGGGTTGTTACTGGCAGCAAGGTGTTAAGTCTCCCACAGGCGAGACTGGATCCCTCAGGATAAATGGCGGTGCAGGGTGCAGGCAATGAGGCAGACACAGACAAGTCAGTCTCTTTCCATACCTTTACTGGTGGTAATTGCAGGTATGTCCCGGGAAGCTGCTCAGGGTGGAGGATGCACATCCAGGTAATCACCGAGTAGGTTTAAGGCCTCCTTACTTCTTAATGTGTGAGTTTCCAACCTGCCTGAAGCGAAGTTCAACTCTGTATAGAACAGCTACGCCCGGCCGACATTGTGGTGGAGCCTTCTTTTGGCAAGAACTAAGTCTATGGCTGATCAGGCCTGACTTCTGTTCTCCCTGACCCCAGTTACGTATCAGCACTATAGGGCCCCTCTGGACTTGAAGTCCAGCAGGGATTCCGGTTTTCTCCTACTAGCCGTGAAGGAACTAGCAAGGCTTCGGACCCGGCGTCCGGTTGTGTAGAGTGGAGGCAGCATTATTGCTATAACGCCTCGGTCACTCTCTCCTTTGGTCACCACTCGCCCGTCACCCTACTCTCACCCTTAACATAAGCACGGGTAGCAGTAGGTGTAGTCGTCAGCTTCCTTACTTCCACAGCTCACTGACCATTTCTCAGTTGACTCGTTGTTATAATAACTGTCATCCCCTTCCTTCTGTTCCTTCATAGACTCTGTCCAGAGCAGCTTTCAGGACCTTTCGTCAGACTGAATTCACGCTCGCTCCGAGAGTCGCTTTCCACGTTCATAGGGTACTAACAGTCAGTCTGTTCTGAGGTAACAGCTTGCAATCTTTCGTCCTCTGTCTCATCTGACAGGAATCACCGTCCGTCTGACTAGAATGACTCACTCCTGAATCACCCAAGACTTGTCTCTGACAGGAACTGATACTGACTACTGCTACGTCTCTCACACCCTTAAATAGTCTAAGGTTCCCTCTAGTGGCAATACTGGGAAGTGTGAGTGTGAATGAATATCAGGTTTTTGTAATTACCTTTCTGTGCATTCTCCTGGGAACATGTGTACCAAGCGCAGCTGGGCCACACATCCCCCCCTAGTTATCGTCAGCACTCCCGGGCTGAAATAGAAAAAACAATTTTTATAATAACATTAACAACATAACTCATCCCTTGCGGGAGGTGAGGACACTCAACATTTTTAGAAAAATCACATTCTATAATAATACTGTGTTACTCATTACCCAACTGGGGTATACTATGCACATATTATGCAAACATCATCACATATTATCAACATTCAATAAAGTGCAAATCTTCTTTAACTTTGTACAGATGCAGTAAACCCTGTCTGGGTCCTACTGTTCTTCTTTGTAAATTGCGATTACTTCTTCCATACCTGGGGCTGGAAGTACGCGGTGCGCTCTGGAATGCATCACCAATAGATCATGTCCTGCTACCTGTGTCTGGGTAGCTACAGTCCTTGTTTCACTTTTGCGATTTGCTGGAGGCCTTACAGGTGCCTCTTCCAAGTACAGGTCTTCCAATGATGACGCAGATTTGTCGCAGTGGCTTAGTTGGAGACGCACTAGGCTGTTGCGATGCAGAATAGGATGCAGGTGCCGGCCTGGCGCTAATGGGGTTGTGACTTGGGACACTGAGACACGGGTACATTGCCGGCTTCAGGAACGGGGTCGCTGACTCGGGAGACATTCAGGGCATACCACCCCTTAAGACCCCAGTGTCGCGTGTAGGTGACAATATCCCCTATCAAGAGATCCCTTCCCGGGTGCCCCTCTGGCAGGTGAGACTCCACATCCCTGCGGTTGACAAATACCTCCTGGTACAGGCCTGGCTCATGGATGAACCCCCAGCCTCCCCGGAGTTTAAAGTCTCTAATGGCCCCCTGGCGCCGCGGTTCCCGGAGCGTACCTTTATCTCTCCTGACGTTTTCTTTATCGGTGAGATCCTTTTCCCGGTACCTCTGGCGAAGCTGCTGCGCCTCTCTCTGCTCCTGCTGCTGCCGCTGCTCCTGCTCACGGCGTCGCCACTCATTCTCCAGCTGGGCGGCGTATTCTACGTCGTCCAGGTACTCCATTTCCTCCCAATCGATCTCCATCACAGACGGCTGGGTCTCCTCCGGCGTCCCTACCGGGGACTGCATTCCGCTGCGGCCTCCAGGCCTGGCTGGCACTCCGGTCCGGGCAGGGCCTCCTCAGCCTCCTTCCCTCCCGCCGCGTCCCCGGCGGAGTCAGGATCAGCACTTTTGGAGCCGGCCTCCGGTTTTTCATCAGCCGCTTGCAGTGGTGGCGCAGGTGACATCTGCGCATCCAGGGGGGAGAGCGTCGCGTCCCACAGCAGCCGCTGTTTCAGGGCACGTCAGCTTTTCTCCATTGCTTCCATTTCAGGCGTCGCATGTCCCTCAGCACCGCATCACCTCCTCCACTTTCTGCATTCTTTGGTCGTCTCCCGACCTGGGGACAGCTCAGGCACAGGCAGTAGCTCTTCAGGGGAACGGGGTCTGCGCACCGCCGTTCCTCCACACAGCGTCTCCTGTCCTTCGCCATCTCACTCCAGGCCAGACTGTGTTTTCCATCAGGAACAATCTGGTCTCTTCCGTGGAGGCGGGACTTTCGCTTTCTCTTCCTGGCATATAGAATGAAGAGAAGGCGGATCTCTCTTGCAGTGGGGCAGGCTCTCACATTGTAATAGCATTTAGACAGGGCGCCCATCACTTTCGCGCCACAGGGGGGGCACGCCCACGAATGCACGCCCACCTTCTTCACCAGCGCCTCAGGGCGCGAATATGGCGGCAAAATGGCGGAAAATGGCGCCAAAAATCAAACAACAGCAACACAGTCTTTTTGCACAAAAACAGTCCAATTCTAGGCACACAGGACTCACAAATAGTAAGCTTCGTATCCTGTTCGTGACGCCAAAGAATGAGTCGCACAACACCAGGGTTATGGGGTACTCGGCACCGAGCCAGTTGAAGTCTATGGGGAATGTCACAAGTAGCACAGCTCGGTCCGTTGCCCTGGGCGCTCATACAAAGGGGGATATTTACAGGGGATAATAGTAATTGTTCGTGACGCCACCTGTGGTTCCTGATCAGGGTGACCAGCGCTGCAGGGTTTAATCCTCTGAGGGGTTGTTACTGGCAGCAAGGTGTTAAGTCTCCCACAGGCGAGACTGGATCCCTCAGGATAAATGGCGGTGCAGGGTGCAGGCAATAAGGCAGACACACACAAGTCAGTCTCTTTCCATACCTTTACTGGTGGTAATTGCAGGTATGTCCCGGGAAGCTGCTCAGGGTGGAGGATGCACATCCAGGTAATCACCGAGTAGGTTTAAGGCCTCCTTACTTCTTAATGTGTGAGTTTCCAACCTGCCTGAAGCGAAGTTCAACTCTGTATAGAACAGCTACGCCCGGCCGACATTGTGGTGGAGCCTTCTTTTGGCAAGAACTAAGTCTATGGCTGATCAGGCCTGACTTCTGTTCTCCCTGACCCCGGTTACGTATCAGCACTATAGGGCCCCTCTGCGACTTGAAGTCCAGCAGGGATTCCGGTTTTCTCCTACTAGCCGTGAAGGAACTAGCAAGGCTTCGGACCCGGCGTCCGGTTGTGTAGAGTGGAGGCAGCAATTATTGCTATAACGCCTCGGTCACTCTCTCCTTTGGTCACCACTCGCCCGTCGCCCTACTCTCACCCTTAACATAAGCACGGGTAGCAGTAGGTGTAGTCGTCAGCTTCCTTCCTTCCACAGCTCACTGACCGTTTCTCAGTTGACTCGTTGTTATAATAACTGTCGTCCCCTTCCTTCTGTTCCTTCATAGACTCTGTCCAGAGCAGCTTTCAGGACCTTTCGTCAGACTGAATTCACGCTCGCTCCGAGAGTCGCTTTCCACGTTCATAGGGTACTAACAGTCAGTCTGTTCTGAGGTAACAGCTTGCAATCTTTCGTCCTCTGTCTCATCTGACAGGAATCACCGTCCGTCTGACTAGAATGACTCACTCCTGAATCACCCAAGACTTGTCTCTGACACTCTGACAGGAACTGATACTGACTACTGCTACGTCTCTCACACCCTTAAATAGTCTAAGGTTCCCTCTAGTGGCAATACTGGGAAGTGTGAGTGTGAATGAATATCAGGTTTTTGTAATTACCTTTCTGTGCATTCTCCTGGGAACATGTGTACCAAGCGCAGCTGGGCCACACAACTACACTATATACAGAGCTCCTGTGTATAATGTCACCATCTCCACCTTTTATCTGCGCCATCTTGTGACTGCAACTTCTGTCTGCGGGAAGTCAGAAGTAGTAGAAACCCTCTATCAGGCCACATTCACACGTTCAGTATTTTACCTCAGTATTTGTAGGCCAAAACCAGGAGTGGAACAATCAGAGGAAAAGTATAATAGAAACACGTCACCACTTCTGGATTTCTCACCCACTCCTGATTTGGCTTACAAATACTGAGGTAAAATAAGGACCAAATACTGAATGTGTGACTGTGGCTTTAGGCTGGTTTTATACATCTTGATATTTCTGGTACCGGAAAAAACGTTAGTGGAGATATCCGTGTCCGTGTGTGTAATACGTGTGGCAACTGTGTGCCGCATCAGTACCACACGGACAGCCGCTGGGGAAGAAGCGCTACAGTAAGCGCTGTCCCCCTGCCAGGGGCGCACCTAAAATGAAGCAAATTGATCACTTCGCCTCAGGCGGCATTGAGTTCCTGAAGAACTGCAAAGATCGATGTTTCAAATATATTCCTATTTAAAAGTGTATGTATTTTACATGTGCGTCAGGTTAGGCTAGTAAAGAGTAAACCAGAGTTATTTGTACTGATTTTACTACGGGGGGTGCCATTTTGCAGTTCGCCTCAGGCAGCAGAGAGGCTAGGTTCACCCCTGTTAGTGATGTCCTGTAATAATTTTCACCCTCCTGACACTATACTTAAACACATTTAAACAAAAAATAAACGAGTATTCTTACATTCCTTCACTCCCACAGCACTCAATATCTTCTTCCTCCATAGTTAGTGGATGGGGTAGGCACCACATGGAAGTGACTAGAGATGAGCGACTTTGCCTCCGGGAGGGTCGAGTCGGGTTTCGGACCACCCGACTTTCCCAAAAGTCGAGTCGAACGAAATCGTCCGACTATCGGAAAAAGTCGAAGGTCCGACTGAAACTCGAACCGACTCCAATGCAAGTCAATGGGGAAGAAAAGTCGGCAGGGAGTGGAGAAGAGTAAACACACCTACAGTGCCCATTTCAATGCCAACGACATCAATTCTTATTACTTAAGCTTGTCAACCTTAATTTACTTTATAATAATAGTAACGCATCGAAAACTGGGGGTTATTTGGCTAAAGTTGTGGGGGGCAGGGCTGGCTCCAGGTTTTCGTGGGCCCCGGGCGAAAGAGTGTCAGTGGGCCCCTTTAACACATACCACAATATAGGTATAGTCCAATGCCAAATACTTCACTTCTTACATTACATGAGTGATATCTATTGTAAATTCTACAATAGCTCAAAAACCAGACAGGATAGTCCTCCATACAGTATTATGGGCATCACATAGTACGCCATACAGAATAATGAGCCCCATATATTGCTCTATACAGAATAATGAGCCCTATATATTGCTCCATACAGAATAATGGGCCCAATATAAGGCTTCATACAGTATAATGAGCCACATATACTGCTCCATACAAAATAATGAGCCCCATATATTGCTCCATACATAATTGGTCCCATATAATGTTCCATACAGTATATGATGAGCTCCACATAATGCTCCAGTATATGATGGTCCTCATATAATGTGCCATACAGTATAGGACTGTCCCCATAGAGTATAATGAGCCCCACATATTGCTCCATACAGTATAATGAGTCGCATATAAAGTTCCATACAGTATATGATGTGCCCCATAGATTGCTCCATACAATGCTCCTTACAGAATAGGCCCCATATGTGCTTCATATGATGCTCCATATATAAAGGGCCCTATATGATGCCCCATAAATAATGAACCCCATATGATGCTCTAGTATATGATGGGCCCCGTATATGATGTTCCAGTATATGATGAGCCCCTTATAATGCTCCAAATATAATGGTCCCCATATTTAATGCTCCATATATAATGGGCTCCATGTGATGCTCCATATATAATGTGCCCCATATGATGTGCCATATATAATGGGCCCCATATGATGCTGCAGTATATGATGGGCCCCATGGATGATGCTCCAGTGTATGATGGGCCTATATAATGCTCCATATATAATGGGCCCCATATGATGCTCCAGTATATGATGGGCCCCATGGATGATGCTCCTGTGTATGATGGGCCTATATAATGCTCCATATATAATGGGCCCCATATGATGCTCCAGTGTATAATGTGCCCCATATATAATGCTCCAGTGTGTAATGTCCCTATCGATGATGCTCAAGTGTATGATGGGCCCCATATATAATTCTCCAGTGTATAATGCCCCCATATATAGCTCCAAACATTTAAAAAAATGAAATACTTCTCGCTGGGCACTACTCTACTCTGGACTCCTCAGCGTCGCCATCTTCCAGCTCTCTGCACTGTGACTGTTCAGGCAGAGGGTGCACAGACGTGACGTAATCGCGCTCTCTGACCTGAATGTCACTGTCAGGAAAAGCGGAAGACGTCACAGCGGTGGAGCAGGGAGAGGTAAGTATTGCTAGTGCTGGGGCCCTGAGCAAGCGGGGGGGCACACTCATGGGCGCCGGCACTGGCACAGGGCCCCTCATAGTACGCCAGTGTCTCTGACGGCGAGTGGCCCCCCCACCTGCTCAGGGCCCCGGCAATTGACCGGGTGCACCAGGTGCTGAAGCCGGCCCTGGGGAGGGGGTACAGCCAAGTTAGGGAGGTGGAAAAACTGGCATATGTTGAGGTATAGGCTGGACGTTCAACAGCTGCAAAAGGAGGAGTTGGAGAAGTAGGAGGAAGAGGAGGACAAAGCGAGCCATTTTGCTGGCAACCTATGTGTCATCAGGGGAAGATGGTACAAAATCATTTGAAACCCAGGCATGGTTCATTTTAATGAAGGTGAGATCACCTACATTGTGGGTCGACAGCCGGGTCTTTCTTTCTGTCAGGATTGATCCAGCAGCACTGAAGACTCTTTCTGTTGTGTCATGTCATTGTTTCTGTTATTGTGCCAATTCAGGCCAGATGTCCAGTTTACAGGCCCAGTAGTTAAAGGGGAATGAACTGTGAGGGAGAACATCGATAGGTGAGGAGAGGTAATTTTGAACCATAGTTGACAACTGCTGTCTCCTGACTGTTGCAATCGATTCAGTATTACCAGTCGTGTGAGCGTTACTCGAGAAATCAGTCCACAACATGGTCATGAAACCCCTGTCTCCAACGCCACTTCGGCTGTGTGCACCATGAACACCTCTTCCATGTTGCCCAGTATGGCTCGTGGTAGAACCTGCATCGCTGCTGTGTGCTGGGAATGCCTCTAACAAACAGTTTACCAGAGTTGCTTGTTTGGTCGCCAATATTAGCTCTAGATTCTCCTGTGGCATGATGTTCTGTAATTTGCCTTTATAGCGTGGATCGCGGATGCTGGCCAACCAGTAGTCGTTATACTTCGTAATTTTGGCAATGCAGGGGTCCCTTTTTAGGATCCGCAAGACATAATCACACATGTGGGCCAATGTTCCAGCTGTCAATGATGCACTGACAGTGGTGGGTGGAGGAGCACTTTCTGGCAAATCCACATCCCTCCACTCACGCACAAACCCTGTACCTAACCTTGGCAAGCCAACATTTTCTCTTGCCCCCTGAGAAGCATCCTCCTCCCCAAAATAATCATCCCCTTCATCCTCCTCCTCGTCCTCTTCTTCCTCCACCTCGTCCAGGACAGTTCCCTGAGCAGACAATGGCTGACTCATCAAGGCTTCCCTCCTCCTCTTCCTCCTCCGCTGCAGATGCCTGATCCTTAATGTGCGTCAAAGTTTGCATGAGCAGACGCATAAGTGGGATACTCATGCTTATGATGGCGTCATCTGCGCTTACCAGCCATGTGCATTCCTCAAAACACTGAGGTCTTTCAGCTTTGACCACTGCACACCCGACAACTCGATGTCTGCCCTCAAACTGCCTGCCCGTGTATCCTCCCACAAATGCATTACAGCCTGCCTCTGTTCACACAGCCTCTCAACCATGTGCATGGTGGAGTTCCACCTTGTTGCAACATTTATGATTAAGCGGTGCTTGGGGAGGTGGAGCGATTGCTGCAGCCTCTGCATATGACTGGAGTCTACGGGCGAGCGACGGATGTGCGAGCACAGTCTTCGCACCTTATGGAGCAGGGCTGGTAACTCCGGATAATTATTTATGAAGCACTGCACCACCAGGTTCAAGGTGTGAGCCAGGCAGGGTATGTGCCAGGGCTATGGCCGCCACAAAATTACGTCCGTATCACTGACTACTTTGCCTGGCTCAAGATGTAGACTGCCCAGCCATGACTCAGTTTCTCGCTGCAAGTAGCCAGTACCTCCGCGGTGTGTCTGTTGTCGCCAAAAGACATCATTTTTAAAACAGCCTGCTGACGCTTACCACTAGCTGTTCGATAGTGGGACACCTCGTGTGCAACACTGGCAGCTGCGGATGGAGTGCTCGTGCGACTGCGCTCTGTTGATGAGCTTTTGCTTCTGGAGGAGGATGAGGAGGAGGAGGGTCAAATGCCTACAGCCAACTGTTGCCTATACCGTGGCACTGTCCCACCGCCGCTGTCCCCTGTGGACCCTGCATCCACCACATTAACCCAGTGCACAGTGATGGACACGTAACGGCCCTGGCCATGCCTACTGGCCCATGCATCTGTTGTGAGGTGCACCTTTTCACTCACTGATTGTTTGAGTGCATGGACAATGCGGTCTTTCATTTGCAGGTGGAGGGCAGTGATGGCTTTTCTAGAAAAGAAGTGGCGACTGGGTAGGTCATAGCGTGGGACAGCGTAGGCCATGAGCTCTCGGAACGCTGCGCTTTCAACCAAATGGAAGGGCATTATCTCTAATGAGATCAGTTTGGCAATGTAGGCGTTCAAAGCCAGTGTACGCGGATGAGAGGATGAGTACTTTCTTGTCCTACTCAGAGTGTCTGCTAGGGTGAGCTGGACTTGAGCGCTGCATATGGGGGAACTAGCGGTGGACATGGTGGACTGAGAGGGGGTTGGTGATGGTGGTGGTGATGGCCTAGATTCAGTCTTTCGTTGGAAAAACATTGTGATTCCCTGACTGCTTTGGCCTTGCGACAACACCTCAACATTTCTTGCTGGTGGTGTGCTAACCGGTGGGCTTACGGGGGGGAAGCTGGCTACCTTCAGTCGGATCAGGTGCACGTGTGCTACCTGAGGTTTTGCAGTCCGTCCACGCTTGCAAGTGCATGGTGTTTAAATGTCTAAGCATGCAACTGGTATTCAAATATTGGAGATTTTTCCCTTGGCTAAAGGTCCTTCCGCACTTCTTACAGATAACCTTTGCCTCATCAATAGGATTTTGGTCAAAAAAGTGCCACACTGCACTCTTCCTACTATGGGATAAATTTTCAGGGCTTGCTCGCTGTGCTAATTTGACCGTCTGGCCAAGCTCTCCGGCAACTCTTTTTGTTTTTTTTAACACATTTTTGGACCGCTACGGGCCTGCCAGATAACCGCAGCTGCGATTTGATGCCTGCTGCTGATCCTCCTCCTCTTCTGAGCTATTGCCAGCGGCACCCTCTTCCCTCAATGGATGCCAATCCGGGTCAACAACTGGGTCATCCATCACCTCCTCTTCAATTTCATCTGCACCTTCCTCTGTGTCACTGTGTAAGGTGGTATAGTTTGCGGGAAGGAGCACCTAGAATATAAGACAAAATTTCAGTTGTTACACACTTTTTTGTTAAGTATATAATTCCACATGTGTTATGTCATGATCCCAGTGCAGGGTTGACCTGCACGCTAGGGGTTAAGGTTTTGATCCCAGTGCAAGCTCTTATCTGCACACCTGGGGCTTATTATTGTGGCCTCTCCTTGGTTCGGGGAGAGCTTCTTATAGCCCTAGGAAGCTCCAATCCCTGTCAGTTATACTTTTGCCCTTGGCAGAGTGTGTTGACCCCTGAGTGTGTTTGTGCTGTGTTCTGGTTTGCCTGATACTTTGGTTTTGACTCGGTCTGTTCTCTGGATACTGCTTGTTGGATTCTGTTTCTGTACCTTCGCTGTCTGTTTGGTTTTGACCTCTGCCTGTCCCCGACTATCCGTTCTGTCTCATCCTTGGTACTATACTGTCTTCTCGTGCTTTGACCTTGGCTTGTTCAGATTTACGTCTCTGTCTGTGCCCCTGGGTAACTTTGTCCCGTAGTTACCTTTCTTGGAGTTTTCCCTCAGCTTCTAGCTCCCTGGAGCTGAAGCCACGCCCCTCAACTGTCAGGTGATTCAGGCCCTGAAACCATCTCTCTCCTGCCTTGCTCACCCTGCGTTCCTAGGAGCCTGAAGCTTTCTTCTGCACTCGTCTTCCGGGAGATTGCACTGGTGAGTTCTCTTGCAATCCTCACCGTGATATGTTAATTCATAGTTTTGATGAAGTTTCATCAGGGTCAGAATCTGGCTCAGTAGACTGCGAGGGCAATGCAGTGCTCTGGGTGAATGTACCAGCAGCATCATATAGCAGTGGCTGTGCATCAGTGCACTCCATGTCAGATTCATCTTGGACTGGGGAATTCAGGATTTCACTTGATAACCCAGGCATGGTATGTGAAAAGAGCTCCAGGGAGTAATCTGAAGTGTGGCCTGCCGCATCCTTCACTTTTGCTGGGGGTGAAGGACACAAGGAAAGGTGTTGCTCCTGACCAGGAGCCTGCACTGACGACTCAGTGCTTGCAGTTTTGGAAAATTCAGAAGAGTAGGCGATAGAGTTGGAGGCTGTTTCGGCAATGTAAGCCAAAACCTATTACTGATGCTCCGGCTTTAAAAGCGGTTTACCTACACCCAGAAAAGGGAGCCTTCCAGGCCTTCTGGAGCCAAATGATGATGTAGGCTCAACACCTCCTGCCTTAGGTGCTATTGTGCTTTTGGCACTACCAGCAGATGCACCACCACCACCAGCTGGCCCCCCCCAAGTCCGTGGCCTCATCCACCATACTTCCTCATGTTTGGGAAAATGTACCAGAAATACCAGCAGATATATGGTACTGTATGAGGAGCGTACAGCTGTATATGGTGTAGGGGAAAATTTAAATCTCCGTATATATTTCCGGAGTCACGCACAGACTCTCACTCAGTATGGATTTGACCGTAATACAAAGAGCAGATATACGGTACTGTATCAGAAGAATACAGCTGTATACAGTGTAGGGGAAAATTTAAATCTCCGTATATATTTCCGGAGTCACACACAGACGCTCACTCAGTATGGATTTGACCGTAATACAAAGAGCAGATATACGGTACTGTATCAGAAGCGTACAGCCGTATACAGTGAAGAGGAAAATTTAAATCTCGTATATATTTCCGGAGTCACACACAGATAGTCAGCATGTATTTGTCCGTGATACCAGCCGGTACACGGTAGTGTGTGAGGAGCGTACAGCTCTATACGGTGTGGGAAAAAATGAACGCTCAGTAACTGTGCAGAAAAAAGAATAAAAGTATTAGTGCTGTGTAAAAAGCAGTCTGCACAGCAGTGTACACACAGCAATACAGCTATCAGGCAGCCTAATAACCAGCACTGCTGCACACAAGAAAATCCTCCCCTGTCACTGCACACTAACTATACAGCACAATTGCTATCAGCACAAGCACAGAAGAACTTCTCTTTCCAGCCCTAACTCTCTCCCTACTGATAAACAGCAAGCAACCTCTCCCTACTGATAAACAGCGTCAGCAACCTCTCCCTTCTCCTTAAGATCGGCAGAAGTAAAATGGAGGTCGGCGGTCAGGACTTTTATAGGCACTATGACACCCCCAAAGCAAGCCAATCACTGCAATGCCCTTCTCTAAGATGGTGGTGGACGCTGCACATGTCATCTCGTTGCCCACAGTGTACGTCCTTGCTCATTGGCTAAAAAAAGGCGCCTGCAAGCATTATAGGAAAACCGACTTTGGCGCTCGTTTTGCCGAACACATGGCCGACTTCACGCTATGGTCGGGTTTTGCTCGGCGAAACCCGACTTTGGCGAAAGTCGGCGACTTATGAATCTGACCGACCTGTTTCGCTCAACTCTAGAAGTGACGTTATGTGCTGTCCACGACAGGCACGCCGACATCGGGTGCCAATCTCTGATAGGTTGGCGGCCACTGTAGTTAATGTGGCACATTAGAGGGGACTAATAAATACAGTGAAAAGCAAAAAAGGAAAACATTCAAAATAAAGATAAGAAAAAATAAAAAAATTCAAACATGTGGTATCGGCGCATCCAATCTATCACAATATAAAAAGACTTACACAGTTCAGTAAACTTAGTAAACAGGAAAAAAATCAAAACACCAAAAAACCCTTTTTTCTGGTTGCCACAATACTGCACAAAATGCTTTAAGAAGAGATCAAAATGTCAACTATCCCAAAAGGGTATGAATAAAAACATTGTCTCACTCCACAAAATGTAAGCCCTCACACATCTCTATTGACCAAAAAATTAAAGCGTTATAGTTCTCAGAAAATAGTGACACAATAAAAAAATATATTTTTTTATTTTTTTATTTTTTTCACCACTAAAATAATAAAAAATGGAATAAGTTTGGTATCGCCATAATCGTACTGATGAGGAGAATCACATTACCAGGTCATTTTTATTATTTTGCAATGTATGGTGTAAAAACAATTCCCAAATTCAGTGTCAGAATTAGTTTTTTTTTGCAATTTCATGGCACTTGGAATTTTTTTTCCCATTTTGCAGTAGAATACATGGTAGAATGAATGGTGTAATTCAAGAGTACAACTCATCCCGCAAAGAACAAGCCATCGTACACCTATGTGTACAGAAAAATACAAAAAAGTTATAGCTCTTGGCAGTACTGGAGGAGTAAACGAAAAAGAAAAAACAGAAATTGGCCTTTTCGGGAAGGGGTACATGGTGCTTATAGGCAAGTAAAACAAATAAATAAAAACAGAACAGTTATATAGCAGTTCATCAGCTTTGCCACTAGATGGTGCTATTGCAGCATATATCCACATGGGTTCTGTGTCTGAACCCTCAGTGCAGATGTGGCCTTACACTGTGTGCAAATGGGTTGGTGTGTCACGATGACTTAGTCTGAATATTGGCGTAAATATCAGCTGCCAGATGTGATAGACCTGAATAACATATTATAAATGCTTTATATATAACTTTTAGACATTTATTTTACAAACTAAGTTTGCCCGCAGTTTTAGGGCTTATTCAGAGGTCAGTTTTTCATGTGAGGGCTATCTGTGTTTTTCGCAGATTGAACTCATAACCAACTAAAGAAGGCAGTGCCAAAACACAGGTTATGGTTGACTCCATCAAAGAGACACAGAAGAATGTTTGGTATGGTACCTTTATAATCATGTTTATTACTTCATTATACATGTATTATTTCTGTTTTTTGCACTAAGCACTTTACATCCTTCTCTGTTTATCTGGGATTAATTTAAACTGTGTGTACTTTTGCGTACCTGTGGCACCCCAGGAGTGCGGTTGCCACAATGGCCTTGCCTTCCTCCAGGGGGGAGTGATTTCATGGCTGGAAGCAAAGAAGGTAGTTCCAGTATACAACACCGTTCCTGCTCCAGGCCAGCAGGGGGAGCTCTAAACCCAACTTCAGGGGAGATGCTCTCTCTGGTCGGAGGAGGAAGTTTGTGGAAGTTAGAGCCTGAACAAGGTTGAGAGAGGACGTGTGGAGAGAAGCTGGGGATAGAAGCTCTATCTGAGCTCACCCCAGGGTTGAGCGCCAGTGACTGGGCACCGGAGTCCGAGGCTGTGTGGGTACTAAAGCCCAGGCAGCAGAATCCAGAGGGCAGGAGACCGCAGGTTCTCTGCCCCAACTGATACTCGACGACACAGCAGCACGAGTGAGCCAGAGATGCCAGACAGGAGCGACCCCTGAAACAGGCTCAAGCTGCCTTTCATGTGAGTGGAGTTCTAACTAAGCATCAGACAGAAAGAGGGACTTGAATAGAGTTTACAGCAGCAAGTACCTCAGAGAATAGCGCTAGAAAGGAGGCCTCACAACTCACCTGACTAAGGAAATTCCAGGCTGACTGGCTCCAGAACCATCGGTAACCTGAGCCCCGGACTGTACCTGTACTGCTCAGTAAAAGTTAAAGGAAACAACAGCCTTTGTGTCCGTCAGTTATTCCTCCAATCCTCATTAGAGTTGAGCGATACTTTCCGATATCCCAAAGTATCGGAATCGGAATGGTATCGCCGATACCATTAAAATATCGGCGATACCCGATACCGATACCGGAAGTCCCATGTAAGTCTATGGGAACAAAATATCGGAACTAAAAAAACCCCATTCTTTCCTTGTAAACACTAAATATACACACATAGAATACATATATATATATATATATATATATATATACATGTCATTGTGACATATATATATACATATATGTATAGTTTATACACTTCTACATAGTAAAATATCCTCTGATTCAATTGCCGGGTAAAGCCGGCTTCTGTGAAAAGACAGAAGCACCCGACATGAAATGACACTTGGTGTACATAGGGTTAACCATGTCTTTTCATGTAGTTTGCTATCTGATTTGCACAAACAATTACATCAGTCTATGTGTGCAAAATTTCACACCTGTAGGGGTTAATTAAAGGTGTAAATTCGTTGTAAAAAAAAACGGACTTTTTTGCTACGAATTTACACCTTTAATTAACCCCTACAGGTGTGAAATTTTGCACACTTACACTCATGTAATTGTTTGTGCAAATCAGATATCAAAGTACATGAAAAGACATGGTTAACTCTATGTAAACCAAGTGTCATTTCATGTTGGGTTCTGCATTTTCACAAAAGCCGGCAATTGAATTAGCGGCTATTATACTATGTAGAAGTGTATGAACTATAAATATATATATATATATATATATATGTGTCACAAACTCAATGACATGTATATATATATATGAGGTGTAAAATTGCTGAAAAAAAATGCGTGGGCTCCCGCCCTATTTTCGCAACCAGACAGACAAAGCCAGTGAGTGGGGGCAGATAATAATAGCCCAGAGAGGGACCATTATTTTTGGCCCCCCCGGCTACTAACATCTGCCCCCAGACACACCAGAAAGGGCAAATCTCTAATTAGATTTGCCCTTTCTGGCACTTTGCCCGTCTATTCCCATTGCCCTGTAGCGGTGGCGAATGGGTTAATAAGGGGTTAAAATGACCTTGCAATTGAAAGGTCACTTTAAGCCAGGTTAATAATTGAGAGCTGTCAATTAGACAACTATCAATTATTAATCCTATTGTATGAAAGAAAAATCAAACACACACACTTTAATAAAAAAGAAGTTTAATGAAATAATCACACAGTTTTTGACCATATTTTATTTACCTGCTAAAACCATTTCCTGTAATAAAAATAAAATAATAAAGCAAAATTATTCTTACCAATCCGATGCACAGTCAGGTCCCACGGTGTAATCCTTCAGAAAGGGTTAATGTTTACTGCAGGGACCGCAGCTAATGCTGCAGCCTCACAGTAAACCCCCAAATGAATGAGCTCCTCTCCTGGCTGACAGGAGAGGAAGTGGAAAGCTTAATTGATTGCTTTCCACTTTCACTTCAGGTCAGCCAGGGACACCATCAGTGACGTCAGAGGGAACTGATTAACAAAAATAGGGGTTCCCTTCGAAAAAAAAATGGCGTGGGGTCCCCCCTATTTTTGTTAACCAGCCAGATGAAGCAGACCGCTGAGGCCTGGATTTTCAGGCTGTTAAGGAGCCAAGATCCATGGACCTTGCCAGCCTGATAATACCAGGCCACAGCAGTCTGCATATCTTGGCTGATTAACAAAAATAGGGGATCCCCTCGAAAAAAATTAGCGTGGGGTCCCCCCCTATTTTTGTTAACCAGCCAGATGAAGCAGACCGCTGAGGCCTGGTTTTTCAGGCTGGTAAGGATCCAATATCCATGGACCTTGCAAGCCTGATAATACCAGGCCACAGCAGTCTGCTTAGCTTGGCTGGTTAACAAAAATAGGGGATCCCCTCGAAAAAAAAACGGCGTGGGGATCCCCCCTATTTTTGTTAACCAGCCAAGTAAAATGCAGACTGCTGCGGCCTGGTATTAAAAGACTGTCAAGGCCCATGGATTTTGGCCCTCAACAGCCTGATAATACCAGGCTACAGCAGCCCCACATTTGGCGCATCAAAAGATGTGCCAATTGTGGCACTTTACCCGGCTCTTCCCACTTGCCCTGTAGCGGTGGCAAGCGGGGTAATAAGGGGTTAATGTCACCGTTGATTGCACGGTGACAATAAGCCCGGTTAATAATGGAGAGGTGTCAATAAGACACCGATCCATTATTAATCCCAAAGTTTTTAAATGTTTAAAAAAAAGACACAGCAAGAAAAAAGTCTTTTAATGAAATAAAAGAGACAACACAGTTTTCATTTTTTTTATTACTCTCTCATTCCTGCGACGCCATTGATCTCCTGTAAAAAAATAAAAAAAACAAACCAACAGTATACCACCTGTCCGACGCAGTCCATAGTAACGATTGTCCCACGACGATCCAGCTCTGCTACATCGGAATGACAGGCAGAGCCTGACATCCCGGCGCAGCACAGCTGCTTACCAGCTTCCCCGGCGGTGACGTCATCGGACTGCTTTACGGCCGCGATTACCCAGCAGTCACTGCAGTTATCGCGAGATACTGCATGTGACCGCCGGGGAGAAGAGGATGGCGGCCATTAAGCAGTCCGGGATGTGACCGCCGGAGATCTTCTGCCGGGTAAGTGCCGCTGACTCCTGACAGACCCGACCGACGGACACTGACAGTGACAGTGACATTCCGATTCCGGTATCCGATATGACAAAAATATCGGAACTCGGAATCGGAATTCCGATACAGCCAATATCGGCCGATACCCGATATTTGCAGTATCGTATCGCTCAACACTAATCCTCATCCCTGCATCCCAACGTCCTACTTCCCTCACAGCCTGCCATATCTGCCCTAGGGCACCGCTCCACCCGTGGGGAGCGATAATATCTCTGCTGCATTACCATTGGCCCCATAGGAACTGAACTGCAGAGTCGGCTATCCCTTGCCGAACACCGCGGGTGGCGTCATGAAACTTTCCCTTAAAAACTACTCATCACTGCCATTTGCACGCCCAGGGCCACATACCGGGTCACTGCTGCTGTGACAATCCCCTTTAAGTACTGTCAGACCCGGTCTGAGTATCCCACAGTCCTAGCGGGTGTTGCAACTTGGCGTCATAAACAGGATCGCGTAGCCCGGTATTGCCGGGTACTGTGTGCCAAAGACTTTATTAAAACTGGGTGAATTGCCGCCATTACAGCACCACACTGAGCGCAGGAAGCAGAAGGGGCGTACTGTCGTGGGCGAAGAGAGAGCACAAAAAGTGCTGCTCGTGCTTGGACGTCAGCTGGCAGGGAACAGGGAGCTGAGGCCTGGAATCCCGGCGAGCACAGTCTACCCTGCCGACAGAGTAACAGACTGGTAAGCCAGCTGGACCACAGAGCCTGGCTAAGATTCACTGGGGGGAAAAAATGTCCAGCATAGATGGAGATCTAGCTGCGGATGCTGCCGCAGCCCCCATAGTGCCGCAAGATTCAGTGGCGGGCGCATCTGCAGCCCCCATAGGACAGCAAAATCCAGCGGCCAACGTAGCCGCAGCCTCCAGAGCGCAGCAAGATCTGGTGACCACCGCCGCAGTCCCCATAACGTCGCTATCAATGCCGTACATACCGGGTGCGGCCTGGTTACCGCAATACTCAGGGGAGTCGCATACCCTGAGCGATTTCAAGGAGAGACTGTGTAGTTTGTTTGACATGTACCCCCTTTCTAAAAGCCAAAAAGTCAGCATTCTCATTGGACAGTTAACTGGTGCGGCCCAAATGGAAGTAAAGTCCTGGCAGGACACTGATAAAGAGACTGTTAAGCAAATTCTGGCTAAGCTGAAGGGCACCTTTGACACTCGCACTGCAGCAGAAATAAAAATGAGATTCTTTGGGTGCAAACAAACGGTGCAGGACAGTATACGGGACTACGCCCTTAATCTTCAGGAGGCACTGTGGACCATAAAGCAGGTTGACCCCGACAGCATGCAAGATGGAGACAGATTGTTAAAAGAGCAATTTATTGCTGTCCTGTCCAGCACCCACAGGACACAACAGCGCACATGGCCCTACAAAAACCCCGACCTAACTTTGCAGATTTTAAAGATAGGGCTAATCCGGGTGCTGCACGAACCAAATGTCGGCCCGCCCAGCGCCCCCTAGCGCCCAGCAATTACATACCACCCGGAGGCTGTATCCTTCCCTCCAGACCCCCATTCAGGCCGACGCACAGAAACCCCGGATATTGAACAATCTGCAGAACTACTCTTCAGGTCCGGGTCCACAAGACACAAAACTTCCACACGCCCCCCCGACGAAGCAGGCGAAAAGCGCGCATCGGGGCAAGAAGCGGGGAGTCCTTGACAGTGGCACCTTATTTATAATCTTGGCGCAAAGGTAATGTGTCTATATGACAGGGTATATTTTGAAACCACTACATGGTGTTATCAGTAGTTGATCCGTCCTCATGGTTGTGGCAATAAGATAATCAGTGGATAAAATGCGATGTCAATTCAGAGGGGATATAACTAACTGAAAAAACATATAGATTTTTTGCGCTGGATCTTTGGTGTTTTGCCATTGGGTGGTATAAAAAATTATTTTTTAAACAAATATTGGTTTTACTATAGACTTATCCATGGGTTTATAATGCCATCTCATGGCCAATGAGAATAGCAATGGCTAACTTTTTTAATTTCT
>JARQOD010000003.1:171403497-171447160 GCA_033576555.1 Oophaga sylvatica
GAACGGTCCCCCCCACAAACCTGTGTTTCCAATCTGAGGGGCCTGATGAGTCTATTCCTGGGTGCTGGCCCTTGGGACCCAGGGTTTGCTCGTTTAAAGGACACTGTCGTGCGATGTGACCTTCCTTCTGGCAGCGGTAGCAGACGATCTCTCGGCGAGGATGATGCTGGTCCTGGTCTTTCTGGGAGTGGTGTGGTCCTCCTCTGGGGGTGGCCGATGTCCTCCTTCTCCTCCGGTTCATCCAGAGGACATCCTCCCGGGCAGTCAGCTAGCAGGATCTTTCCTTCTGTTTCCGCCGCATTGCAGGGCACTCATTACAGTGGCCAGGTTTTTGGTCAGCTGGCGCACTTCTGAGCGCAAACAGTCCAGCTCAGTGGGGGCGCTGCCTGCGCTATGGCTTCAGCAAACCAGCGGGGGAAAGGTGGATGCTGCTGGCATTAAGTGGCCTCCCCCGGGTGGACGATGGTTTACCATCTCGGGCGTTTCCAGGGGTCGCAGTCTTTTATAGCCATATTCTTAAGAGCATCAAAAGTAGCATCAGGATGATCCAAGGACCACCAACGCACAGTCCGCTTTCCCTTGGGACCTCAGTCCCCGTACAAATTGATCTTTGAGCATTTTATTCTCATTGGTGACGCTCAATGGGTTAACCTGTCTGAGAGCTCGCAGGGCCCTTGTAGTCGGCAGGCGTAGTCCCGAATGCTGTCCTCCGGCCTTGAGAAACATTGGTAAACTCATCCGGAGGTCTGTTTCGGTGCAGTCCTCAAATGCAGTCTGTAACTTTAGGAAAATTGCGGCACTGATTCCGAGTCTGCAGCGACCAAGTCTCTACTTCTCTCTCTGCAGCACCAGTCAATGTCCACTACCACTGCAGCTTTCTGCTTCTCTGACATTGAGTACATGTCCAGTATGCTGCATATTTTTCACTTGAATTCCGACAGGGTGTCTGGCTTGCCGCTGTATTGGGGAAGCCACTTTGCTCCAGGCATAATATGGCAGTGTCAGCGGTACTATCGGGGGCCACAGGCCCAGGTGAGGGGCCAGCGGTTCCAGCCTGGCGGCAGCGCCCGTTGGTAAGTTATTGGGGCTGTTGGCCTGGGCCGTGCGTCGGCCTGCTGCTGTGACATTTTTGTGCCTCCTAGTGAAACGTGGCCACCTTCTTCTGTAGGGCCGCAGCTCCGCGGGTACACTTGCTTGCAGGACCTGCATCGCCGGCTCTCCGATGTCAGAGCGTTCACTGGAGCTCCTGCCAGGACCTGCCGCCCGCGTCAGCGCGTTGGGGGGCTGTCCAGAACTCAGCGACCTTTTGCAGGTAGCGCCTCCAAATTTTTGCCTGGTATCGCTGTAAATGGCGGGCAATGGCAGGAAATCTTCACCAATATACAATATACAGTCTTTTACTAAGGCACACAGAACCCGGTGGCAACGGGCACAAGTTTACTCCATTACTGCAGGGCACGCAATCTGTTCGTGACGCCAGATAGATGAGCTCCCTCCCAGGGCAGTGGGGGTACCGGATCCGAGCCTATTAACTCCTATGGGGAGATGTCACGGCAACACAGCTCGGTCCGTGGCCCTGGGCGCTCCCCAAAAAATGGGGGATAATTTACAGGGGAATAAATGTTTGTTGATGATTCGTGACGCCCCCTGTATTTACCTGGTCAGGGTGACCAGCGCTGCTGTGCAGATCCTTTGGAAGGGATGGTGTTGTGCAGCTAGATGTTAGGCCTCCTACAGGTGAGGCTGTGTCCTTCCAGGGCAGATAGATGTGTAGGGATGTAGGACAGAGGGGAACCCGGCAGGGTAGGGACAAGAAGTGGACACACACAAAGTCACTTTGGTACCTTTACTGAAGATGTTGCAGGCACATCCGGAGCACTGTAAGGTGAAGGGTGCACATCCAGATTCTCCCACTAAGTAGGTTTAAGGCCTCCTTGTTCCTTGCCTTTCCGTAATGAGTTTCTGGCCTGCCTGCAGCTGGGCCTAACTTAATCTCTGTCCTGCACCCGGCTGACCTTGTGGTTGGACCTTCTCTTGAAGTACAGTGTCCCTGCTTGCCTGAACTCCGTCCTCCTGGCCCTGTTACGTATCAGCTCTGTGGTGCTCCTGGGACTTGTAGTCCTCCAGGAATTCTGGTGTTCTCCTAATGGGTCATGGAGATCCCTATAGGCTCAGACCCGGCGTCCGGTGTATACTTGCTGGGGTGAGCTGGTTAGGCTCTTCTGCCCTTTGCTACTCTCCTCTTGCCTTCGGCCTACCGGGCCCTCACATGATTATACACACTGGCAGTTGGTGGGCTGCCTCTTCTGCCGCTTTCAGAGCGTCGTCACGCTCCTAGCTCTTTACTGAACTGAGCTGAACTCACTCTGCTGCAGACTGCAGCCTTCTGCCTTTTGCTCAACTCTGCTGAGCTGCACTTACTCTCAAGTCTGCTCTGAACTGAACTGCACTGAGCAGAACTGAACTGACTTCCTGCCTTCACCCTCTTTTATATTCCTATCAGGCTCCTCTGGTGGACGAGGAGAGGGGTGAAGGTGTGTGTATGCATAGTGAGACCTCTAGTGGTACAATCCTTCATGCACCCTTCGGGATTTGTGGAACTGAGCGAAGCTGGGCTCCACATTATCGCCATATATCTAGTGAAAATCTTGACCCCTGTGATTAAATCTTGTCCGTCCTTCATCTTTGATACTGGATCCTTTTTGGACATCATCCGCTCAATTGACCAGGTCCCCACTAATTCTCTTTTAGTCACATTCGATGTTAAGGATCTCTATACATCTATACCTCATACACATGGCATACAGTCTGTCCAACATTTGCTAGAATCATCTGATTTCAGAAGTGTCCAAATCAACCTATGTATAGATCTCCTGACAATTGCACTCACCAGGAATTATTTTTATGTTTCAGGACGACTTCTTTTTACAGGTCCCCGGGACCGCGATGGGCTCGAACGCAGCACCCCCCTATGCTAATTATTACATGTCTCATTTTGAAGAGACAAGCATTTACACCTGCTCTCTCTTCAAAGATAACGTCATTACGTGGAAACGTTACATCAGTGACATATTTCGCATATGGGGGGGCACGTTCGAGTCCCTGCTCAATTTCCACCAGTTCCTGAATCAGTCATGGCCAGTCTTGAGTTTTACCATCTCTCATGATCCAACTAAGATCAATTTTTGGACACATTAGTCATTAAGGACTTAGAGGGCAAATTATCTACGGACCTTTTCACTAAGCCGACAGACCGCAACGGCTTGCTCCACTTTACCAGCTTCCATCCAACAACCATGAAAAGATCTATTCCTAGATCACAGTTTCATCGGGTGAGACGTATTGTCTCAAATCCTACCACTCTCAATACACACTAACCGAGATGAGTACGAAATTTCAAGAAAGAGGCTATACGCAAAAAATTCTGGACACTTCCACCAGTCCATCCATCCGCACTAAACGGGATAACAATGGGCAGAATTGCCTTTGTACATTCCTACCATCCTTTCGCATATATTTTACATAGATCAATACGCCAACATTGGTCCCTTCTTCAACAGGCCCATCCGGGAATCTCGGAGTTTACTAAACCATTTCTCCCTTGCTTCCGTCGCGCCCCCAATCTTCGAGACTCCCTAATCAGAGCAGATCTAGGGTCTACAAAACCTAGGACGACACAAGGTTTTATAAGACAACCGAGAGTAGGCACCTTCCCTTGCCTTAACTGCACCCAATGCTCCAATGTCCAAAAGGGTGAGACCATTCATCACCCCCACACAGGTAAAGCATTTAAAATTCGGGGCTATTTCACTTGCAATACTTCATTTGTCATTTATGCAATAAAATGTCCATGTGGTCTCTTATATATTGGCGAAACCACTCAGCCAGCGAAGGATCGCATCTCAAAACATAAGTCCACCATCAGGTGTACAAATACACTCCTCCCAATTCCACACCACTTTGTTTCTGCTGGACACACGATTGCCCAGTTTAAATTCCAAATTTGGAACAAGTTCCACAACCTAGGAGGGGTGGCGATCCTATACGGCAATTAAAGCGCCGCGAGGCCTATTGGATTCACACCCTTGATACACTGTCACCCAAGGGTTTAAATCGTGACTATTATCTTTTATCTAATCATTGAGCTCAAGTGTATGACCCATAATGCCTATTCTCATAATAGGGACATATATGTGTGTATATATAGTTGCATACCAGTCATTTTTCTATATATGTATAAGAGGGATTCATCATGCGTGATCGCATTCTTCTGCTAATATAGCTACCTGTCTTTTCTCATGCATAATTATAAATTGTTTGTCTGCCCATGTCATAGTGGAACTATTTCATCTCGATTTAACCACAACGCTTGCTCATCATATAACAATAATAAGTTTATTGACTTTGTTTGAACCATTTACTAACCTGTTGCCTCTTTCTCTCTAGAGTCGCCTATATTAAAGACACCCTGGTCCGGGATCTCGTGCTCTCACGAGACACCTAGTGCTCTTACATCTGAGCACATCACTTTTCACGTCCGCTCCCCAGGACCATGCTATGCCTCGGCATCACTCTTGGAACGCAGCACCAGCCTGTGACACCACAGCCATTGCTTTCCGCTTTGGTCACTTCCGGTTTCTCACCCAGCACTGCCATTGGTGTCTTTAGCGGTTATTCCCGCCCCTTCCCCTTTTTGCTTCTCACACGTGCTGCCTGTCAGCGACGCACATGGACTAGCGGTGGATACCGCGTCCTTTTCACTGCCCTCTGCGGACACCGGACTTCTTACTCCACACCGCATCCAGGTATGTCCCTCTGCGTTCCGATCAGCTGATGCCACATATTTTGCTTAATTCATCCACATACCAACTGAGCCGCTGTTACTTTTCAGGTGATTAACCCTATCACCCTGACAAAAGGGCTGTTGCTTACAACGCACCTGGTATGTAACATCTAATAACAGTATAGACTCACTCGTGAGCCACTCTAATTTCTTACAATGACTTTTATCACTTACCAGATTTCACCTATACGTACCGTCTCCGGTTAGTTGGTTAAACCCACCCTTTCCCGGTATATTGCATACCTCCCAACTGTCCCGGATTGAGCGGGACAATCCCGATTATGACCCCCCCGTCCCGCTGTCCCGCTGAGGACACTATGTGTCCCGCAGTGATGAGCCGCCACGCCCCCATGCACCCTTTCCTTGCCCTCCGTCTCAACAGCATTAGCCTCACAGCAGCTAGCAATGACGCTGCTATTGCTGTAGTCTTCTGTGCCCACAGGACCTGTGATGAGGTCACAGGAGGGGAGGAGTCAGGGGTCAGATGATCAGTGTCCTCCTTGTGTGCAAGACTCTGCTGTGATGTTGTCATGGTGCTGGATGAGGGTAAGTTTGTGTGTGTGTGTGGGGGTCGGGACTCAGGTTTACAGTGTGGATGTAGCAGAGCCTGTGTGTGTACGAGGTGTACGTAGCAGAGCCGTGTGTGTACGAGGTGTACGGAGCATAGCCGTGTGTGTACAAGGTGGTGCGAGCCGTGTACAGAGCGAGCCGTGTATGCGGAGCCGTGTGTGTACGAGGTGTCGTGCGGAGCCGTGTGACGAGTGTACGGAGCGGAGCCGTGTGTGACGAGGTGTACGGAGCATAGCCGTGTGTGTACAAGGTGTGCGGAGCCGTGTACAGAGCGAGCCGTGTAGTGCGAGCCGTGTGTGTACGAGGTGTACGGAGCGGAGCCGTGTGTACGAGGTGTACGGAGCGGAGCCGTGTGTACGAGGTGTACGGAGCGGAGCCGTGTGTACGAGGTGTACGGAGCGGAGCCGTGTGTACAGTGTACGGACGAGCGTGTGTTACAGGTGTACAGAGCGGAGCCTGTGTGTGTATGGAGCGGAGCTGTGTGTGTACGAGGTGTACGGAGCGGAGCCGTGTGTACGAGGTGTACGGAGCGGAGCCTGTGTACAAGGTGTACGGAGCGGAGCCTGTGTGTACGAGGTGTACGGAGCGGAGCCGTGTGTGTACGAGGTGTACGGAGCGGAGCCGTGTGTGTACGAGGTGTGCGAAGCGGAGCCGTGTGTACGAGGTGTACGGAGCGGAGCCGTGTGTACGAGGTGTACGGAGCGGAGCCGTGTGTGTACGAGGTGTACGGAGCGGAGCCGTGTGTGTACGAGGTGTACGGAGCGGAGCCGTGTGTGTGTACAAGGTGTACGGAGCGGAGCCGTGTGTACGAGGTGTATGGAGCGGAGCCGTGTGTGTACGAGGTGTACGGAGTGGAGCCGTTTGTGTACGAGGTGGTTGTAGCAGTGATGTAGTGTACGAGGTGGATGTAGCAGTGCTGTAGTGTGTACGAGGTGTACAGAGCAGAACCGTGTGTGTCGAGTTGGATGTAGCGGACCGTGCGTGTACGAGTTGGATGGAGCGGAGCCGCGCGTGTACGAGGTGCACGGAGCTAAGGCTACTTTCACACTTGCGTTTTTTTGCGCAGCGCATCGTGCGCCATAGAAACGCATTAAAAACGCATGCAAACGCTTATAAACGCTGCAATATTTAGTCAATCAACGTGCGCATTATGACCAAAAAAACACAGCGTTTGTATGCGATTTCAAGCGTTTTTGCATGCGTTTGCGTTTTTTTTCTGAGCCGTGTGTGTATGCAGTGGAGCCTTGCGGGTATGTAGCGGAGCCGCATGTGTACGAGATGTACGGAGCAGAACTGTGTGTGTACGAGGTGTATGCTGCAAAGCCGCATGTGTACAAGGTTTACGGAGTGGAGTCGTATGTGTACAAGGTGTACAAAGTGTGGCTGCGTGTGTACAAGGTGTACGGAATGGAGCCTTGTGTATACTGAGTGGAGCCTTGGTGTGCGAGGTGGACGGAGCTGAGACGTGTGTGTACGAGGCATACAAAGCGGAACCGTGTGTGTATGAGGTGTGCAGAGCCGTGCGTGTACAAGGTGTATGGTGGGGAGGATTCATACCTCCCAACCGTCCTGAATTCAGCGGGACACTCCCGATTTTGGGAGTCTGCCCCGTTATCCCGGCCGGGAGCTTTTCCCGTGGACACAGGAGTACATGCCGGAGCCCCGAGGAGCACTTTAAAATTCGCACGTGATGTTCCACCAGAAGTGACGTGCTGGAAGATGACCGGAAATGAGGTAATTTCGGGAGGAGATTGTGACGGAACCATGGAGGCACTTCAGGGAATGCTTCAGATCCATCACCGTGTCCTCGCCTTGGAATCGGGATGTCGGCCATGTGAGCGATCATGATATGTCCTGCATCGGGAGGCTCAGGTGGGCACTACAATGGGAGCCGGGCTGCTATAGTATCTTTATAGAATCTTTATTTCTTTCTCTCTCTGTTTCTTTCTCTCTCTCTGTTCTTTCTTTCTTTCTCTCTACTCTTTCTTTCCCATCTTTCTTTCTCTCTGTTCTTTTTCTGTCTTTCTCTCTGTTCTTTCTTTCCCCTCTTTCTTTCTATCTCTGTTCTTTCTTTCCTTTCTTTCTTTCTCTCTCTGTTTCTTTCTTTTTCTCTATCTCTCTGTTCTTTCTTTCCCCTCTTTCTTTTTCTTGCTCTCTGTTCTTTCCCCTCTTTCTTTCTTCCTTTCTCTCTGTTCTTTTTTTCTTTCTCTCTCTTTCCCCTCTTTCTTTCTTTCTCTCTCTCTGTTCTCTTTCTTTCCCCTCTTTCTTTCTCTCTCTCTGTTCTTTCTTTCCCATCTTTCTTTCTCTCTGTTCTTATTATTTCTCTCTGTTCTTTCTTTCCCCTCTTTCTTTCCCTCTTTCTTTCCCTTCTTTTCTCTTTCTTTCTTTCTCTCTCTTCTTTCTTTCTCCTCTTTCTTTCTCTTTCTCTCTGTTCTTTCTTTCCCCTCTTTCTTTCTCTCTGTTCTTTCTTTCCCATCTTTCTTTCTCTCTCTGTTCTTTTTCTTTCTTTCTCTCTGTTCTTTCTTTCTCTTTCTCTCTCTCTGTTCATTCGTTCTCTCTGTTCTTTCTTTCTTTCTTTCTTTCTCCCTCTTTTTCTTTCTGTTCTTTCTTTCTGTTCTTTCTCTCTGTTCTTTCTTTCTCTTTCTTCCTATCTCTCTGTTCTTTCTTTCCCATCTTTCTTTCTCTCTCTGTTCTTTTTCTTTCTTTCTCTCTGTTCTTTCTTTCTCTTTCTCTCTCTCTCTGTTCATTCTTTCTCTCTGTTCTTTCTTTCTTTCTTTCTCTTTCTTTCCCCTCTTTTTCTTTCTGTTCTTTCTTTCTGTTTTTCTCTGTTCTTTCTTTCTCTTTCTTCCTATCTCTCTGTTCTTTCTTTCACATCTTTCTCTCTATCTCTCTGTTCTTTCTTTCTCTCTTTGTTCTTTCTTCCCTTCTTTCTCCCTCTCCCTCTGTTGTTTCTTTACCCTCTTTCTTTTTTTCTCTCTGTTCTTTTTTTCTGTCCCCTCTTTCTTTCTCTCTGTTTCTTTTTCTCTATGTCTCTGTTCCTTCTTTCCCCTCTTTCTTCTTTCTCTCTCTCTCTCTGTTCTTTCCCCTCTTTCTTTCTTTCTCTGTTCTTTTTTTCTTTCTCTCTCTCTTGTTCTTTCTCTTTCTTTTCTCTCTCTCTCTGTTCTTTCTTTCTTTCCCCTCTTTCTTTCTCTCTGTATTTTCTTTCCCCTCTTTCTTTCTTCTTTCTCTCTCTATTCTTTCTTTTTCTCTCTGTTCTTTCTTTCTCTGTTCTTTCTTTCCCCTCTTTCTCTCTCCTTCTGTTCTTTCTTTCTCTCTCTCTGTTCTGTCTTTCCTCTTTCTTTCTTTCTTTCTCTGTTCTTTCTTTCCCATATGTCTTTCTTTCTCTCTCTGTTCTTTCTTTCCCCTCTTCCTCTCTGTTCTTTCTTTCCCTCTTTCTTTTTTCCTCTCTGTTCTTTTTTTCTGTCCCCTCTTTCTCTGTTCTTTCTTTCCCGTCTTTCTTTCTTTCTCTCTCTGTTCTTTCTTTCCCGTCTTTCTTTCTCTCTGTTCTTTTTCCCCTCTTTCTTTCTCCCTCCCTCTCTGTTCTTTCTTTCCCCTCTTTCTTTCTCCGTCTCTGTTCTTTCTTTCCCCTTTCTTTGTTTATTTCTCTCTCTCTACTTTCTCTCTGTTCATTCTTGCTTTCCCCTCTTTCTTTCTCTCTGTTTTCTTTTTTTCTCATTCTTTTACTCAGTACCAGTGTGCCCACAGTACCAGTCACTGTGCCCTCAGTACCAGTCAGTGTGAACACCAGTGCTGAATGGGTGTGGTTGGGCGTGGACATGGGTGTGACTAGTTGTGAAATGGGTGTGGTCAGGGCGTGGCCTAAAACATGCCGCGGCGCGCGCAGCGCCCCGCAACCTTTGTCCCTCTTTCCCATCTTCAAAAGTTGGGAGGTATGATATTGTGGTATGTCCTTCCATAAACTGTATCTAATTTCGGTCATAAATCTGAACTAGAATATGTTTTGAGTTTAAGCTCTTCTCTACATAAGAATATTTGCTTCTATTTGACCATGGTGGAGCCTAGACTGTATGGGCTGCAGCCAGGACCTGGAAGGAGCCCATACAGTCTAGCATCTTCAGTAGTGAGTCGGCTACACTGTATGGGCTTCTGCCAGGTCCTGGTTGCAGCCCATACAGTCTAGCCGGTTCACTACTGAAGCTGCTAGACTGTATGGGCTCATTCCAGGTGCCTGACTGCAGCCCATGCAGTGTAGCCGGCTCACTACTGAAGATGCTAGACTGTATGGGCTCCTTCCATGTATATATTCTTCAAGATAGCAGACTTTATGGGCTGCTGTCTGGCCCTGACTGCAGCACATACATGACACTAGAATGTATGTGCTCCTTCAAGGTATAAATTATTAAAGCCAGCAGAATATATGGGCTCCTGCCAGGTCCTGGCTGCAGCGCATACAGTCTAGCCAGCTCACTGGTGAAGACACTAGAGACTGTATGGGCTCCTTCCAGGTGCCTGACTGCAGCCCATACAGTCTAGCCGGCTCACTACTGAAGATGCTAGACTGTATGGGCACCTTCCAGGTATATATTCTTGAAGATAGCAGACTTTATGGGCTGCTGACTGGCTCTGACTGCAGCCCATACATGACACTAGAATGTATGTGCTCCTTTAAGCATACCTCCCAACCATCCCGGATTGACCGGGACAGTCCCGATTCTGACCCCCTCCTCCCGCTGTCCCGGCGGGATACTATGTGTCCCGCAGTGAGACGAGCCGCCACGCCCCCATACACCCTATAGTTGCCCTCCCAGCGCTCCACTTTAGCTTATCACAGCAGAGCAATGACCTGCTGAGCAGTACTCCTCTGTGGGAGCAGGACCTGTGATGAGGTCACAGGAGGGGAGGAGTTGGGTGTCACATGGTCAGGCTCCTTGTGCAGGTCTGTGTTGTGCTGAGCTGTGCTTGTCATGGTGCTGGATGAGGGTGTTTATGTGAGAGGTCTGGAGGGATTTACAGTGTGGATGTAGCAGAGCTGTGTGTGAAAAGTGTATGGAGCGTAGCCGTGTGTGTACGAGGTGTACAGAGCGGAGCCGTGTGTGAGAAGTGTATGGAGCATAGCCGTGTGTGTACGAGATGTACAGAGCATAGCCCTGTGTGTACGAGGTGTATGGAGCGGAGCCGTGTGTGTACGAGGTGTACGGAGTGGAGCAGTGTGTGTACGAAGTGTACGGAGCGGAGCCATGTGAAAAGTGTATGGAGCATAGCCGTGTGTGTACGAGGTGTACGGAGCGGAGCCGTGTGTGTACGAGGTGTATGGAGGGGAGCCGTGTGTGTACGAGGTGTATGGAGCGGAGCCGTGTGTGTACGAAGTGGCTGTAGCAGTGCTGTGTGTGTACGGGGCGTACAAAACGGAGCCTTGTGTGTACTAAGTGTACGGAGCTGAGCCGCTCATCTCCGTAAACACAGGGCTCCGTGTATGGTGCAAAGCTGCATGTGTACAAGGTTTACGGAGCGTGGCTGCGTATGTACGAGGTTTACTGAGTGAAGCCGTGTGTTTACTGAGTGGAGCCATGTGTGCGCGAGGTGTACGGAGTGGAGCATGTGTGCGCGAGGTGTACGGAGCAGAGCGTGTGTGTGCGAGGTGTACGGAGTGGAGCCGTGTGTGCGCAAGGTGTACAGAGTGGAGCCATGTGTGCGCGAGGTGTACGGAGCGGAGCCGTGTGCGCGCGAGGTGTACAGAGGGGAACGTGTGTGTACGAGGTCTGCGGAGCGTGCGTGTTTGGTGGGGAGCATTCATAGAATCATAGAATAGAAGAGTTGGAAGGGACCTCCTGGGCCATCTGGTCCAACCCCTGCTCAAGTAGGATTCTCTAAATCATCCCAGACAGATGTCTGTCCAGCCTCTGTTTGAAGACTTCCATTGAAGGAGAACTCATCACCTCTCGTGGCAGCCTGTTCCACTCATTGATCACCCTAACTGTCAAAAAGTTTTTTCTAATATCCAATCTGTGTCTCCTCCCATTCAGTTTCATGCCATTGCTTCTAGTCTTTCCTTGTGCAAATGAGAATAAAGATAATCCTTCTACAATGTGACAGCCCTTGAGATATCTGTAGACAGCTATTAAGTCTCCTCTCAGTCTTCTTTTTTGCAAGCTAAACATTCCCAAATCCTGCAACCGTTCCTCATAGGACATGGTTTGCAGACCGGTCACATTCTGGTGGCTCTTCTCTGAACTTGCTCCAGTTTGTTGATGTCTTTTTTAAAATGTGGTGCCCAAAACTGGACACAGTATTCCAGATGAGGTCTGACCAAAGAGGAGTAGAGGGCAATAATGACTTCACGTGATCTAAACTGTATGCTTCTGTTGATACATCCTAGAATTGCATTTGCCTTTTTTGCTGCTGCGTCACACTGTTGACTCATGTTCAGTCTGTAATCAATTAGTATACCCAAGTCTTTTTCACATGTATTGTTACTTAGCCCTATTCCTCCCATTTTGTATATGCTTTTTTCATTTTTATTGCCCAGATGTAGTACTTTGCATTTTTCCCTGTTAAAATCCATTCTGTTAGTTGCTGCCCACTGCTCCAGTTTATTTATATCTTTTTGAATCCTCTCTCTCTCTTCTCTAGTATTAGCTACCCCTCTGTGTCATCAGCAAATTTGATCAGTTTACCCTCAATTCCTTCATCTAAATCATTGATAAAGATGTTGAACAATACAGGGCCCAAAACAGAGCCTTGTGGTACCCCACTTGATATGTTCTTCCAACTGGATGTGCAGCCATTTACGACCACTCTTTGGGTCCGATCACTAAGCCAGTTATGAATCCATCTAACAGTTGCCTTGTCCATTCCATACTTAGTCATTTTTTCAATAATGATTGTGTGAGATACTTTGTCAAATGCTTTGCTGAAGTCAAGATATACTATATCTACAGCATTTCCATGATCCACCCAGTCAGTGATTCTGTCATAGAAGTAAATTAAGTTAGTCTGACATGACTTATTAGTTACAAACCCATGCTGACTCTGTTTAATCACTTCATTCTCATCCAGGTACTTGCATACATGTTCTTTAAAATTTGTTCAAAGATCTTTCCTGGTATAGAAGTCAGACTCACCGGCCTGTAGTTCCCTGGGTCCACCTTCTTCCCTTTTTTGAAGATAGGAACAACATTTGCTCTTCTCCAGTCTTCTGGGACTTCTCCTGTTCTCCAAGAATTTTCAAAGATTATGGACAGTGGTTCAAGAATTTCTTCCGCTATCTCCTTCAGTACTCTGGGGTGTAATTCATCTGGACCTGGAGACTTGAATTCATTTAGGTTAGCTAAGTGTTTCCTCACTGTCTTTCTGTTTATAGATATCCTGGATTCTTCTATTCCTTTAATAGGACAGTGAAGATCAGTTGATGTTACATTTCCTTTCTGAGAGAAAACAGATGCAAAATAGAAATTTAATAGTTCAGCCTTCTCAACATCCTGTCTTACCATTTCATCATTTTCATCCTGTAAAAATTCTATAGCATCTTTGACTTTTCTTTTACTTTTGACGTATCCCCAAAATCCTTTTTTGTTGCTTTTGATGTCACTTGCAAGCCTTAATTCATTGTCAGCTTTAGATAATCTGATTTGTGCCTGCAGGTTCTGCAGACGGCATTATATTCTTCTTTAGATATGCCTCCCTCTTTCCATTTGATAAACATTTTTTCTTCCTTTTTAGCATGTGTTTAAGTTCTGTGTTCATCCATCCTGATTTCCTTAAATGCTTCCCATTCTTCACTCTTTTCGGAATTGTTAACAATTGTGCTTTGAGAATCTCATTTTTCAAGATTTTCCATCCTTCCTGGACATTTTTGTCCTTAAGGATATCCAGCCATTGGATCCCTTCAATTCTCTTTCTGAGTCCCTTAAAATCTGCCTTTGTGAAATCTAACCTTGACGTCTGAGTCTTCACAGGTCTTCCTCCTCTTGTTATCCAAAATTCTAAAATAGCATGGTCACTACCTCCTAGGGTCCCAGCCACTCTTACCTCCTCAACCATTTCTTCCCTGTTTATAAGGATAAAGCCCCCTTCTCACATAGTGATCTCGGGGCTGTGCCTAGAAACCCGCTGTGTACCTTGGATACCAGCGCCCTGATGCAGGGAGCTGGTAACCAAGGTACACAGCGGGTTTCCAGGCACCGCGCAGCGCCTGGAAACCAGATGTGTACCTTGGTTACCAGCTCCCTGCATCAGGGCGCTGGTATCCAAGGTACACTGCGGGTAACTAAGCGATGTTACCCGCAGTGTCGCTTGTACTGATTGCTGCCTGAGCTGCCTGTTTGGCAGCTCAGCAGCGATAATATAGCGATACACCAGCGATCCTGATCGTTGTCGGGATCGCTGGTGTATCGCTATGTGAGACCCAGCCTTTAGATCCAAGGTAGCAGATCCCCTTGTTTTCTCCCCCACCTTTTGGAAGATAAAGTATTCAGCAAGAGAGGATAAGAATTTCCTTGACCTGTTAGTTTTGCCTGAGAGAGATTCCCAACAAATGTCTGGATAGTTGAAATCTCCCATGACCACTATGTCATATTTTTTGGAGAACTTGGCCATTTGATGCATAAAGAGTTCATCCATATCTTAAGCTTGCATAGGTGGCCTGTAGTAAATGCCTACAATGGTGTCCTTTCCATTGTTCTGTCCTTGTATTCTTACCCAAACAGTTTCCACAGAACTCCCAGTCTCTGAAGCGTCAATCACTGTGCAGATATACGCTTTTCTAACTACAATGCGACACCTCCTCCTCGTTTATCAAGTCTGTTTCTTGCAAATAGTTGTATCCTTCTAGCCTTGTATTCCAATCATGTGTATTGTCCCACCAAGTCTCAGTGATTCCAATGACATCATACTTCTCCTGCGTTAGTAGTTCCAATTCTCCTTGTTTGTTGCCCATGCTTTGTGCATTTGTATAGAAACATTTTTGTTTGTGATTGGTTTCTCTTCCTCCAATATTTTTATTATGTAGATTTTTTTGTCTTTTTTCTTCCCCTTCACTTCTAATAGCAGAGTTCTCAATAGTATTTGTCAGGTGTATGGCTTTTGCAGGCGTTTTGCTTCCCTTCCCACATTGTTCTAGTTTAAAGCTCTCCTGATGAGTGTAGCAAGGCGACTTCCAAATACATATTTTCCAGTCTTCGTAAGGTGCACCCCATCTCTAGCAAGTAGTCCATCGTATAGGTAATTCACTCCGCGATCCAAAAATCCAAATCCTTGCTGACGGCACCATCGACATAGCCAGTTGTTCACCTGCAGAATCTTCTTCCACCTCCTTGTTCCATGGACATCCACTGGAAGGATGGAAGAGAAGACCATGTGCGCTCCCAGTTCTTTCACTTTCTTACCTAAGTTTTCAAAGTCACTGCAGATGGTTTCCAGGTCGTTTCTTGCGGTGTCATTTGTCCCCACATGTATTAGCAGGAATGGGTAGTCATCTGTAGGTCTGAAGAGTCCTGATATCCTGTCAGACACATCTTTAATTTTTGCACCTGGAAGACAGCACATTTCTCTTGAGGTTAAATCCGGTCTGCAGATAGCGGCCTCTGTTCCTCTCAACAGGGAATCCCCCATGACACAACTCTCCGTTTCTTCTTCACAACAGTTTTCTTTCTCAATTCAGGAGGTCTCTGAGGGCGTACAAGGTTATTGTTTGTGGACAAAGTTTTATCTTGACGTATTTCTTCATCATTCTCCTGTGTAAGAGCCTGGTACTGGTTCCTGAGCAGAATTGGTGCTGACTGCCTCACGATCCTCCTGCTTCTCTGGGTCACATGCTTCCATTCCTCTGTTTCTTCAGGTGCACTTCGAATTTCTTCTCTTTCTGTAACATGAAGAGATAATTCTGCTCTGTCTAAGAACTCTTCACCTTCCTTAATGGTTTTCAATGTAGATAACCTCTCTTCCAGATTTTGCAACTTTTGCTCCAACAGGGACACAAGCTTGCATTTCTGGCATGTGAAGTTTGGCTTTTCCACTGGTAAATCTGTGAACATGTAGCAAGAAATGCAGCTCACCACATGGCTCTTGGCCTCTTCCATGTTCTTATTGTTCAAGAGATATTTAAGCGGTGAAATATATGCCAAAATCCAGTGTTCCTTGAGCTCGTGGAGACTCTTCACTTATCCCAGAAGGCACTGGGAATATGCAAATTCTCTCCTCGGTACTCCTCCCCTGGTTTACTGATGTCCTCCTTTCAGCTGCAACGGCCAAAATCCAGTGTTCCTTGAGCTCGTGGAGACTCTTCACTTATCCCAGAAGGCACTGGGAATATGCAAATTCTCTCCTCGGGACTCCTCCCCTGGTTTACTGATGTCCTCCTTTCAGCTGCAACGGCCAAAATCCAGTGTCCTTGAGCTCGTGGAGACTCTTCACTTATCCCAGAAGGCACTGGGAATATGCAAATTCTCTCCTCGGGACCCCTCCCCTGGTTTACTGATGTCCTCCTTTCAGCTGCAACGGCCAAAATCCAGTGTTCCTTGAGCTCGTGGAGACTCTTCACTTATCCCAGAAGGCACTGGGAATATGCAAATTCTCTCCTCGGGACTCCTGCCCTGGTTTACTGATGTCCTCCTTTCAGCTGCAACGGCCAAAATCCAGTGTTCCTTGAGCTCGTGGAGACTCTTCACTTATCCCAGAAGGCACTGGGAATATGCAAATTCTCTCCTCGGGACTACCTCCCAAATGCCACAGATCCGTGGGACAGCCCAGATTTAGAGGGAACAGGAGGGATTTACAGTGTGGATGTAGCAGAGCCGTGTGTGCGAGGTGTACGGAGTGGAACCGTGTGTGCGCGAGGTGTACGGAGCGGAGCCTTGTGTGCGCGAGGTGTATGGAGCCATGCGTGTACAAGGTGTATGGTGGGGAGCATTCATACCTCCCAACAGTCCCGATTTTGAGAGAGAGTCTGCCCCGCTGTCCCGGCTGGCAGCTTACTTTTCCCGTGGACACAGGAGTACATGGCCGAGCCCCGAGGAGCACTTTAAAACTCTGCTATTTCTTTCTTTTCCTCAGTACCAGTCAGTGTGCCCACAGTACCAGCCACTGATCCCATAATGCCAGCCACTGTGCCCTCAGTACCAGTCAGTGTGATCAGCAGTGCTAAATCGGTGTAGTTGAGGCGTGGACATGGGTGTGATTAGTTGTGAAATGGGTGTGGTCAGGGGCGTGGCCTAAAATTTGCCGCCGCAACCTCTGTCCCTCTTTCCCATCTTCAAATGTTGGGAGGTATGCTTCAAGCTATAAATTATTAAAACCAGCAAAACATATGGGCTCCTGCCAGGTGCTGGCTACACTGTATGGGCTGCAGTCAGGCACCTGGAAGGAGCCCATACAGTCTAATATCTTCAGTAGTGAGTCGGCTACATACCTCCCAACTGTTCCGGATTGAGCGGGACAGTCCCGATTTTGACCCCCCCGTCCCGCTGAGGACACTATGTGTCCCGCAGTGAGACGAGCCGCCACGCCCCCCATGCACTCCTCCCTGTCTCTACAGCTCAGCTAGCGGCTCACAGCTAGCAGTGACGCTGCTATGCTATTGCTGTTCTCTTCTGTGCCCACAGTACCTGTGATGAGGTCACAGGAGGGGAGGAGTCAGGGATCACATGATCAGTGTCCTCTTGTGTGCAGGACTCTGTGCTGTGATGGTTGTTTGTCATGGTGCTGGATGAGGGTAAGTTTGTGTGTGTGTGGGGTCCGGACTCGGGTTTTCAGTGTGGATGTAGCAGAGCTAGAGTGAAACAGCCAATCAGAGCAATGTGTAATATTTCACCAATCTAATTGGTGAAATATTACAATCCAGCCATGGCCGATGCTGCAATAGCATCTGCCATGGCTGGACACCGAGCCCTGACCCCCCCAGACGTAGTCACGGCGGCGATCGGCCGCCGCCACCAAAAGATGGCGGTGATCGGTCACCGCCGTCACTATCTGCTCCCCTCCTCCTTTGCTCCGCTGCCCCCACATTCCGAACCCCCCCCTAACCTTCCGACCCCCCTACTCACCTCTCCCGGTCCACCGATGTCCCTGGATCGGGCCCGACGTCCGCCCGGGCCTCTTCATGGGCGCCGCCATCTTGGAAAAAGGCAGGCGCAGTGCGCCCGCCGGCCGGCGCATGCGCAGTGCGCCCCCCAGTGTTCAAAAATTTATTTTGATCACTGTGATAAACTGTCACAGTGATCAAAATAAAAAAAAAGTAAATGAACCCCCCCTTTATCATAGGTAGGGACAAATAAAAAAATAAAGAATTTTTTATTTTTTTTTCCTAGCGGATTTTGCTGCTGATCCGCAGCTGATTTTGCTGCGGATCCGCGGCGGATATTGCTGCTGATCCGCTGCGGATATTGCTGCTGATCCGCGGCGGATTTTGCTGCTGATCCGCGGCGGATTTTGCTGCGGGTCCGCGGCGGATTTTGCTGCGGGTCCGTGGCGGATTTTGCTGCGGGTCCGCGGCGGATTTTGCTGCTGATCCACAGCGGATTTTGCTGCTGATCCGCGGGGGATTTTGCTGCGGATCCGCGGCTGATTTTGCTGCGGATCCGCGGCTGATTTTGCTGCGGATCCGTGGCTGATTTTGCTGCGGATCCGCGGCGGATATTGCTGCTGATCCTTGGCGGATATTGCTGCTGATCCGCGGAAGATATTGCTGCTGATCCGCGGCGGATTTTGCTGCGGATCCGCGGCGGATTTTGCTGCTGATCCGCGGCGGATTTTGCTGCTGATCCGCGGCGGATTTTGCTGCTGATCCGTGGCGGATTTTGCTGCTGACCCGCGGCGGATTTTGCTGCTGATCCACGGCAGATTTTGCTGCTGCTCCGTCACCGCTAGCACAGATGAATCATCTGCTGATTCATCTGCGCTAGCGGGTATAGCATAACGCGATCGTGTTATGCTATACCGTTACCAGCCGGTCAACACTTCGTGTTGAACGGGCTGGTAAAACGCAATATGAACCCAGCCTTAGGGTTAGGGTTAGCATTAGGGTTAAGGTTAGAATTAGGGTTAGGGCTGGAATTTGGGTTAGGGTTGGAATTAGGGTTAGGGTTGGAATTAGGGTTAGGCTTGTGGTTAGGTTTATGGTTAGAGTTGGGATTAGGGTTAGGGGTGTGTTGGGGTTAGGGTTATGGTTAGGGTTTGTATTAGGGTTAGGTGTGTATAGGGGTTAGGGTTGGGGTTAGGGGTGTGTTGGGTTAGGGTTGGAGTTAGAATTGAGGGATTTCCACTATTTAGGCACATCAGGGGGTCTCCATACGCGACATGGCGCCACCATTGATTCCTGCAAATTTTGCGTTCAAAAAGTCAAACAGTGCTCCCTTTATTCCAAGCCCCGACGTATGCCCAAACAGTGGTTTATCCCCACATATGGGGTATCAGCGTACTCGGGAAAAATTGCACAACAACTTTGGGGGTTCTAATTTCTCCTGTTAACATTGGGAAAAAAAATTGGGGACTAAAAAATTATTTTTGTGGAAAAAAAATGATTTTATATTTTTACGTCTCTGCGTTATAAACTTCTGTGAAGGACTTGGAGATTCAAAGTGCTTATCACACATCTATAGGAGTTCCTTAGGGGATCTAGTTTCCAAAATGGGGTCACTTGTGGGGAGTTTCTACTGTTTAGGCACATCAGGGACTCTGCAAACGTAACATGACGCCCGAAGACCATTCCATCAAGTGGGCATTTCAAAACGTCACTACTTACCATCCGAGCCCCGATGTGTGCCCATACAGTAGTTTTCTCCCACATATGGGATATCAGCATACTCAGGACAAATTGGACAACAACTTTTGGGGTCTAATTTCTCATGTTACCCTTGGGAAAATATAAAAATTGGGGACTAAAAGATCCTGATTGTGGAAAAAATATGATTTTTTTATTTTCATGCCCGGGCGTTATAAACTTCTGTGTAGCCCTTGGGGGTTCAAAGTGCTCACCACACATCTAGATAACTTCTTTGCGGGGTCTAGTTTCCAAAATGGGGTCACTTGGGGGGGTTTCTACTGTTTAGGCACATCATGGGCTCTGCAAATGTAACAAGATGCCCGCAGACCATTCCATCAAGTCGGCATTTCAAAGCGTCACTACATCCCTTCCGAGCCCTGACGTGTGCCCAAACAGTGGTTCCCCCCCACATATGGGGTACTAGCGTACTCAGGAAAAACTGGACAACAACTTTTGGGGTCCAATTTCTCCTGTAACCATTGTGAAAATAAAAAATAGTGGGCTAAAAAAATCATTTTTTGAGAAAAAAAAATGATTTTTTATTTTCACGGCTCTGCGTTATAAACTTCTGTGAAGCACCTAGGGGTTCAAAGTGCTCACTATGCATCTAGATAAGTTCCTTAGGGCGTCTAGTTTCCAAAATGGGGTCACTTGTGGGGGAGCTCCAATGTTTAGGCACACAGGAACTGTCCAAATGCGACATGGCAACCGCTAAATATTCCAGCATATTTTCCATTCAAAAAGTCAAATGGCGCTCCTTCCCTTCTGAGCCCTGCCATGCGCCCAAACAGTGGTTTATGACCACATATGAGGTATCTGTGTACTCAGGAGAAATTGCCCAACAAATTTTAGGATCCAATTTATCCTGTTGCCCATGTAAAAATGAAAAAAACTGAGGCTAAAAGAAAATTTTTGTGAAAAAAAAGTACTTTCTTTTTTTTAAGGATCAATTTGTGAAGCACCTGGGGGTTCAAAGTGATCACTATGCATCTAGATAAGTTCCTTAGGGGGTCTAGTTTCCAAAATGGGGTCACTTGTGGGGGAGCTCCAATGTTTAGGCACACAGGGACTCTCCAAATGCGACATGGCAACCGCTAAATATTCCAGCATATTTTCCATTCAAAAAGTCAAATGGCGCTCCTTCCCTTCTGAGCCCTGCCGTGCGCCCAAACAGTGGTTTATAACCACATATGAGGTATCTGTGTACTCAGTAGAAATTGCCCAACAAATTTTAGTATCCAATTTATGCTGTTGCCCATGTGAAAATGAAAAAAACTGAGGCTAAAAGAAAATTTTTGTGAAAAAAAAGTACTTTATTTTTGTAAGGATCAATTTGTGAAGCACCTAGGGGTTCAAAGTGCTCACTATGCATCTAGATAAGTTCCTTAGGGGGTCTAGTTTCCAAAATGGGGTCACTTGTGGGGGAGCTCCAATGTTTAGGCACACAGGGACTCTCCAAATGCGACATGGCAACCGCTAAATATTCCAGCATATTTTCCATTCAAAAAGTCAAATGGCGCTCCTTCCCTTCTGAGCCCTTCCGTGCGCCCAAACAGTGGTTTATGACCACATATGAGGTATCTGTGTACTCAGGAGAAATTGCCCAACAAATTTTAGAATCCAATTTATACTGTTGCCCATGTGAAAATGAAAAAAACTGAGGCTAAAAGAAATTTTTTGTGAAAAAAAGTACTTTCTTTTTTTTAAGGATCAATTTGTGAAGCACCTGGGGGTTCAAAGTGCTCACTGTGCATCTAGATAAGTTCCTTAGGGGGTCTAGTTTCCAAAATGGGGTCACTTGTGGGGGAGCTCCAATGTTTAGGCACACAGGGACTCTCCAATTGCGACATGGCAACCGCTAAATATTCCAGCATATTTTCCATTCAAAAAGTCAAATGGCGCTCCTTCCCTTCTGAGCCCTGCCGTGCGCCCAAACAGTGGTTTATGACCACATATGAGGTATCTGTGTACTCAGGAGAAATTGCCCAACAAATTTTAGGATCCAATTTATACTGTTGCCCATGTGAAAATGAAAAAACTGAGGCTAAAAGAAAATTTTTGTGAAAAAAAAGTACTTTCTTTTTTTTACAGATCAATTTGTGAAGCACCTGGGGGTTCAAGTGATCACTATGCATCTAGATATTTCCAAAATGGGGTCACTTGTGGGGGAGCTCCAATGTTTAGGCACACAGGCACTCTCCAAATGCAACATGGCAACCGCTAAATATTCCAGCATATTTTCCATTCAAAAAGTCAAATGGTGCTCCTTCCCTTCTGAGCCCTGCCGTGCGTCCATACAGTGGTTTATGACCACATATGAGGTATCTGTGTACTCAGGAGAAATTGCTCAACAAATTTTAGGATCCATTTTATCCTGTTGCCTATGTAAAAATGAAAAAATTGATGCTAAAAGAACATTTTTGTTGGAAAAATTAAAATGTCCATTTTTTCCTTCCACGTTGCTTTAGTTCCTGTGAAGCACCTGAAGGGTTAATAATCTTCTTGAATGTAGTTTTGAGTAGCTTGAGGGGTGCAGTTTTTATAAAGGTGTCACTTTTGGGTATTTTCTGCCATATAGACCCCTCTAAGTGACTTCAAATGTGAGGTGGTCCCTAAAAAAAATGGTTTTGTAAATTTTGCTGTAAAAATGAGAAATCGCTGGTCAACTTTTAACCCTTATAACTTCCTAACAAAAAAAAATGTTGTTCCCAAAATTGTGCTGATGTAAAGTAGACATGTGGGAAATGTTATTTATTAACTATTTTGTGCCACATAACTCTCTGGTTTAACAGAATAAAAATTAAAAATGTAAAAATTACAAAATTTTCAAAATTTTTGCCAAATTTCCATTTTTTTCACAAATAAATGCAAAAATTATCGACCTAAATTTACCACTAACATGAAGCCCAATATGTCACGAAAAAACAATCTCAGAATCGCTAGGATCCGTTGAAGCGTTCCTGAGTTATTACCTCATAAAGGGACACTGGTCAGAATTGCAAAAAATGGCAAGGTCTTTAAGGTCAAAATAGGCTGGGTCATGAAGGGGTTAAAGTGCTCCTCGGGGCTCCGCCGTGTACTCCTGTGTCCACGGGAAAGTAAGCTGCCAGCCGGGACAGCGGGTCAGACCCTCTCTCAAAATCGGGACTGTTGGGAGGTATGAATGCTCCCCACCATACTCCTTGTACACGCACGGCTCCGTACACCTCGCGCACTCACGGCTCCGCTCCGTACACCTCGCGCACACACGGTTCCACTCCGTACACCTCGCACACACGGCTTTGCTACATCCACACTGTAAATCCCTCCTGCTCCTTCAAAATTGGGACTGTCCCGCTAGTTCTGTGGCAGTTGGGAGGTATGAATGCTCCCCACCATACACCTTGTACATGCACGGCTCCGCACACCTCATACACACACGGTTCCCTCTTGTACACCTCGCGCACACACGGCTCGGCTCCGTACACGGCTCCACTCCGTACACCTCGCGCACACATGGCTCCACTCAGTACACACACGGCTTCACTCCGTAAACCTCATACATACGCAGCCACGCTCCGTAAACCTTGTACACATGTGGCTTTGCACCATACACCTCGTACACATGCAGTTCCACTCCGTACACCTCGTACACATGCGTTTCCACTCCGTACACCTCGTACACACGTGGTAACGCTCCATACACATGCGGCTCCACTTCTCTACACCCCGTACACACACGGCTCTGCTCCGTTCCGTACACACACGGCTCTGCTCCGCTCCGTACACACACGGCTCAAGCACGGAGCCCTGTGTGTACGGAGATGAGCGGCTCAGCTCCGTACACTTCGTACACACAAGGCTCCGTTTTGTACGCCCCGTACAGACACAGCACTGCTACAACCACCTCGTACACACACAGCTCCGCTCCATACACCTCGCACACATGCGGTTCCGCTCCGTACACCTCGTACACACGCGATTCCGCTTCATACACACGCGGCTCCACTTCTCTACACCCCGTACACACACGGTTCTGCTCCGTACACACACGGCTCAAGCACGGAGCCCTGTGTGTACGGAGATGAGCGGCTCAGCTCCGTGCACACACTGTACTGCTACAGCCACCTCGTACACACACAGCTCCACTCCATACACCTCGCACACATGCGGTTCCGCTCCGTACACCTCGTACACATGCGGTTCCGCTCCGTACACCTCGTACACACGCGGCTCCACTTCTCTACACCCCGTACACACACGGTTCTGCTCCGTACACACACGGCTAAAGCACGGAGCCCTGTGTGTACGGAGATGAGCGGCTCAGCTCCGTACACACACTGCACTGCTACAGCCACCTCGTACACACACAGCTCTGCTCCATACACCTCATACACACACGGCTCCGCTCCGTACACCTCATACACACACGGCTACGCTCCATACACTTTTCACACACGGCTCCGCTCTATACACCTCATACACACACGGCTCTGCTCCATACACCTCGTACACACACGACTCTGCTACATCCACACTGTAAATCCCTCCTGACCCCTCACATAAACTTACCCTCAGCCAGCACCTATGACAACCAGCACAGCAGACTTGCAATGCACATGGAGGAGCCTGACCATGTGACACCCAACTCCTTTCCTCCTGTGACCTCATCACAGGTCCTGTGTGCACACAGAGGAGGAAAGCTCAGCAGGTCATTGCTCTGCTGTGAGAAGCTAAAGTGCAGCGCTGGAAGGCAACTATAGGGTGTATGGGGGGCGTGGCGGCTCAGCTCACTGCGGGACACATAGTGTCCCGCCGGGACAGCGGGAGGAGGGGGTCAGAATCGGGACTGTCCCGGTCAATCCGGGATGGTTGGGAGGTATGATATATTACTGTAGATATAGACTGTACGGGCTCCTGTCAGGTATATATTATTGTAGATATAGACTGTACGGGCTCCTGTCAGGTATATATTTCTGTAGATATAGTGTACATATAGTATAGTGTAGATATACACGCCCACCATTTCTAGAAGTAAGAAGCACTGAAGATGAGCTCCTGAATTTTCATCACTTTATACCTTGTAATGAGCCAACTGTAAGACAAAACCTGGAAAAAATCAACTCCGTGGGACAGAAAAGGGACCTGGACTGAGCTGGACTTTGGATTTTTTATGAAAGAGGAAGAAATAGAGGATATAAAGGACAAAGCAAGAATCTCTTGGAGGACAGACTGCACACAGGCAGCATTCATCTGACATCCATAGACCTGAGCATCCAAAGGTAGGACGATCCTGCAACCCCAAAACAATCTATAGACTTCCTACAAATCTATCTTCTTAGAAATAAGGATTATAATTACTATATATCCACAAAAATGGAAAACACAAACCTAGAAGTAAATGAGCAAAGCACAGAGCTGAAGACACAGGACACCAGGGGGTCAGATATGGAGACACCACAGAGGCAGAAGAGCAGTAAAGGCAGGAAACGAAACACAATGAGAGAGAAGCCAGAAACCCTAATTGCTGATTTCACCAAAGAGGAAGATAAAAGGAAAACCAACCTGTTGGTGCACGCTCCCTAAGAAAAGCTAACGCGAAACGCGCGTCGGGTGCTACGGCAGGCTGGTAGATAACTCTTGGCATCTTAATTTACCATATTTTGATCCTTAGGCTTTGTTTTCCCTTTGCACAATTGCATTTCCCTAGCGGTATATATCTTTAGTGTTTACAGGGACACTTAGCTCAGTATGCCTTTGACTCATTAACATAATTGATGTTAACCCTTTGATCTTTGCATGTCTGCATTTCCTTAGCAGCACACATCCTCATTGCATGTGGGGCCACTTTGCTCAGTATGCCTCTGACTAATTTACATAGTAGATGTTAACCCTTTCCACACACAAGTGATTCAATTTTGAGAGGCTGTTTCAAGCCTGTATACTGTGTTATTTGAACTTGATTTTCATATGTAACATGCTGTGGTCCCTATGCTAATACACACTTTTTGATGTGTTGATCTCATTTAATTAATTTTTTCTGTTTTTGGGTTAAATCATATACATTTCCAGTCTTTGCCCTTTTACTTGCATTCAGTCTCCTCCATTTTTTAAACCATTATGTGTCATTTATGTCTCAATAAAATTTGTATTTTTTTAGTATAATAGCTCTTTTTCCCCTTTTTTTTTGATGTTCAGACCAGCACCAGCAGATCGCAGGACAACTGGCCCAACTAGCAAAGAAGGCAAAACTAAAATTCCCAGACAGCAAAATCATTCTGTCATCTCTGCTTCCAACAAAGGACATATCCAGGCAAACCACCCAAAGCATCAATATGGAACTGACAGAAAGGGTCAAGACTGTCCCAAACGTGACCCTGGCACAACAACTTTCCATAAACCACCATCACCTATATGATAATAAGCACCTCAACAAACAAGGGGTCAGCCTCCTGGCCAAAGAGCTGAAAGATATCGTACTAAACAGAGGACCCAGGCCAGGATTCAACAGTAACCAACATCACACCGAAAGAACCCTAACAATAAAAAGACAGAAAACCCCAATCCTATCTCCAGAAGCTGGAAACAAAGCTCTTCACCCAAAAACAGACCATCAGAGGAGGAGACCTCCATGGAGGGGTCCACCGATCCCACACAGATACACGCAGAGCAGAGATATGGATGAGGTAAAGACTCTGCTCAGCGCACTATGCAGGAAACTAATGTGACTGGATGGAACCAAGCACATAAACAGTCAGAAATCCTGCTTGTCCTACACAGCCATACTCATTACAAGGTATATACACACAAGATATATAGAAAAAATGACTTCACTTACAATCAGCAGCTGGAATATTCAGGGTCTCAACACCTCGACCTTTTGATGTAAAACAAATGACCCTGACTTTATACAAAGACTGAAAAATATAGACATCCAGATCCTCCTGGAAACATGGACGAGAGCCGAAAACGAATCCCTGGTGCCCATCGGATACAGGGAAATCTCTGTCCCTGCCCTGAAAAATAAAAGCATCAAACAGGGCCGGAGCTCAGGAGGAATACTGATCTGGTATAAAGATGAGCTCCACCAATACATCAAACCGGTGAAGAGAGGAGGTAGCTACATATGGATCAGGATCAGCAGCTCCATCCTCACCTCTCAGTCTGATGTCCACCTCTGCGCCACCTATATACCACCGCCAGAGTCCCCCTACTTCAATCCAGAGAGCTTCGAGATCTTACAAAGAGAAGCCGCCCACTATCACGGCCCTGGGCAAAGTTCTCATCTTTGGGGACCTCAATGCAAGAACAGGGAGAGAAAACGACTTCCTGACCACGGATGGGAACATCTACATATTTGGAGCAGAGAATGACGGCCAAGACTCAGTACACACAGAGAGAAACAGCTATGACGGTACAGTCAACAAAAGTGGTAAAAAGCTCCTGAACGTATGTAGAAGTTTAGGACTTCATATTCTTAATGGACGTACCAAAGGAGACTCTTTGGGGAGGTGTACACTAAACTCCCATGTAGGCAGGAGTGTAGTAGATTATGCCATTACAGATATGAACCTGGCAAATATCAGCGCCTTCATAGTCACCCCACAAACGCACCTGTCAGACCACAGCCAACTTCTTCTTTACTTGAAATCTACAGAGAAACCATCCACTCAAAAGCCACAGCATAGTGGCCTCTTCAACCGGCCTCCATCCTATAAATGGTCCAAAACGTCGGCATTAAAGTATAAAGAGGCTCTCAGCAGACCTGAAATACAACGGATGCTCCACCACTTCTACAACCACATGTACCAGCCTAACCCAAAGGGAGTGAGTCAAGCTACAAAAGACCTCAACAATATATTCTATGCAATGGCCAGACTGTCCGACCTTAAAAAAGTCGACTACAAGAGACCAAAAGAAAAACAGATCAATGGTTGGTTTGACAGAGAATGTAAAGCCGTACGGAAGACCCTGAGAACAGCCTCAAACAAGAAACACAGAGACCCCAACCACCCGGGTCTGAGGGAAGCCTATGAAACCATACAAAGGCAGTACAAAACCATCCTCAGGAGGAAGAAGCAGAGTTACATCTCTACCAAGCTTAACCAACTCCAAGATGCTCTTCAAGACAATTCCTTCTGGGAACTATGGAACCACATGGGCACAAAAGACAAGAAAAACAACATCCATATCCAAAATGGCAACATCTGGCTCCAGTACTTCAGAGACCTCTATAAAGACATCCCAAAGGAAGAACTAAACCAAGAACAGGAAAGCATAATGGCAAAACTAAAAGCAATGGAGGAAAAAGTAAAAAATTTCCAAAACCCCGTGGATACACCTATTACATTACAGGAAGTAGCAGAGAGAATTCTTCCATAAGATGTAGAAAAGCCGGTGGCCTGGATGGAATCCTACCAGAAATGCTGAAGTACAGCCCACCAGACATACAGGCTGCAATGGTTAAACTCTTCAATATTGTGCTAAGTGCCGGCTACTTCCCTCGTACCTGGAACCAAGGCCTCATCACACCCATCCACAAGAATGGGGACAGGTATGACCCAGCCAACTACAGAGGCATATGTGTCAGCAGCAACCTGGGGAAACTGTTTAACAGCATCCTCAGTTTCCTCACCGAACATAACGTCCTCAGCAAGAGCCAAGCAGGGTTCATGCCAAACCACCGCACCACTGACCACATCTAACCCTGCACAGCCTCATTCAGAGACACGTCCACAATGCAAAGAACGGGAAGATATACGCCTGTTTTGTGGACTTTAAAAAGGCCTTCGATTCGGTGTGGCACCCGGGCTTATTCCTGAAACTGCTGGAGATCGGAATAGGAGGAAAGACCTACGATGTTATCAAAAGCTCCTACACCGAGAACCTCTGCAGTGTGAGTGTGAATGGTAAAAGAACGGCTTATTTCCAGCATAGCCGTGGAGTCATAGAATCATAGAACATTGGTAGAGTTGGAAGGGACCTCCTGGGCCATCTGGTCCAACCCCCTGCTCAAAGCAGGATTCTCTAAATCATTCCAGACAGATGTCTGTCCAGCCTCTGTTTGAAGACTTCCATTGAAGGAGAATTTACCACCTCTCGTGGCAGCCTGTTCCACTCCTTGATCACCCTAACTGTCAAAAAGTTTTTTCTAATATCTAATCTGTGTCTCCTCCCATTCAGTTTCATCCCATTGCTTCTAGTCTTTCCTTGTGCAAATGAGAATAAAGATAATCCTTCTACAATGTGACAGCCCTTGAGATATTTGTAGACAGCTATTAAGTCTCCTCTCAGTCTTCTTTTTGCAAGCTAAACATTCCCAAATCCTGCAACCGTTCCTCATAGGACATGGTTTGCAGACCGGTCACCATTCTGGTGGCTCTTCTTTGAACTTGCTCCAGTTTGTTGATGTCTTTTTTAAAATGTGGTGTCCAAAACTGGACACAGTATTCCAGATGAGGTCTGACCAAAGAGGAGTAGAGGGCAATAATGACCTCACGTGATCTAGACTGTATGCTTCTGTTGATACATCCTAGAATTGTATTTGCCTTTTTTGCTGCTGCATCACACTGTTGACTCATGTTCAGTCTGTGATCAATTAGTATACCCAAGTCTTTTTCACATGTGCTGTTACTTAGCCCTATTCCTCCCATTTTGTATATTTTTTTTTCATTTTTATTGCCCAGATGTAGTACTTTGCATTTTTCCCTGTTAAAAACCATTCTGTTAGTTGCTGCCCACTGCTCCAGTTTATTTATATCTTTTTGAATCCTCTCTCTCTCTTCTCTAGTATTAGCTACCCCTCCTAGCTTTGTGTCATCAGCAAATTTGATGAGTTTACCCTCAATTCCTTCATCTAAATCATTGATAAAGATGTTGAACAATACAGGGCCCAAAACAGAGCCTTGTGGTACCCCACTTGAGACATTCTTCCAACTGGATGTGCAGCCATTTACGACCACTCTTTGAGTCCGATCATTAAGCCAGTTATGAATCCACCTAACAGTTGCCTTGTCCATTCCATACTTAGTCATTTTTTCAATAAGGATTGTGTGAAATACTTTGTCAAATGCTTTGCTGAAGTCAAGATATACTATATCTACAGCATTTCCCTGATCCACCCAGTCAGTGATTCTGTCATAGAAGGAAATTAAGTTAGTCTGACATGACTTATTAGTTGCAAACCCATGCTGACTCTGTTTAATCACTTCATTCTTATGCAGGTACTTACATACATGTTCTTTAATAATTTGTTCAAAGATCTTTCCTGGTATAGAAGTCAGACTCACCGGCCTGTAGTTCCCTGGGTCCACCTTCTTCCCCTTTTTGAAGATAGGAACAACATTTGCTCTTCTCCAGTCTTCTGGGACTTCACCTGTTCTCCAAGAATTTTCAAAGATTATGGACAGTGGTTCAAGAATTTCTTCTGCTATCTCCTTCAGTATTCTGGGGTGTAATTCATCTGGACCTGGAGACTTGAATTCATTTAGTTTAGCTAAGTGTTTCCTCACTGTCTTTCTGTTTATAGATATCCTGGATTCTTCTATTCCTTTAATAGGACAGTAAAGATCAGTTGATGTTACATTTCCTTTCTGAGAGAAAACAGATGCAAAATAGGAATTTAAAAGTTCAGCCTTCTCAACATCCTGTCTTACCATTTCCTCATTTCATCCTGTAAAAATCCTATAGCATCTTTGACTTTTCTTTTACTTTTGACGTATCCCCAAAATCCTTTTTTGTTGCTTTTGACATCTCTTGCAAGCCTTAATTCGTTGTCCGCTTTAGATAATCTGATTAGTGCCCTGCAGGTTCTGCAGATGGCATTATATTCTTCTTTAGATATGCCTCCCTCTTTCCATTTGATAAACATTTCTTTCTTCCTTTTTAGCATGTGTTTAAGTTCTGTGTTCATCCATCCTGGTTTCCTTAAATGCTTCCCATTCTTCCCTCTTTTTGGAATTGTTAACGATTGTGCTTTGAGAATCTCATTTTTCAAGATGTCCCATCCTTCCTGGACATTTTTGTCCTTAAGGATATCCTGCCATTGGATCCCTCCAATTCTCTTTCTGAGTCCCTTAAAATCTGCCTTTCTGAAATCTAACCTTGACGTCTGAGTCTTCACAGGTCTTCCTCCTCTTGTTATCCAAAATTCTAAAATAGCATGGTCACTACCTCCTAGGGTCCCAGCCACTCTTACCTCCTCAACCATTTCCTCCCTATTTATAAGGATTAGATCCAAGGTAGCAGTTCCCCTTGTTTTCTCCCCTACCTTTTGAAAGATAAAGTTGTCAGCAAGAGAGGATAAGAATTTCCTTGACCTGTTAGTTTTGCCTGAGAGCGATTCCCAACAAATGTCTGGACAGTTGAAATCTCCCATGACCACTATGTCATATTTTTTGGAGAACTTGGCCATTTGATGCATAAAGAGTTCATCCATATCTTCAGCTTGCATAGGTGGCCTGTAGTAAATGCCTACAATGGTGTCCTTTCCATTGTTCTGTCCTTGTATTCTTACCCAAACAGTTTCCACAGAACTACCAGTCTCTGAAGCATCAATCTCTGTGCATATATACGCTTTTCTAACATACAATGCGACACCTCATCCTCGTTTATCAAGTCTGTTTCTTGCAAATAAGTTGTAGAAACAAGGCTGCAGCCTAAGTCCAACGCTCTTCAACATTTACATCAACGAGCTGGCTACCGCTCTGGAATCTTCCACAGCACCAGGTCCCACCCTCCACGATGCCCAGGTGAAATTCCTGCTGTATGCAGATGACCTGCTGCTTCTGTCACCAACCGAGAAAGGCCTCCAAGACAACCTGAAAATCTTAGAGAAATTCAGCTCCACCTGGGCACTACCGGTCAACCTAAAGAAAACCAACATCATGGTGTTCCAGAGGAGTAAAAGAAAATTAGACCAGCACCCCTCATTTGTCCTCAACAACTGCGCCCTTACAGGAACAGACAAATATACTTACCTGGGCCTAGAGATTCACTGGTCAGGGAGCTTCAACAAGCCATAGAGACCCTGAAAGACAAGGCATGTAAAACCTTCTATGGCATCCAAAGGAAACTCTACCATCTGAAGCTACCAGTGAGGGTCTGGTTAAAAATCTTCGACTCTGTCATCGCCCCAATCCTCCTGTATGGCAGTGAAGTCTGGGGTCCTCACACCTACCCAGACTGGTCAAGGTGGGATTCCATCCCAACAGAAATATTCCACCTGGAATTCTGCAAGCATCTTCTCCAAGTCCATCGGAGCACCTCCAACAGTGCCTGCCGGGCCGAGATGGGCAGATTCCCTCTACACCTAACGGTTCTAAAGAGGGCACTGTCATTCCAGGCTCACCTACTTAGGAGCAATCCAAGCTCCCATCACCATAAAGCCCTGACACACGTAGGTGAAACAGAAAAACTAGGACCCTCGGAACAGCTCACCCAAACCCAACCTGACCAGAACTCCAATCACAACAACCTGACAAAAGCCGAAATCAGGAAGATGGTAGACGAAGGCCAGGAGAGGTATGTCAGTGACTGGAAGAACGACATCATCAGCTCCCAGAAACTGACCATGTACCGGAGTCTACAGAGAGACTACAGACTGGCCCCATACCTGGAGAAACTCCCGGACCCCAGAGACCGCAAGATCCTGAGCCGGTATAGACTCAGTGCCCACAGTCAGGCCATCAAATCCGGCCGACACAGGCAGAGCTACAAGCCCAGGGAGGAAAGACTATGCCAACACTGTGACCAGGAGGCCATAGAGGACGAAACCCACTTCCTGCTACACTGCTCCAAATACTCAGCAGTGAGGGACACTCACTTCAGGAGACTCTCACATCTCTTCCCAGATTTCATCACCATGAAGGAGGAAGAGAAAATATATATCTAAGCTGGGGGAGAGGAATGAGAGACTGCAGAAAGAATATGCAGCCTGGATTGTGATAGTCCATCGGGATCTGCCAACCACCCTCCTATGCCATGGACTTCTATACGCCCCCACCCTGGATCTGCCCATCCCCCTCCCTATGCCATGGACTCTATAGCCCCCACCCTGGATCTGCCCCCATCCCCTATGCCATGGACTCTCCATACCCCCATCCCTATGCCATGGACTCTATAGCCCCCACCTGGATCTGCCCTACACCCCTCCCTATGCCATTGGACTCTTAGACCCACCTGATCTGCCACAACACCCTACTTAGTCCTGACCTAAGCTTCTTAATCTTGTAACTCTTTGGCAAAACTACAGGTATTATTCTGAATATTTTGACTGTATTGGGCTCCTGTCAGGTATATATTACTGTAGATATAGACTGTTTGGGCTCCAGTCAAGGTTCATATTAATTGTAGATATAGACTGTATGGGCTCCTGTCAGGTATATATTACTGTAGATATAGTGAACGGGCTCCTGTCAGGTATATATTACTGTAGATATAGTAAACGGGCTCCTGTCAGGTATATATTATTGTAGATATAGACTGTATGGGCTCCTGTCAGGTATATATTACTGTAGATATAGTGAACGGGCTCCTGTCAGGTATATATTACTGTAGATATAGTAAACGGGCTCCTGTCAGGTATATATTATTGTAGATATAGACTGTACGGGCTCCTGTCAGGTATATATTACTGTAGATAGACTGTATGGGCTCCTGTAAGATATATATTACTGTAGATATAGACTGTACGGGCTCCTGTCAGGTATATATACTGTAGATATAGACTGTATGGGCTCCTGTCAGGTATATATTACTGTAGATATAGACTGTATGGGCTCCTGTCAGGTATATATTACTGTAGATATAGACTGTACGGGCTCCTGTCAGGTAATATTACTGTAGATATAGACTGTATGGGCTCCTGTCAGGTATATATTACTGTAGATACAGACTGTACAGGCTCCTGTCAGGTATATATTACTATAGATACAAACTGTACAGGCTCCTGCCAGATATATTACTGTACATATAGACTGTATGGGCTCCTGTCAGGTATATATTACTGTATAGACTGTATGGGCTCCTGTAAGATATATATTACTGTAGATAGACTCTATGGGGCTCCTGTCAGGTATATATTACTGTAGATATAGACTGTATGGGCTCCTGTCAGGTATATATTACCGTAGATATAGACTGTATGGGCTCCTGTCAGGTATATATTACTGTAGATATAGACTGTATGGGCTCCTGTCAGATATATATTATTGTAGATATAGACTGTATGGGCTCCTGTCAAGTATATATTATTGTAGATATAGACTGTACGGGCTCCTGTCAGGTATATATTACTGTAATATAGACTGTATGGGCTCCTGTCAGGTATATATTACTGTAGATATAGTGTACAGGTTCCTGTCAGGTATATATTATTGTAGATATAGACTGTATGGGCTCCTGTCAGGTATATATTACTGTAGATAGAGACTGTACAAGCTCCTGTCAGGTATATATTACTATAGATACAGACTGTACAGGCTCCTGCCAGGTATATTACGCCCCCTGACGAAGGACGAGATCCGAAACGTGCGTTGGGGCAGACGCATGGACCACCGGTCTTCCTGAGCGTGCCCTTGAACGTTTACACTAGGTATATATTGCTATGGGCTTTTACTACATTGCTATGGGCACTTTTCATGTAATGAATTTGTAGCAGCTGTGACTTTACCAGGCACTAGGCTGGGTGTATTTTGATGTATTTAGATCTGTTTAGCATCACACTTGTAGGAAGAGAGAATATTATTTATTTCCCCACCAGCCCAGTGCCGTTATGCATGAGCTAATCCTGTGATCTGGCTATATGGTGATAAATTTGTAATATTTTTGTTGGCTCATTATTATCTATGTATGCAGACAAATTGAATTATATGGATATTTTGCATAATGGTATAGTACAGCGTTGCATTGTAATTTGATTATAAGCCTCAGGATCATTGGTGGTTGCAGTGCGCCTTTTCTCCAAGTTTGCACGATTTTCTTGCACTTGTGCCATCTGGTCCAGCATTACATTTTACCTGTTTGTATTGCATTTGCACATTAATAAAGTTTTCTACAATAGTTTAAATGGATCTGTGGTTGTGGTTTTGTGGTTCATCCACCATCCTTTGCCAGATATATTACTGTAGATATAGACTGTATGGGCTCCTGTCAGGTATAAATTATTGTAAATATAGGCTGTATGGGCTCCTGTCAGGTATATATTATTGTAGATACAGACTGTACAGGCTCCTGTCAGGTATATATTATTGTAGTGCTAATTATGTATGGACTCCTGTCAGGTATATATTATTGTAGATATGGAACGTATGGGCTCCTGTCAGGTATATATTATTGTAGATATGAACTGTATGGGCTCCAGTCAGGTATATATTATTGTAGAGAGAGTGTATGGGCTTGCTGTCAGGTATATATTATTGTAGATATGGAGTGTGTAGGGGCTCCAGTCAGGTATATAGAATAGACAACAGATGGAAATTATTGGCAATTAGCAAGACACGCTCAAAGAGTGGTTTTGCAGGTGCGGACCACAGACCACATCTCAGTACAAATGCTTACTGGTTGATGGTTTGGTCACTTTTGAAAGTTGGTTGTTCTTTTACACTCGTGGTAGCATGAAACGGAATCTACAACCCACACAAGTGGCTCAGGTAGTGCAGCTCATCCAGGATGGCACATCAATGCAAGCTGTGGCGATGTTTGCTGTGTCTGTCAGCGTAGTGTCCAGAGGTGCTACCAGGAGACAGGCCAGTACACCAGGAGACGTGGAGGGGGCCGTAGGAGGGCAACAACCTAGCAGCAGAACCGCTACCTCCGCCTTTGTGCAAGGAGGAACAGGAGCACTGCCAGAGCCCTGCAAAATGACCTTTAGTAGGCCACAAATGTGCATGTGTCTGCACAAACGGTTAGAAACCGACTCCATGAGGATGGTCTGAATGCACGACGTCCACCGATGTGGGTTGTGCTTACAGCCCAACACCGTGCAGGGCGCTTACCATTTGCCACGGAACTCCAGGATTGGCAAATTCGCTACTGGCGCCCTGTGCTCTTCACAGATGAAAGCATGTTCACTCTGAGCACATGACAGAGTCTGTAGATGCTGTAGAGAGCGATCTGCAGCCTGCAACATCCTTCAGCATGACCGGTTACGCAGTGGGTCAGTAATGGTGTGGGGTGGCATTTGTTTGGAGGGCCACAGAGCCCTCCATGTGCTCGCCAGAGGTAGCCTGAGTGCCATTAGGTACCGAGATGAGATCCTCAGACCCCTTGTGAGACCATATGGTGGTGCGGTTGTCCCTGGGTTCCTCCTAATGCAGGATAATGCCAGACCTCATTTGGCTGGAGTGTGTCAGCATTTCCGGCAAGATGAAGGCATTGAAGCTATGGACTGGCTCGCCCGTTCCCCAGACCTGAATCTGATTGAGCAGATTTGGGACATCATGTCTCGCCCCATCCAACAACGTCACGTTGCACCACAGACTGTCCAGGAATTGGCGGATGCTTTGGTCCAGGTTTGGGAGGAGATCCCTCAGGAGAACACCCGCAACCTCATCAGGAGCATGCCCAGGTGTTGTAGGGAGGTCATACAGGCACATGGAGGCCCCACACAATACTGAGCATCATTTTTACTTGTTTTAAGGACATTACATTCCACTTTAATTTTGTGGGTGACTTCAAATTAAATTATAAAATTTGATTTCCATTGATGATTTTTGTGTGATTCTGTTGTCAGCACATTCAACTTTGTACTGATGTGAATACTTTTCCATCCAATTATGACAAGAGCATTCTTAAGGTGACCAACTTTGTACTGAATAAGGTATACAATGAGAATATTTCATTCATTCAGATCTAGGATGTTATTTGACTGTTCCCTTTATTTCTTTGAGCAGTTTTTTTTTTAACCAATTCATGAGCCATGTTCTGTAAAATCACAGTGACAGGTTAGTATAGAAAAGACAATAGATATATACACATAGAATACATAGATGTTAGTGACACACACAAGTATATGAATTTATATCACATAGATACAAGAAAAGCCAGCAATTCATCTGCCGTGTACTCTAAAATCACTGCAGGAGCTGACAGAAGAGATGGATTACATACAGTAAATACAAATAGAATAGGTAGTTATATAGATGTCTGTCACAAATACAATTAGTACAGTGTGTGCAGCTTACTGTACAGCGTGGGCTCCAGCGCAATTTTCGTAACCAGCAGAGGGAAAGCCGATGGCTGGGGTCAGATGTTTGGAAGGAGGAAATACCCATGGAGCTTCCCAAGTTATTAATATCAGCTCATATCTGTATACTTAGCCTTTACTGGCTATTAAAATGGGGGACCCATGAAATGATGTGGGGTCTCCCAATAATTAATAACCAGCAAAGGCTAAGCAGACAACTGGCGACTGATATTAATAGCCTAGGAAGGGGCCATGGACACTGCCTCCCCAGGCTAAAAACATCACCTCTCAGTCGCCCCAGAAAAGGCACATCTCTAAGACACGCCAATTCTGGCACTTAACCTCGCTCTTCCCACTTGGCCTGTAGCGATGGCAAGTGGGGTGATAGTTGGGGGGGGTTGATGCTACTTTTGTCTTGTCAGGTGACATCATGCCCTGAGGTCAGTTATAGAGAGGCGTCAATAAGACGCCCCCATTACTAACCCCATAATCACATTGTAAGAAAACACAGACACCCAGAAAAAATTCCTTTAATTGAAAGAATAACACGGACTCCTTTAATATTCTTAAATAAACCATACCTACTCCCCCAATGCCTTCGTCATCTGCAAGAGAGGTAAAAAAAAAAAAAAAAAGACAAACAATATTCCTCACCTTTCCGCAGAGATGCTTTTAATCCATTTGTCCCAGGAATGGTCCAGCTCTGCTACATCTAGATGGCAGGCTGCACATGATGCGACCATGCAGACTGTCATACAGTAGACACTGAGAACCGTGTGCTCAGAGTCTCCCTGTGAACTGCAATTCCCTGTCTGAGGGCACCGCGAGCGTGAGAAAGTTCTCCTGCTTGCTATGCAGTCTGACAGGTCCTGCGCGTTCACAGCCAATGAACTCACTTCACCTTTCTGATGTCAATACGAGCGCCGTGGGAAGATTTCCCACTTCGCTTGCGCCAACGTCACATAGGTAAAGCGAATTCATTGGCTGTGAACTCGCAGGACCTGTCAGACGGCACCGAGAGCAGGAGAACTTTCTCACGCTCACGGTACCCTCAGAGAGGGAATAGCAGTTCACAGGGAGACACTGAACACAGAGTGCTCAGTGTCTACTGGATGACAGGCTGTATGGACGCATCATGCATCCATTGCAGCTTGCCATCTAGATATAGCAGACTAGACCCATCGTGGACAAATGGTTAAAAGCATTCTGCAGAAAGGTAGGAATATTGTTTGCTTTTTTTAAACCTCTTAGCAATGAATGGGGCATGGTCGTGAACTCCAGGACCCCAAAACAATCTTGATGTGTTGTGGTCCTCCTTCGTGAGACCACAGATGATACGGTAGTGACAATTTTGTGGGACATCAGAGTGACATAATACCACTCTAATCACAACAGAGAAAGTGCCAGCTAACCACAGCGGTACCTCTGCAGGACTCCAAAGTAAACACCAGGATACAAATGTAGAAAACAGTGATTTGAGTCCAGCGATTAAGACTGATTTTATTACAAATGGTAAAAAATGTACCAATTACATATTATGGCACCCAGTACACGCAGCATGTACTGGGTGCCATAATATGTAATTGTTACATTTTTTACCATTTGTAATAAAATCAGTCTTTTAATCAGCTGGACTCAAATCACCGTTTTTGTACAATTCCACTCTGTCGCCTCAAAAGCTGTATCTGAAAAGAAAAAGGGAAATCATTAATAAAAAAACAAAACCTAAAGCAGAAACCAACCTGGGTGGTCCAGATCCGTGCCGGCCTCCTGACACTAAGCTAAACAGATTAGCTTCATGCCAGTTAGTGGTGTACCATCCTCTACGTGAGGGGGGGGGCCCTACATTTTTTTTTTGCATAGCATAAGCAGCATACACCCATGTTGTTTTGTGTGCCCAATGAAGCATTAAACCCCCACACACCAACCAGAGGGCCACACAGCATAACCTCCACCTCACACTAATCAGTGGACCCCACAGTATAAACCTAACAAAGCACTCACAATGCCCCCTCCCAAGCATAAATCCCCAGATGCCACCTTCCCCCCAAGGGTGAATCCCCATCATATGCCCCCCACCCATCCCCAAGCATAAACCCCCCCATCGGATGTCCACTCACCCAAGCATTACTCCCATTGGAGCCACCCACCCAGCTTCCCAAGCATAAATCCTTATCGGACATCCACTCCCCCCCCGCATAAACCCCCATCCTACGTCTACTCCCCTCAGCATAAACCCCCATGGGACAACCACTCCCCCCAGCATAAACCCCCATCGGACGTCCACTCCCCATCGCAAAACCCATCGGACAACACTCCCAGCATAAACCCCATCGGACCTTCCCCCACAAACCCCATCGACAACACTAACCCCAGCATAAACCCCCATCGGACAACCACTCCCCCCAGCATAAACCCCCATCGGATGTCCACCCCCCCAGCATAAACCCCCATTGGATGTCCACCCCCCAGCATAAACCCCCATTGGATGTCCACCCCCTCAGCATAAACCCCCATCGGACAACCACTCCCCCAGCATAAACGCCCATCAGACCATTCCCCCCCAGCTTAAACCCCCATCGGACAACCACTCCCCCCCAGCATAAACCCCCATCGGACAACCACTCCCCCCGGAATAAACCCCCATCGGATGTCCACCCCCCCAGCATAAACCCCCATTGGATGTCCACCCCCCCAGCATAAACCCCAGTTGGACGTCCACTCCCCCCCAGCATAAACCCCCATCGGACGGACATCCCCCAACCATGAGCACCATCGAACGTCCAGCTCCCACAGTATAAACCCCCATCAGACTTCTATTCCCATAAGCATAAACCCCCATCGGAAGCCCCTTCCCCCAAGCATAAACACCCACGAGTCAGCACCTCCCCAAGCATAAACCTCACCAGATGGCACCTCTACCCCAACTATAAACCCCTACCAGTCGAGAGTCTACCCCAAAAGCAATCCCCCCTTACAAGTCACAACAGATGCAGATGGGCACTCCCCGAGCACAAGCCCCCACCAGATACCCCCTCATCCAAGCATCAAGTCCCCAAGCCACTCAGACACCAAAACTGTGTATTAACCCCCCGGGAGCCCAACTAGACCACACAAGTGTGCATTAAACCCCCCAGGGCACACACAGGCCCCACAACCATGTATAACCCCCTAGGAGCACACACAGACCCCTCAACCGTGCATTAATTTATAGGAGCACACACAGACCCCACAACCGTGCATTAAACCCCCTAGAAGCACACACAGACCCCACAGTCGTGCATTAAACCCCCGGGGCACAACCAGACCCCACAACCACTCATAACCCCATAGGAGCACACACAGACCCCACATGTGTGCATTAACACCCTAGGAGCACACAAACAGACCCCACAAGTGTGCATTAACCCACTAGGAGCACACCCAGACCACCACAAGCGTGCATTAAACCCCCTAGGAGCATACACAGACCCCACAACCGTGCATAACCCCATAGGAGCACACACAGTCCGCACACAATGACCCCACAACCATGCATTAAACCCCCTAGGAGCACACACAGACCTCAAAAATGTGCATTTAAACCCCTAGGAGGACACACAGACCCCACAAGTGTGCATTGAACACCCTAGGAGGACACACAGACCCCACAAGTGTGCATTAAACCCCCTAGGAGGACACACAGACCCCACAAGTGTGCATTAAACCCCCAGGGCACAACCAGACCCCACAACCGTGCATTGAACCCCTAGGAGCACACACAGACCCCACAAGCGTGCATTAACCCCAAGGAGCACACACAGACCCCCACAAGCGTGCATTAACCCCCTAGGAGCACACACAGACCCCACAAGCATGCACTAAACCCCCTAGGAGCACACACAGACCCCACAAGCGTGCATCAACCCCCTAGGAGCACAACCATACCCCTCAACCATGCATAACCCCCTAGGAGCACACACAGACCCCACAAGCGTGCATTAACCCCCTATGAGCACACTCAGACCCCACCAGCATGCATTAAACCCCCTAGGAGCACACACCTACCCCACAAGTGTGCATAACCCCTAGGAGCACACACAGACCCCACAACCGTCATTAATTTATAGGAGCACACACAGACCCCACAACCGTGCAATAAACCCCCTAGGAGCACACACAGACCCACAGCCGTGCATTAAACCCCTTGGGCACAATCAGACCCAACAACCGTTCATAACCCCCTAGGAGCACACACAGACCCCACAAGTGTGCATTAACCCCTAGGAGTACACACAGACCCCACAAGTGTGCATTCAGCTCCTCAAACCCCACTACACAGCCCCAAGTATCAGGCCCCCTCAACCAAAATCTAAGGAGACATCAAGCCGTTAATGAATAAATCCTCCTGTGTCACTTAGGACTCTGACCTCTGATTTCCCTCCTGCAGCAAACAGATGCCGGCATCAGACTGCAGAGACCAATGTCTAATGGCTTCTTCTCTTCCTGTCTTTGGCAGACCATGCCCCCTCCAGGTATGACACGCCCCCGGAAACAACGTCACACCTGGAAGGAGCCCATACAGTCTAGCATTTACCCTGAAGCCATAGCAGGGCTCATCCCCAGGTCTAAGCGCCAGAGACTGGACCCCTGAAGTCCGAGGCTGAGAGGGTGTAGTAAAATCCCAGCAGCAGAATCCGGAGGGCAGAGGATGGAAGGTTCTCTGTCCCCATTAAGACTCTTCCACAAAGCAGCAGCACAAGTGAGACTCCATAAGTGATTAGTTCCTGAAGCAGGCTACAGCTGCATGTAATGAGAGTGAAGTTCAACTTAACTGAGAGAGAGAGAGAATTCAGAGGAATTGGAAGGAGCTTATAGCAGCCAATGCCTCACAGAACAGCGCTAGTAAGGAGACCTCACATCCCACCTGTAATAAGGGGACCCTAAACTGCTTTCAGGCTGACCTATCCAATACGACCTGTATTCAATGCCCTGGATGCTTTGCCTGCAAAACTGTAAGTAAAGCTTTGGAAACTGCAACTCACTGACTGTCTCTCAGTTTCTTCCTGCATCACACATTGCACTCAGCTACATCCTGCAGCACCATTATCGCCTACTAGAACATCTACCTGCCCTGGGATTACACAATCTCACCTGTGGGAGACTTTATCAACTCTGCTGCACCTCACCATCTATCCCAGAGGATCTGCACCGCAGCGCTGGTCACCAGTGACCAGATACCACAGGTGGCGTCACGAATACCTACACTACAAACTCTATTCATTCCCCTGTAAATAATCCCCTTTTCAGTGGATGCCCAGGGCCACGGACCGGGTCATTGCTGCTGTGACACATCCCTCAATACACCGGCCCGGTACCGAGTTTCCCACTGCCCTGGCGGGCGATCCAGAGTCTTGGACCCTGATCTGATATTGATTAGCTATGATAAGTAATCAGTATTATATTCCAGGATAACCCCTTTATTAAACCTCACAACACCATCCAGACATACTGTACCTCAGACCCCAAACACCAGCCTCTAAATTTTCTTCAGACACTAACCTTAGCAGCTTACCCTGTGGCACACTTTTATGCACCCTTAGCTGAGTGCCTCCCTACTACAAGATTCTCTGTGTTGTATCTACACTATAGTAGGAGAGGAGTCTAGAACATGGGTGAACAACCTTTTCAGTCCAAGGACCAAACTGTCAAACTGCTCCAATCCGGGGCCCGCACTATCAATTAAAGGGGTATTACCTTCTGTGACATACTGTATATGGCATATCGAAATTATACTTACAGGGCTCTAACCTCCAAAAATCAGCACTCTTATAGTATGTTCACACTGAGTCTTTATCATAAATATTTCTAAATAGATTCTTCTCCTAAATCCACCTAGAAAAGCTTGTCAAATACTCTTTGAATAAGTTTATGACTGATTTTTATGGGAAAAGTCCTTTTTTGCACACAGTACTGTTTTTTTACATTATTTTGAACATTTCCCAGTAAAATTAATAGAAAGCTTATTGAAAGAGTATTTGAAGCATCTTTTATGTGGATTTGCAGTAATATCTGCTTTTAAAGGGAATCTGTCACCCTAAATTGGCAGGATATTTAAATGATGACAGTCAGGTCAGATGGGCGGTGTTTTGGGTACTTGCCTTAACATGTTGTTCGCCGCTGTCTCCATTATTTCTGGGAATTGTAGTCGTTGCCCTCCATATAACGCGCCTGCGCATTGCAATCTGCAGGCAAAGCATACTGCGCGTGCGCAATTCAAGATTGCAATGCGCAGACGCGTTATATGGAGGGCAACGACTACAATTCCCAGAAATAATGGAGACAGCGGCGAACAACATGTTAAGGCAAGTACCCAAAACACCGCCCATCTGACTTGACTGCCATCATTTAAATATCCCACCAATTTAGGGTTACAGATTCCTTTAAAGCATCATAAAGGCCTGCGTGAATAGGCCCTAAAGAGGAAGAAGTCATGCTTGTACATCGCTCTCTGCCATACAGGTCCTTCTCAAAAAATTAGCATATAGTGCTAAATTTCATTATTTTCCATAATGTAATGATTACAATTAAACTTTCATATATTTTAGATTCATTACACACCAACTGAAATTTGTCAGGTCTTTTATTGTTTTAATACTGATGATTTTGGCATACAACTCCTGATAACCAAAAAAACCTGTCTCAAAAAATTAGCATATCAAGAAAAGGTTCTCTAAACGACCTATTACCCTAATCTTCTGAATCAACTAATTAACTCTAAACACATGCAAAAGATTCCTGAGGCTTTTAAAAACTCCCTGCCTGGTTCATTACTCAAAACCCCCATCATGGGTAAGACTAGCGACCTTGTCAAGAAGGCCATCATTGACACCCTCAAGCAAGAGGGTAAGACCCAGAAAGAAATTTCTCAACAAATAGGCTGTTCCCAGAGTGCTGTATCAAGGCACCTCAATGGGAAGTCTGTTGGAAGGAAACAATGTGGCAGAAAACGCTGTACAATGAGAAGAAGTGACCGGACCCTGAGGAAGATTGTGGAGAAGGACCGATTCCAGACCTTGGGGGACCTGAGGAAGCAGTGGACTGAGTCTGGTGTAGAAACATCCAGAGCCCGTGCACAGGTGTGTGCAGGAAATGGGCTACAGGTGCCGCATTCCCCAGGTAAAGCCACTTTTGAACCATAAACAGCGGCAGAAGCGCCTGACCTGGGCTACAGAGAAGCAGCACTGGACTGTTGCTAAGTGGTCCCAAGTACTTTTTTCTGATGAAAGCAAATTTTGCATGTCATTCGGAAATCAAGGTGCCAGAGTCTGGAGGAAGACTGGGGAGAAGG
>JARQOD010000003.1:171447260-171498108 GCA_033576555.1 Oophaga sylvatica
AAACACCCAAGAATTGTCTTCCTGACCATAACCTCTCCACTTAGCCAAATACTGGAGTTTCCGTCTAGAAAAACGAGAATTCAATATTTTCTCAACCACAAACTCCAGATTGCCCTCAACCAGAACAGGGTCAGGAGGCACAGCAGTAGGAACCACTGGCTCAACAAACCTCTTCAACAAGGACTTGTGGAACACGTTATGGATCTTAAATGTCCCTGGAAGAAGCAAACGAAAAGAAACAGGATTAAGAATCTCCATGATCTTATAAGGTCCAATGAACCTAGGCTTAAATTTAGGAGATGCCACTCTCATAGGAATATTTTTTGAGGACAACCAGACCAAGTCCCCCACTTTAAACCGAGGACCATCAGTCCTATGCCGGTTAGCAAACCGCTGGGCCCTCTCCTGAGAGAGGGACAACCTCTCCACTACCTGGTCCCAAATCTGCTGCATACGGTCCACAACAGAGTCAACACCTGGACAGACAGAAGCCTCCGTCTGTCCTGAAGAAAATCGAGGGTGAAATCCAGAATTACAGAAAAATGGAGACATCAAAGTGGCAGAGCTAGCCCTATTATTAAGAGCAAACTCAGCCAAAGGTAAAAAAGAGACCCAGTCATCCTGACCAGCAGACACAAAGCATCTTAGATAAGTCTCCAATGTCTGGTTTGTTCTCTCAGTTTGACCATTGGTCTGAGGATGAAACGCCGAGGAGAAAGACAATTGAACACCAATTTTAGAACAAAAGGTCCTCCAAAATCTGGAAACAAACTGGACTCCTCTGTCAGACACAATGTTCTCAGGAATGCCGTGTAAACGAACCACGTGCTGAAGGAACAAAGGTACCAATTCAGAGGAGGAAGGCAACTTAGGTAATGGCACAAGATGTATCATCTTGGAAAACCTATCACAAATCACCCAGATGACGGTCATTCTCTGAGAAACAGGGAGGTCGGAAATTAAATCCATAGAGATATGGGTCCATGGTCTCTTGGGCACAGGCAATGGCATCAACAAACCACTAGAGCGAGAGCAAGGCTTGGAGCGAGAGCAAGTCCCGCAGGACTGCACAAATTCCCTGACATCACGAGACAAGGTAGGCCACCAAAAGGACCGACTAACCAAGTCTCTGGTACCAAAAATTCCGGGATGACCGGCCAACGCGGAACAATGAATCTCAGACATCACACTCTTTTTCCACTGGTCCGGGACAAACAATTTCCCAACAGGGCAGCGCTCGGGCCTATCCTCCTGACACCCCTCCAGAGCCAGTCTCAAATTGGGCGAGATGGAGGAAAGAACTACACCCTCTTTCAAAATAACAGAAGGATCAGATAACTCAGGAGAGTCCGCAAGGAAACTCCTCGAGAGGGCATCCGCCTTAACATTCTTAGTGCCAGGAAGAAAGGAAACCACAAAATTAAAACGTGTGAAAAACAAGGCCCACCTGGCCTGTTAGGATTAAGTCGCTTGGCAGATTCCAGATAAACCAGATTCTTATGGTCCGTAAGGACCACCACCTGATGTTTGGCTCCCTCCAGCCAATGTCTCCACTCTTCAAAAGCCCATTTCATGGCCAATAACTCCCGATTACCCACATCATAATTACGTTCAGTAGGAGAAAATTTTCGAGAGAAAAAGGCACAAGGGTTACTTTTAGAGGTCTCTGGATCTCTTTGGGACAAAACGGCACCTGCCCCAATTTCAGAGGCATCAACCTCCACCTGAAATGGCAGAGAAACATCAGGCTGCGTAGAACAGGAGCAGAAGTGAATCTCTGCTTAAGTTCCTGAAATGCAGAGACTGCCTCAGGAGGCCAATTCACCACATCAGAACCCTTTTTGGTCAAATCAGTTAATGGTTTAACAATAACCGAGAAATTACCAATAAATTTACGATAAAAATTGGCAAAACCCAAAAATCTTTGAAGAGCCTTTAATGAAGTAGGTTGGACCCAATCACAGATGGCCTGAACCTTGACCGGATCCATTTCAATAACAGATGGGGACAAAATGAATCCCAGAAATGAGATCCTCTGTACGCCAAAAAGACACTTTGATCCCTTCACATACAGAGCATTTTCTCTCAAAATCTGGAATACAGTTCGAACATGTTTCACATGAGAGTCCCAGTCATTGGAAAAAATCAAGATATCATCCAAATAAACAATCAGAAATTTATCCACAAAATCCCTGAAAATGTCATTCATGAAGGACTGGAAGACAGAAGGAGCATTAGTGAGCCCAAAGGGCATCACAAGGTACTCAAAATGCCCCTCAGGGGTATTAAATGCCGTCTTCCATTCATCCCCGTGCTTAATGAGAATAAGGTTATATGCCCCCCTGAGGTCAAGCTTGGTAAACCAAGTAGCGTTTTTCACCCTGGAAAACAGGTCAGAAATCAAGGGTAACGGATATTGATACTTCACAGTAATATTGTTCAAAAGACGATAATCAATACACGGCCTTAATGAACCATCCTTTTTGGCCACAAAGAAAAAACCGGCACCTAAGGGTGAAGAGGATGGTCTGATATGACCCTTCTCCAATGACTCTTTGATATAAGACCGCATAGCGTCATGTTCAGGTACAGACAAGTTAAAAAGTCGACCTTTAGGGAATTTACTACCAGGCACTAACTCAATAGCGCAGTCATAGCTCCTATTGGGAGGCAAGGATGCAGATTTACTTTCGCTAAACACATCAGAAAAATCAATCAAAAAGTCAGGAACATCCTGAGCCTGGGGGAGGCAGAAAAAACAGGAGTGTTGGTATTAACACATTGGCAGCCCCAACTGGTTACAGACACAGATTTCCAATCCAAAACAGGATTATGAGACTGTAACCAAGGGAAACCCAGTACGATAATGTCATGCAGATTATACAGAACCAAAAATTTGCAGCTCTCCTGATGATCAGGTTCAACCCTCATTATCACCTGAGTGAGAACTGAGGTTTATTCTCAGCCAAAGGGGTAGAATCGATCCCCAGTAGGGGAATAGACTTCTGTAGGGGTATCAAGGGAAACCCACATCGTTTAGCAAAATCAAATCCATCAGGTTAATAGCTGCTCCCGAATCAACGAAAGCCTGAGCAGAAAATGAGGACAGAGAACATATCAGGTAACAGTTAATAAAAACTTAGTCTGAACACTACCCAAGACAACTGAGCGTGCAAAACGTTTTCCCCGCTTAGGGCAGACTGAAATAGCATGAGAGGCATCACCACAGTAGAAACATAACCCATTGCGCTTTCGAAACTCATGACGCTGTGCCCCAGAAACCACTCTATCACACTGCATGGATTCAGAAGCAGGTTCACCAGGCAACACTATTCCACGCATACCTCTCCGCTCACGCAAACGTCTGTCAATTTGAATCGCTAATGACATAGAATCATTGAGACCAGAGGGGACAGGGAATCCCAACATAACATCTTTTACTTTATCTGACAGACCCTTCCGAAAAAGGGCTGCCAAAGCGTCGTCATTCCATTTGGTCAGGACTGCCCACCTACGGAATCTCTGACAGTATAACTCAGCATCATCAAGCCCCTGTTTAATGCCAACAAGGCTTTTTCAGCTTGATCAGTAACATTAGGCTCATCGTACAATAACCCCAAAGCCTGAGAAAATGCATCAACATCACTCAAAACAGGATCCCCAGGTGTCAGGGAAAAAGCCCAATCCTGAGGATCGCCGCGCAGGAGAGAGATGACAATTTGAACCTGCTGCGCAGCGTTCCCTGAGGACTTAGATTTTAAGGCAAAAAACAATTTACAGTTATTTTTGAAATTCAAAAACTTAGCTCGATCCCCTAAAAACAAATCTGGCATGGGAATCCTAGGTTCCACAACAGGCAACCCAGCAAGATAGGCAGCAATACTCCGAACCTCAGTGGCAAGCTGATCCACACGGCCAGACAACTGTGCAAACTCCATTGAGAGAAAAAAATCCTCCCCAGCACCCAGAGATACAGAGGGAAAAAAAAAAAAAAAAAAAATGCAACAAACTGAAAAATATCTCTGACAACTCTGACAACCTTTTTCTTTACAATATTTTTCCCTTCTGTGAGTACCATACAATTTTCAATTTTTGGCCGGTAATACTGTTATATTTCGGTAGCTGAGGAGTGCAGGTAAAAAAGGCAATACACCAGAGCAGTTGAAATCTATGAGATTGCAGTACCCTGACTAACCACCACAACTAGAGGCAGCCGTGGAGCGTTCCTACGTTGGTCCTAGACGCCTCGTCACAGCCTGAGAAACTAACTACACCTAAAGATAGAAAGAGGAAAGCTATCTGCCCCGGAGCAGATCCCCAAAGAACATAGAAAGCCCCCAAACATGTAATGGCGGTTAGACAAGAAGAAATACTGACACAGACAGAAAATAGTATGAGCAAACGTTGGGGCCCAAACTACCTAAATAGAAAAGGATAGGAAGGGCACTTACTGCAATCCCAAAAAACCCTGAAAAGCACCAACTCTACTAATTTCAAAAACACCTGAGATCACACGACCTCTACCACCTAAATTAGTTCTCTGGTGTAACAAAATCAAAACAGCAGCCACTGAAAAAACTGGAAAAAGCAAATGTACAAACATCAGTGGCTGAACTAAACTGAGAGGGCAAAAGCCCCCGGAGGGGACCCTGAAGGCCCCCACAGAAGTGCAGGACAAAAATGCAAAAATCAAGCACAAAAACAAAAAGAAGAGAATGTCTTATCTGTTAGCAGGAGATGCAGACACGACACAGCAGGCTACAAAGGAAACAGGAATCAAGGATTGAGACCAGAACAATTGATCACCGGCAACCCTGATGGGAAGGCGACTCCCTTATATAAGACCAGTCAGTAACACCTGATTCCCAATCCTCACAATCTTCACTGGACAGTCCAGTAACGCTTGTAACCACCAGAGGGAGCCTCTGCTCAGAACTCGTTTCAAGCACATTCACAACAGTACCCCCCCCTTGAGGAGGGTCACCGAACCCTCATTTGAGCAACCACGTCGGTCAGGATGAGTTCTATGATACGCACGGATGAGTCTCCTAGCATGGATGTCCGAAGCAAACACCCAAGAATTGTCTTCCTGACCATAACCTCTCCACTTAGCCAAATACTGGAGTTTCCGTCTAGAAAAACGAGAATTCAATATTTTCTCAACCACAAACTCCAGATTGCCCTCAACCAGAACAGGGTCAGGAGGCACAGCAGTAGGAACCACTGGCTCAACAAACCTCTTCAACAAGGACTTGTGGAACACGTTATGGATCTTAAATGTCCCTGGAAGAAGCAAACGAAAAGAAACAGGATTAAGAATCTCCATGATCTTATAAGGTCCAATGAACCTAGGCTTAAATTTAGGAGATGCCACTCTCATAGGAATATTTTTTGAGGACAACCAGACCAAGTCCCCCACTTTAAACCGAGGACCATCAGTCCTATGCCGGTTAGCAAACCGCTGGGCCCTCTCCTGAGAGAGGGACAACCTCTCCACTACCTGGTCCCAAATCTGCTGCATACGGTCCACAACAGAGTCAACACCTGGACAGACAGAAGCCTCCGTCTGTCCTGAAGAAAATCGAGGGTGAAATCCAGAATTACAGAAAAATGGAGACATCAAAGTGGCAGAGCTAGCCCTATTATTAAGAAGCAAACTCAGCCAAAGGCAAAAAAGAGACCCAGTCATCCTGATCAGCAGACACAAAGCATCTTAGATAAGTCTCCAATGTCTGGTTTGTTCTCTCAGTTTGACCATTGGTCTGAGGATGAAACGCCGAGGAGAAAGACAATTGAACACCAATTTTAGAACAAAAGGTCCTCCCAAAATCTGGAAACAAACTGGACTCCTCTGTCAGACACAATGTTCTCAGGAATGCCGTGTAAACGAACCACGTGCTGAAGGAACAAAGGTACCAATTCAGAGGAGGAAGGCAACTTAGGTAATGGCACAAGATGTATCATCTTGGAAAACCTATCACAAATCACCCAGATGACGGTCATTCTCTGAGAAACAGGGAGGTCGGAAATGAAATCCATAGAGATATGGGTCCATGGTCTCTTGGGCACAGGCAATGGCATCAACAAACCACTAGAGCGAGAGCAAGGCTTGGAGCGAGAGAAAGTCCCGCAGGACTGCACAAATTCCCTGACATCACGAGACAAGGTAGGCCACCAAAAGGACCGACTAACCAAGTCTCTGGTACCAAAAATTCCGGGATGACCGGCCAACGCGGAACAATGAATCTCAGACATCACACTCTTTTTCCACTGGTCCGGGACAAACAATTTCCCAACAGGGCAGCGCTCGGGCCTATCCTCCTGACACCCCTCCAGAGCCAGTCTCAAATTGGGCAAGATGGCGGAAAGAACTACACCCTCTTTCAAAATAACAGAAGGATCAGATAACTCAGGAGAGTCCGCAAGGAAACTCCTCGAGAGGGCATCCGCCTTAACATTCTTAGTGCCAGGAAGAAAGGAAACCACAAAATTAAAACGTGTGAAAAACAAGGCCCACCTGGCCTGTCTAGGATTAAGTCGCTTGGCAGATTCCAGATAAACCAGATTCTTATGGTCCGTAAGGACCACCACCTGATGTTTGGCTCCCTCCAGCCAATGTCTCCACTCTTCAAAAGCCCACTTCATGGCCAATAACTCCCGATTACCCACGTCATAATTACGTTCAGTAGGAGAAAATTTTAGAGAGAAAAAGGCACAAGGGTTACTTTTAGAGGTCTCTGGATCTCTTTGGGACAAAACGGCACCTGCCCCAATTTCAGAGGCATCAACCTCCACCTGAAATGGCAGAGAAACATCAGGCTGCGGTAGAACAGGAGCAGAAGTGAATCTCTGCTTAAGTTCCTGAAATGCAGAGACTGCCTCAGGAGGCCAATTCACCACATCAAAACCCTTTTTGGTCAAATCAGTTAATAGTTTAACAATAACCGAGAAATTACCAATAAATTTACGATAAAAATTGGCAAAACCCAAAAATCTTTGAAGAGCCTTTAATGAAGTAGGTTGGACCCAATCACAGATGGCCTGAACCTTGACCGGATCCATTTCAATAACAGATGGGGACAAAATGAATCCCAGAAATGAGATCCTCTGTACGCCAAAAAGACACTTTGATCCCTTCACATACAGAGCATTTTCTCTCAAAATCTGGAATACAGTTCGAACATGTTTCACATGAGAGTCCCAGTCATTGGAAAAAATCAAGATATCATCCAAATAAACAATCAGAAATTTATCCACAAAATCCCTGAAAATGTCATTCATGAAGGACTGGAAGACAGAAGGAGCATTAGTGAGCCCAAAGGGCATCACAAGGTACTCAAAATGCCCCTCAGGGGTATTAAATGCCGTCTTCCATTCATCCCCGTGCTTAATGCGAATAAGGTTATATGCCCCCCTGAGGTCAAGCTTGGTAAACCAAGTAGCGTTTTTCACCCTGGAAAACAGGTCAGAAATCAAGGGTAACGGATAGTGATACTTCACAGTAATATTGTTCAAAAGACGATAATCAATACACGGCCTTAATGAACCATCCTTTTTGGCCACAAAGAAAAAACCGGTACCTAAGGGTGAAGAGGATGGTCTGATATGACCCTTCTCCAATGACTCTTTGATATAAGACCGCATAGCGTCATGTTCAGGATACAGACAAGTTAAAAAGTCGACCTTTAGGGAATTTACTACCAGGCACTAACTCAATAGCGCAGTCATAGCTCCTATTGGGAGGCAAGGATGCAGATTTACTTTCGCTAAACACATCAGAAAAATCAATCAAAAAGTCAGGAACATCCTGAGCCTGGGGGAGGCAGAAAAAAACAGGAGTGTTGGTATTAACACATTGGCAGCCCCAACTGGTTACAGACACAGATTTCCAATCCAAAACAGGATTATGAGACTGTAACCAAGGGAAACCCAGTACGATAATGTCATGCAGATTATACAGAACCAAAAATTTGCAGCTCTCCTGATGATCAGGTTCAACCCTCATTATCACCTGAGTGGAGAACTGAGGTTTATTCTCAGCCAAAGGGGTAGAATCGATCCCCAGTAGGGGAATAGACTTCTGTAGGGGTATCAAGGGAAACCCACATCTTTAGCAAAATCAAAATCCATCAGGTTAATAGCTGCTCCCGAATCAACGAAAGCCTGAGCAGAAAATGAGGACAGAGAACACATCAGGGTAACAGTTAATAAAAACTTAATCTGAACACTACCCAAGACAACTGAGCGTGCAAAACGTTTTCCCCGCTTAGGGCAGACTGAAATAGCATGAGAGGCATCACCACAGTAGAAACATAACCCATTGCGCTTTCGAAACTCATGACGCTGTGCCCCAGAAACCACTCTATCACACTGCATGGATTCAGAAGCAGGTTCACCAGGCAACACTATTCCACGCATACCTCTCCGCTCACGCAAACGTCTGTCAATTTGAATCGCTAATGACATAGAATCATTGAGACCAGAGGGGACAGGGAATCCCAACATAACATCTTTTACTTTATCTGACAGACCCTTCGAAAAAGGGCTGCCAAAGCGTCGTCATTCCATTTGGTCAGGACTGCCCACCTACGGAATCTCTGACAGTATAACTCAGCATCATCAAGCCCCTGTTTTAATGCCAACAAGGCTTTTTCAGCTTGATCAGTAACATTAGGCTCATCGTACAATAACCCCAAAGCCTGAGAAAATGCATCAACATCACTCAAAACAGGATCCCCAGGTGTCAGGGAAAAAGCCCAATCCTGAGGATCGCCGCGCAGGAGAGAGATGACAATTTGAACCTGCTGCGCAGCGTTCCCTGAGGACTTAGATTTTAAGGCAAAAAACAATTTACAGTTATTTTTGAAATTCAAAAACTTAGCTCGATCCCCTAAAAACAAATCTGGCATGGGAATCCTAGGTTCCACAACAGGCAACCCAGCAAGATAGGCAGCAATACTCCGAACCTCAGTGGCAAGCTGATCCACACGGCCAGACAACTGTGCAAACTCCATTGAGAGAAAAAATCCTCCCCAGCACCCAGAGATACAGAGGGAAAAAAAAAAAAATGCAACAAACTGAAAAATATCTCTGACAACTCTGACAACCTTTTTTCTTTACAATATTTTTCCCTTCTGTGAGTACCATACAATTTTCAATTTTTGGCCGGTGATACTGTTATATTTCGGTAGCTGAGGAGTGCAGGTAAAAAAGGCAATACACCAGAGCAGTTGAAATCTATGAGATTGCAGTACCCTGACTAACCACCACAACTAGAGGCAGCCGTGGAGCGTTCCTACATTGGTCCTAGACGCCTCGTCACAGCCTGAGAAACTAACTACACCTAAAGATAGAAAGAGGAAAGCTATCTGCCCCGGAGCAGATCCCCAAAGAACATAGAAAGCCCCCAAACATGTAATGGCGGTTAGACAAGAAGAAATACTGACACAGACAGAAAATAGTATGAGCAAACGTTGGGGCCCAAACTACCTAAATAGAAAAGGATAGGAAGGGCACTTACTGCAATCCCAAAAAACCCTGAAAAGCACCAACTCTACTAATTTCAAAAACACCTGAGATCACACGACCTCTACCACCTAAATTAGTTCTCTGGTGTAACAAAATCAAAACAGCAGCCACTGAAAAAACTGGAAAAAGCAAATGTACAAACATCAGTGGCTGAACTAAACTGAGAGGGCAAAAGCCCCCGGAGGGGACCCTGAAGGCCCCCACAGAAGTGCAGGACAAAAATGCAAAAATCAAGCACAAAAACAAAAAGAAGAGAATGTCTTATCTGTTAGCAGGAGATGCAGACACGACACAGCAGGCTACAAAGGAAACAGGAATCAAGGATTGAGACCAGAACAATTGATCACCGGCAACCCTGATGGGAAGGCGACTCCCTTATATAAGACCAGTCAGTAACACCTGATTCCCAATCCTCACAATCTTCACTGGACAGTCCAGTACCGCTTGTAACCACCAGAGGGAGCCTCTGCTCAGAACTCATTTCAAGCCCATTCACAACACAGAATATTGTGTTCTGCAATGCTTAAGGTCCGTGATGAGATATTGATGACGAGAAGGCACATACCTGGGATCGTGTAGTCCGTTGTTGGTCGTAATTGCCCCTTCGGTCTGTGCCCCCGTCTGATCCTCTTCTTCGCTGTGTACGTCTTCGTTGTCCTAAAAAAGAAGTTGACATTGCTGGTTGGCCACTGCGATCTTGTTCTGAGCCAGAAGTAGAAATGTCTGTGGAGGATCTTTGTGCAGGTCTTGAGGAGGTACGCCATGAGGATTGTCTATCCATCCACTTGTAGACACGGTCTAGGTCGTAGTCCTCCTGATCTCGAGCAAATTTGCATCTTTTTCGGTCTTCAATATCCTTTCTGTGTTGACTAATGTTACTATTAATTTGTGTCTTCAATAGTGAGACTTCCTCTGTAGTGCCAGTGGATGATAGTTGTGTCTCGATTGAGTGGATTTGTTCAGTGCTGGAAGTTATTGCCTTTTGTAGATGTTCTATGGTTAGAAGCATGAGGTCAAAAGAGCACTTATTCAAAATCTGTTCATATTTTTGACAGAATTCAGAAGACCGCGTGGTATTCTCTGAACACGAATGTATTCAGTAAGGGTAGCACAATGCAACTCAAGGTTTGTGCGGTGGCCGAGTTCCCACTCCAGATCTCGTCCACGGGTCTCTCTAGGTGGAGCCCTGAGGAAGTCGCCAGAGAGGGTTGTCTGTGCTAGAATGTTAAAGGTTTGATCAGCATCATATGAAAAAGTTAAAGAAGACAGTGATTGCTTTCCGCTTTGGTCACTTCCGGTTTCTCACCCAGCACTGCCATTGGCGTCTTCAGCGGTTATTCCCGCCCCTTCCCTTTTTACTTCTCACACTCGCTGCCTGTCAGCAACGCACATGGACTAGCGGTGGATACCGCGTCCTTTTCACTGTCCTCCGCGGACACTGGACTTCTTACTCCACACCGCATCCAGGTATGTCCCTCTGCGTTCCGATCAGCTGATGCCGCATATTTTGCTTAATTCATCCACATACCAACTGAGCCGCTGTTACTTTTCAGGTGATTAACCCTATCACCCTGACAAAAGGGCTGTTGCTTACAATGCACCTGGTATGTAACACCTAATAACAGTATAGACTCACTCGTGAGCCACTCTCATTTCTTACCCCGACTTTTATCACTTACCAGATTTCACCTATACGTACCGTCTCCGGTTACCTGGGTAAACCCACCCTTTCCCGGTATATTGTGGTATGTCCTTCCATGAACTGTATCTAATTTCAGTCATAAATCTGAACTAGAATATGTTTTGAGTTTAAGCTCTTCTCTACATAAGAATATTTGCTTCTATTTGACCATGTTCCTTGTGTACATACTTTTGTTTGTTTCTTGTTTATATTATTGTCTTTTTTATGTAGTGACTGATGAAGGTCTGAATGTTAAGACCGAAACGTTTCATCATTACCGTGGACAACATTAAATACTTATCACTAATCTTAAGTTGAGTGCCGAGTTTATCTTAATCTATTGTCACGGGTAGGAACCTACTCTGGCACCATACACAGCTGTGCACACGACTATCTTTTCACACTGAGTACCTATACGTATAGCACGCTAAGTGGTCATGTCACTGTCTTCTTTAACTTTTTCATATGATGCTGATAAAACCTCAAACATTCTAGCACAGACAACCCTCTCTGGCGACTTCTTCAGGGCTCCACCTAGAGAGACCCGTGGATGAGATCTGGAGAGGGAACTCAGCCACCGCACAAACCTTGAGTTGCATTGTGCTACCCTTACGGAATACATTCGTGTTCAGAGAATACCACGCGGTCTACGGGTCCCTCTCCGCCCCACTCTCTTTTCCGACTCTCCTGAATTCTGTCAAAAATATGAACAGATTTTGAATAAGTGCTCTTTTGACCTCATGCTTCTAACCATAGAACATCTACAAAAGGCAATCACTTCCAGCACTGAACAAATCCACTTAATTGAGACACAACTATCATCCACTGGCAATACAGAGGAAGTCTCACTATTGAAGACATAAATTAATAGTAACATTAGTCAACACAGAAAGGATATTGAAGACCGAAAAAGACGCAAATTCGCTCGAGATCAGGAGGGCTACGACCTAGACCGTGTCTACAAGTGGAGGGATAGACAATACTCATGGCGTACCTCCTCAAGACCTGCACAAAGATCCTCCACAGACATATCTACTTCAGAACAAGATCGCAGTGGCCAACCAGCAATGTCAACTTCTTTTTTAGGACAACGAAGACGTACACAGCGAAGAAGAGGTCCAGACGGGAGCACAGACCGAAGGAGCAATTATGACCAACAACGGACTACACGATCCCAGGTATGTGCCCTCTCGTCATCAATATCTCATCACGGACGTTAAGCATTGCAGAACACAATATTCTGCAAAAGGGACGAACATTCTGTCCCTCATACAAATATAGAACTTTCGATCTGGAAATGGATCTCCAACGCTTCTTCCGATTACTTAAAGGTCTACTTTTCACAATCAGTAGACGCATCATCTAGCATATCTGAGTCAGTTGTAGATACCAATCGTCTGTCTATCACCACTTTGGGCCTCAGGAACAAAAGCATGTTTAGACCACCAACAGGTTCAAATGCTTTAGGGCCCCGTCTCACATAGCGATACACCAGCGATCCCGACAACGATCAGGATCGCTGGTGTGTCGCTACATGATCGCTGCTGAGCTGCCAAACAGGCAGCTCAGGCAGCAATCAGGACAGCGACACTGCGGGTAACATCGCCTAGTTACCCGCAGTGTACGTTGGATACCAGCGTGCTGATGCAGGGAGCTGGTAACCAAGATACACGTCGGGTTTCCAGGCGCTGCGCGGTGCCTGGAAACCTGACATGTACCTTGGTTACCAGCTCCCCTGCAGCAGCACATGTTGTGAATGTGTTAGAAATGAATTCTGAGCAGAAGCTCCCTCTGGTGGTTACAAACAGTACTGAACCATTCAATGAGGATTGGCAATCAGGAATCACGGACTGGCTGGATATAAGGGAGGTTCCCTCCCATCATGGTTGCCGGTGATCAATTGCTCTTGTCTCATCGTTGTTTCCTGGTTCACTTGGAAGCTTGCTGAGTCTTGCCTCTTCTCCTGCTCTCAGATAAGATATTTTCTGTTTTTTGTTTTTGTGCTTACCATTTGCATATTTCTCTGCATTTCTGTGAGGTTAGCCAGGTTTCCCCCCCCACGGGGGGCTTGGGCTCCTCTCAGTTCCTCTGGAGCCACTGTTATTTGTTCATTTGCCTTTTCCAGTTTTTTCAGTGGCTGCGGCTTAGTTTTGTTACACCAGAGAACTAATTTAGGTGGTAGAGGTCGTGTGATCTCAGGTGTTTTTGCAATTAGTAGCGTTGGTATTTTTAGGGTTTTTTTGGATTGCAGTAAGTATCCTTCCTATCCTTTTCTGTCTAGACAGATTGGGCCCCAACGTTTGCTCATACTATTTTCTGTCTGGGTCTGTATTTCCTCTTGTCTAACCGCCATTACATGTTGGGGGGCTTCCTATGTTCTTTGGGGATCTGCTCCAGGGCAGATAGCTTTCCTCTTTCTATCTTTAGGTGTAGTTAACCTCTCAGGCTGTGACGAGGCGTCTAGGACCTACGTAGGAACGCTCCACGGCTGCCTTTAGTTGTGGTGGTTAGTCAGGGTACTGCAATCCAGTAGATTCCAACCTCTCTGGTGTATTGCCGTGTTTGCCTGCTCTCCTCAGCTGCCAAATCATAACAGTATCACCGTCCAAACTGAAAATTATATAGTACTCACAGAAGGGAAAAATAGTAAAAAGAAAAAAAAAAAGGGGAGTTGTCAGAATTTTATTTTTTTTTCTCTGTTTGTTGCATTTTTTCCCTCTTTTTCTCTGGGTGCTGAGGAGGATTTTTTTTTCTCTCAATGGAGTTTGCACAGTTGTCTGGCCATGTGGATCAGCTTGCCACTGAGGTTCGGAGTATTGCTACCTATCTTGCTGGGTTGCCGGTTGTGAACCTAGGATTCCCATGACAGATTTGTTTTTGGGGATCGGGCTAAATTTCTGAATTTCAAACATAACTGTAAGTTGTTTTTTGCCTTAAAGCCTAAGTCCTCAGGGAACGCAGCACAGCAGGTTCAAATTGTCATCTCTCTCCTGCGCGGCGATCCTCAGGATTGGGCTTTTTCCCTGACACCTGGGGACCCTGTTTTGAGTAATGTTGATGCATTTTTTCTGGCTCTGGGGTTATTGTACGATGAACCTAATGTCACTGATCAAGCTGAAAAAACCTTGTTGGCATTAAATCAGGGGCTTGAGGACGCTGAGTTGTACTGTCAGAAATTCCGAAAGTGGGCAGTCCTGACCAAATGGAATGATGATGCTTTGGCAGCCCTTTTTCGGAAGGGTCTGTCAGAGAATGTAAAAGATGTTATGGTGGGTTTCCCTGCTCCCTCTGGTCTCAATGATTCTATGTCATTAGCGATTCAAATTGACAGACGTTTGCGTGAGCGTAGAGGTATGTGTGGAATAGTGTTGCAGTGTGATAGAGTGGCTCCTGGGCACAGCGTCATGAGTTTCGAAAATGCAATGGGTTATGTTTCTACTGTGGTGATGCCTCTCATGCTATTCAGTCTGCCCTAAGCGGGGAAGACGTTTTGCACGCTCAGTTGTCTTGGGTAGTGTTCAGACTAAAATTTCTGTTGACTGTTACCCTGATTTGCTCCCTGTCCACATTTTCTGCTCAGGCTTTTGTTGATTCGGGAGCAGCTATTAACCTGATGGATTTTGATTTTGCTAAACGTTGTCGGTTTCCCTTGATGCCTCTACGGAAGTCTATTCCCCTACTGGGGATTGATTCTACCCCTTTGGCTGAGAATAAACCCCAGTTCTCTATTCAGGTGAAAATGAGGGTTGAACCTGATCATCAGGAGAGTAGCAAATTTTTGGTGCTGTATAATCTGCATGACATTATTGTACTAGGTTTCCCTTGGTTACAGTCTCATAATCCTGTTTTGGATTGGAAATCTGTGTCTGTAACCAGTTGGGGCTGCCAATGTGTTAATGCCAACACTCCTGTTTTTTCTGCCTCTCCCCAGGCTCAGGATGTTCCTGACTTTTTGACTGATTTTTCTGATGTGTTTAGCGAAAGTAAATCTGCATCCTTGCCCCCCCATAGGAGCTATGACTGCGCTATTGAATTAGTGCCTGGTAGTAAATTCCCTAAAGGTCGCCTTTTTAACTTGTCTGTACCTGAACATGACGCTATGCGGTCTTATATCAAGGAGTCATTGGAGAAGGGTCATATCAGACCATCCTCTTCACCCTTGGGTGCCGGTTTTTTCTTTGTGGCCAAAAAGGATGGTTCATTAAGGCTGTGTATTGATTATCGTCTCTTGAACAATATCACTGTGAAATATCAATATCCGTTACCCTTGATTTCTGACCTGTTTTCCAGGGTGAAAAGTGCTACTTGGTTTACCAAGCTTGACCTCGGGGCGTATAACCTTATTCGCATTAAGCACGGGGATGAATGGAAGACGGCGTTTAATACCCCAGAGGGGTATTTTGAGTACCTAGTGATGCCCTTTGGGCTCACTAATGCTCCTTCCGTCTTCCAGTCCTTCATAATGACATTTTCAGGGATTTTGTGGATACATTTCTGATTGTTTATTTGGATGATATCTTGATTTTTTCCAATGACTGGGACTCTCATGTGAAACATGTTCGGACTGTGTTCCAGATTTTGAGAGAGAATGCTCTGTATGTGAAGTGTGAAGGGATCAAAGTGTATTTTTAGCGTACAGAGGATCTCATTTCTGAGATTCATTTTGTCCCCATCTGTTATTGAAATGGACAGGGTCAAGGTTCAGGCAATCTGTGATTGGGTCCAACCTACTTCATTAAAGGCTCTTCAGAGATTCTTGGGTTTTGCCAATTTTTATCGTAAATTTATTGGTAATTTCTCTGTTATTGTTAAACCATTGACTGATTTGACCAAAAAGGGTTCTGATGTGGTGATTTGGCCTCCTGAGGCAGTCTCTGCGTTTCAGGAACTTAAGCAGAGATTCACTTCTGCTCCTGTTCTACGGCAGCCTGATGTTTCTCTGCCATTTCAGGTGGAGGTTGATGCCTCTGAAATTGGGGCAGGTGCCATTTTGTCCCAAAGAGATCCTGAGACCTCTAAAAGTAACCCTTGTGCATTTTTCTCTTGAAAATTTTCTCCAACTGAACGTAATTATGACGTGGGTAATCGGGAGTTATTGGCCATGAAGTGGGCTTTTGAAGAGTGGAGACATTGGCTGGAGGGAGCCAAACATCAGGTGGTGGTACTCACGGACCATAAGAATCTGTTTTATCTGGAATCAGCCAAGCGACTTAATCCTAGACAGGCCAGGTGGGCCTTGTTTTTCACACGTTTTAATTTTGTGGTTTCCTTTCTTCCTGGCACTAAGAATGTTAAGGCGGATGCCCTCTCGAGGAGATTCCTTGCGGACTCTCCTGAGTTATCTGATCCTGCTGTTATTTTGAAAGAGGGTGTAGTTCTTTCCGCCATCTCGCCCAATTTGAGACTGGCTCTGGAAGGGTGTCAGGAGGATAAACCCGAGCGCTGCCCTATTGGGAAATTGTTTGTCCCAGACCAGTGGAAAAAGAGTGTGATGTCTGAGATTCATTGTTCCACGTTGGCCGGTCATCCCGGAATATTTGGTACCAGAGACTTGGTTAGTCGGTCCTTTTGGTGGCCTACTTTGTCTCATTACGTCAGGGAATTTGGGCAGTCCTGCGGGACTTGCTCTCGCTCCAAGCCTTGCTCTCGCTCTAGTGGTTTGTTGATGCCATTGCCTGTGCCCAAGAGACCATGGACCCATATCTTTATGGATTTTATTTCCGACCTCCCTGTTTCTCAGAGAATGACCGTTATCTGAGTGATTTGTGATAGGTTTTCCAAAATGATACATCTTGTGCCATTACCTAAGTTGCCTTCCTCCTCCGAATTGGTGCCTTTGTTCCTTCAGCAAGTGGTTCGGTTACACAGCATTCCTGAGAACATTGTGTCTGACAGAGGAGTCCAGTTTGTTTCCAGATTTTGGAGTACTTTTTGTTCTAAACTTGGTGTTCAATTGTCTTTCTCCTCGGCTTTTCATCCTCAGACCAATGGACAAACTGAGAGAACAAACCAGACATTGGAGACTTATCTGAGATGCTTTGTGTCTGCTGATCAAGATGACTGGGTCTCTTTTTTGCCTTTGGATGAGTTTGCTCTTAATAATAGGGCTAGCTCTGCCACTTTGATGTCTCCATTTTTCTGCAATTTTGGGTTTCACCCTCGATGTTCTTCGGGACAGACGGAGGCTTCTGTCTGTCCAGGTGTTGACTCTGTTGTGGAGCGTATGCAGCAGATTTTGGACCAGGTAGTGGAGAGGTTGTCCCTCTCTCAGGAGAGGGCCCAGCGGTTTGCCAACCGGCATAGGACTGATGGTCCTCGGTTTAAAGTGGGGGACTTGGTCTGGTTGTCCTCAAGAAATATCCCTATGAGAGTTGCATCTCCTAAGTTTAAGCCTAGGTTCATTGGACCTTATAAGATCATGGAGATTCTTAATCCTGTTTCCTTTTGTTTACTTCTTCCAGGGACATTTAAGATCCATAACGTGTTCCACAAGTCCTTATTGAAGAGGTTTGTTGAGCCAGTGGTACCTATGGCTGCGCCTCCTGACCCTGTTTTGGTTGAGGGCAATCTGGAGTATGTGGTTGAGAAAATATTGGATTCTCGTTTTTCTAGACGGAAACTCCAGTATTTGGTTAAGTGGAGAGGTTATGGTCAGGAGGACAATTCTTGGGTGTTTACTTTGGACATCCATGCTAGGAGACTGATCCGTGCGTATCACAGAGCTCATCCTGACCTACCTGGTTGCACAAATGAGGGTTCGGTGACCCCTCCTCAAGGGGGGTACTGTTGTGAATGTGTTAGAAATGAATTCTGAGCAGAAGCTCCCTCTGGTGGTTAAAAACAGTACTGAACCATTCAATGAGGATTGGCAATCAGGAATCACGGACTGGCTGGATATAAGGGAGGTTCCCTCCCATCATGGTTGCCGGTGATCAATTGTTCTTGTCTCAACGTTGTTTCCTGGTTCACTTGGAAGCTTGCTGAGTCTTGCCTCTTCTCCTGCTCTCAGATAAGATATTTTCTGTTTTTTGTTTTTGTGCTTACCATTTGCATATTTCTCTGCATTTCTGTGAGTTAGCCAGGTTTTTCCCCCCCCAGGGGGCTTGGGCTCCTTTTAGTTCCTCTGGAGCCACTGTTATTTGTTCATTTGCCTTTTCCAGTTTTTTCAGTGGCTGCGGCTTAGTTTTGTTACACCAGAGAACTAATTTAGGTGGTAGAGGTTGTGTGATCTCAGGTGTTTTTGCAATTAGTAGCGTTGGTATTTTTTAGGGTTTTTTTGGATTGCAGTAAGTATCCTTCCAATCCTTTTCTGTCTAGGCAGATTGGGCCCCAACGTTTGCTCATACTATTTTCTGTCTGTGTCTGTAATTCCTCTTGTCTAACCGCCATTACATGTTGGGGGCTTCCTATGTTCTTTGGGGATCTGCTCGGGGCAGATAGCTTTCCTCTTTCTATCTTTAGGTGTAGTTAACCTCTCAGGCTGTGACGAGGCGTCTAGGACCTACGTAGGAACGCTCCACAGCTGCCTTTAGTTGTGGTGGTTAGTAAGGGTACTGAAATCCAGTAGATTCCAACCTCTCTGGTGTATTGCCGTTTTTGCCTGCTCTCCTCAGCTACCAAATCATAACAAGCGCGCTGGTATCCAACGTACACGTCGGGTTTCTAGGCACAGCCCCGCGCCTGGAAACCCGATGTGTACCTTGGTTACCAGGAGATCGCTGGTCTCCTGCCTCTCACACGCAACGATGCGTGCTGGCCAGCGGGAGACCAGCGATCAAAAAAAAGTCCTGGCATTTCTGACACGACCAGCGATTCACAGCAGGGGCCTGATCGCTGGTACGTGTCAGACATAGCGAGATTGCTGCTGAGATCGCTGTTTAGCAGCGATCTCAGTAGCGATCTCGCTATGTGAGACGGGGCCCTTAGAAACATTTATTGACTTCATTCAATCTTCATTTAACACCTTGAAATTAGATATAGATAAGGTAAACTACACTATGCACCCAATTTGTCGGCAGTGGACCACCATGCTCTCAGATCATTACAGGAGGACATCAATATTATTATAAAACCTGCAGACAAGGGGGGAGCCATTGTGGTCATGAACCAGTCCTACTACGTTTCCGAAGCCCTCCGCCAACTCAATGATAATACTATTTATCATAAACTATCATCTGACTCTACTAATACGATTAGACAACATATTAAGGATGTGCTTGGACGGCACAGTAAGTCTGGGACACTTGACAGAAAAACATATGACTTCCTTACTTCACATAATCCGGTTATTTAGGTTTTTTATTTACTACCCAAGATTCATAAAAACCTTCAAGAACCACCAGGCCGACCGATTGTCGAAGCCTCTGACTCGATTCTCTCTCCTGTCGCCATATATCTAGAGAAAATCTTGACCCCTCTGATTAAATCTAGTCCATCCTTCATCCTTGATACTGGATCCTTTTTGGACATCATCCGCTCAATTGACCAGGTCCCCACTAATTCTCTTTTAGTCACATTCGATGTTAAGGATCTCTATACATCTATACCTCATACACATGGCATACAGTCTGTCCAACATTTGCTAGAATCATCTGATTTCAGCAGTGTCCAAATCAACCTATGTATAGATCTCCTGACAACTCCACTCACCAGGAATTATTTTATGTTTCAGGACGACTTCTTTTTATAGGTTCGCGGGACCGCGATGGGCTCGAAAGTAGCACCCCCCTATGCTAATTGTTACATGTCTCATTTTGAAGAGGCAAGCATTTACATCTGCTCTCTCTTCAAAGATAACGTCATTACGTGGAAGCGTTACATCGATGACATATTTTGCATATGGGGGGGCACGTTCGAGTCCCTGCTCAATTTCCACCAGTTCCTGAATCAGTCATGGCCAGGCTTGAGTTTTACCATCTCTCATGATCCATCTAAGATCAATTTTTTGGACACATTAGTCATTAAGGACTTAGAGGGCAAATTATCTACGGACCTTTTCACTAAGCCGACAGACTGCAAGGCTTGCTCCACTTTACCAGCTTCCATCCAACAACCATGAAAAGATCTATTCCTAGATCACAGTTTCATCGGGTGAGACGTATTGTCTCAAATCCCACCACTCTCAATACACATCTAACCGAGATGAGTACGAAATTTCAAGAAAGAGGCTATCCGCAAAAAATTCTGGACACTTCCACCAGTCCATCCATCCGCACTAAACAGGATAACATGGGCAGAATTGCCTTTGTACATTCCTACCATCCTTTCGCATATATTTTACATAGATCAATACGCCAACATTGGTCCCTTCTTCAACAGGCCCATCCGGGAATCTCGGAGTTTACTAAACCATTTCTCCTTGCTTCCGTCGCGCCCCCAATCTTCGAGACTCCCTAATCAGAGCAGATCTAGGGTCTACAAAACCTAGGACGACACAAGGTTTTATAAGACGACCGAGAGTAGGCACCTTCCCTTGCCTTAACTGCACCCAATGCTCCAATGTCCAAAAGGGTGAGACCATTCATCACCCCACACAGGTAAAGCATTTAAAATTCGGGGCTATTTCACTTGCAATACTTCATTTGTCATTTATGCAATAAAATGTCCATGTGGTCTCTTATATATTGGCGAAACCACTCAGCCAGCGAAGGATCGCATCTCAAAACATAAGTCCACCATCAGGTGTACAAATACACTCCTCCCAATTCCACACCACTTTGTTTCTGCTGGACACACGATTGCCCAGCTTAAATTCCAAATTTTGGAACAAGTTCCACAACCTAGGAGGGGTGGCGATCGTATACGGCAATTAAAGCGCCGCGAGGCCTATTGGATTCACACCCTTGATACACTGTCACCCAAGGGTTTAAATCGTGACTACGATTTATTATCTTTTATCTAATCATTGAGCTCAAGTGTATGACCCATAATGTCTATTCTCATAATAGGGGCATATATGTGTGTATATATAGTTGCATACCAGTCATTTTTTCTATACAGGTATATGTATAAGAGGGATTCATCATGCGTGATCGCATTCTTCTGCTAATATAGCTACCTGTCTTTTCTCATGCATAATTATAAATTGTTTGTCTCCCCATGTCATAGTGGAACTATTTCATCTCGATTTAACCACAACGCTTGCTCATCATATAACAATAAGTTTATTGACTTTGTTTGAACCATTTACTAACCTGTTGCCTCTTTCTCTCTAGAGTCGCCTATATTAAAGACACCCTGGTCCGGGGATCTCCTGCTCTCACGAGACACCTAGTGCTCTTACGTCTGAGCACATCACTCTTCACATCCGCTCCCCAGGACCATGCTATGCCTCGGCATCACTCTTGGAACGCAGCACCAGCCTGTGACACGCACAGCCATTGCTTTCCGCTTTGGTCACTTCCGGTTTCTCATCCAGCACTGCCATTGGCGACTTCAGCGGTTATTCCCGCCCCTTCCCCTTTTTACTTCTCACACGTGCTGCCTGTCAGCGACGCACATGGACTAGCGGTGGATACCGCGTCCTTTTCACTGCCGTCTGCGGACACCGGACTTCTTACTCCACACCGCATCCAGGTATGTCCCTCTGCGTTCCGATCAGCTGATGTCGCATATTTTGCTTAATTCATCCACATACCAACTGAGTCGCTGTTACTTTTCAGGTGATTAACCCTATCACCCTGACAAAAGGGCTGTTGCTTACAACGCACCTGGTATGTAACACCTAATAACAGTATAGACTCACTCGTGAGCCACTCTCATTTCTTACCACGACTTTTATCACTTACCAGATTTCACCTATACGTACCGTCTCCGGTTACCTGGGTAAACCCACCCTTTCCCGGTATATTGTGGTATGTCCTTCCATAAACTGTATCTAATTTCGGTCATAAATCTGAACTAGAATATGTTTTGAGTTTAAGCTTTTCTCTACATAAGAATATTTGCTTCTATTTGACCATGTTCCTTGTGTACATACTTTTGTTTGTTTCTTGTTTATATTATTGTCTTTTTTATGTAGTGACTGATGAAGGTCTGAATGTTAAGACCGAAACTTTTCATCATTACCGTGGACAACATTAAATACTTATCACTAATCTTAAATTGAGTGCCGAATTTATCTTAATCCAGTATTTATTTTAGTCATTGAAATCCCTGCTATTTGCATGCATATGAGTCCAGTGGGCCGTCCTACTCAATGATTACAGCTATCACGTTATGGGCAGTCATACAGGGAAGACAGTCAATCACTGAGTAGAACCGCCCACTGGACTCATATGTATGCAATCACCAGGCATGTCAATGGATAAAGTGCTAGTTTACCTAAACTTTTCCCACAAGAATACATATATCAATCTGATTCGCTCCTCCTGCTATGAAACATCCTGCCTGAAGATTAGGTGCCATTTTCAATATGACAGTTTACTGTTAAATACCTAGGTGAGCTAATTGGTACAGATATATCAACTCTTTCAACTTTCAGAGCACTAAATTAAATGAAGACAGCATTTGCCTTTGGCACTCATACCTATAATAATATTACTGTCACAGGTTTACTGCAACAGTGAGAAGCCAGAAGACCGCAGTGTCTGATTTCTACTGCTCCTGCACTGATTAGAAGCACTTCACCTTCATATTAAATGGTGTAAATTTATTTTAGCAGTTCAGGGGTTAATCTGCTCAGTTGAAAGCTCCTGGAAGCTTTCCTGCCTTAAGACTCTTAAGGGCCCGTCTCACATAGCGATATCGCTACCGAGATCGGTGCTGAGTCACTAGTTTTGTGACGCAGCACCGAGCTCACCAGCGATATCGCTGTGTGTAACATTCAGCGACGATCAGCCCCCCTGCCGGGTATCGCTGATCGTCGCTGAAATGTCAGGACATTTTTTTTGATCACTGGTCTCCCGCTGACAGGCACGCATCGCTGCGTGTGACAGGCGTGGAGACCAGCGATCCGCTGGTAACCAAGGTACACAGTGGGTTTCCAGGCGCGGGGCTGTGCCTAGAAACCCGCTGTGTACCTTGGATACCAGCGCCCTGATGCAGGGAGCTGGTATCCAAGGTACACAGCGGGTTTCCAGGCACCGCGCAGCGCTTGGAAACCCACTGTGTACCTTGGATACCAGCTCCCTGCATCAGGGCGCTGGTATCCAAGGTACACTGCGGGTAACTAAGCGATGTTACCCGCAGTGTCCTTGTGCTGATCGCTGCCCTGAGCTGCCTGTTTGGCAGCTCAGCAGCGATAATATAGCGATACACCAGCGATCCTGACAAGTGCATATCGTTGTCGGGATCGCTGGTGTATCGCTATGTGAGACCCAGCCTTTAAGGCCCCATCTCACATAGCGAAATCGCTAGCGAGATTGCTGCTAAACAGCGATCTCAGCAGCGATCTCGCTATGTCTGACACGTACCAGCGATCAGGCCCCTGCTGTGAATCGCTGGTCGTGTCAGAAATGCTGGTCTTTTTTTTGATCGCTGGTCTCCCACTGGCCAGCACGCATCGCTGCGTGTGGCAGGCAGGAGACCAGCGATCAGCTGGTAACCAAGGTACACATCGGGTTTCCAGGCGCGGGGCTGTGCCTGGAAACCCGATGTGAACATTGGATACCAGCGCGCTGCTGCAGGGGAGCTGGTAACCAAGGTACACATCGGGTTTCCAGGCACCGCGCAGCACCTGGAAACCCGAAGTGTACCTTGGTTACCAGTTCCCTGCATCAGCGGACTGGTATCCAACGTACACTGCGGGTAACTAGGTGACGTTACCCGCAGTGTCGCTGTCCTGATCGCTGCCTGAGCTGCCAGCGATCATGTAGCGACACACCAGCGATCCTGATCGTTGTCGGGATCGCTGGTATGTCGCTATGTGAGACGGGGCCCTTAGCTCTGCAATGTTAGCTAGTCTCATCTCCTATATAATCTGGGCCCTGGCTAGCACTCATTGTCAAGAGATAGCTTATGCTAGTGAAGAAGGTGTTTGGTGGATTTATCGTTGACTGTTGCTAGGTTTTGAGTGTGAGTTAATTCCCTTTCTTCTCCTACTTCGGTTTAACCCTATCCTCCATTCACAATGCATTCCTCTCTTGTATATGTGAGTATATTTGTACTCCTCTCTTCCCTGGTACAGACTGAGGGTGGATTCAGGAGCTAAGGCAAGATATGTGGCCCCGGCGTCTTCACCATCAGAAGTAATCCGGGGAGCAGGGCGAGCTAGGGTGCCCCTAGCGTTATGGGCAAGGAGGAAGCCCCTGGTCCTGGGACACCCGACAACAGAGTCGTGACAGTTATGCTCTCTAGAGAGTTAGGGTACAGGCACACTCAGCGACGCAACAGCGATCCCGACAACGATACGACCTGGCAGGGATTGTTGCTGCGTCGCTTTGTGGTCGCTGGTGAGATGCTAAACAGTCAGATCTTCCCAACGATCGGCGACCCGTAGCGACCTGTGTAACGATGTGTCTCCTATGTGTCTCAGTGCTGAGTCGCCAGCAAGATCGTTGGTAAAAGGTGTCAAACACACCGATGCATGCTACCCACCTGGATCTCAACGACCAAAGAAAGGTCGATGCATTTCTGACACGACCAGCGATCTCACAGCAGGGGCCTGATCGCTGGTACGTGTCAAACTTAGCGAGATCGCTAGCGAGGTCGCTGTTGCGTCACAAAACTTGTGACTCAGCAGCGATCTCACTAGCGATCTCGCTTAGTGTGACGGGGGCTTTAGATTCACTCCTTCTATTGGTTGGAACAAGTGCCTAGATTTATCTAAGGTACACGGCAAATGGCCAAGAGAATGGGCCCATTGGCAGCCCGTAATCTGTAAGATTATTTCCTCACCACGCAACTATTGTATGCTCTCTGCTGGATTGATATAGTTATGACTAGTGATGAGTGAGTATGCTCGTTGCTCGGTTTTCCCGAGCATGCTTGAGTGGTCTCCGAGTATTTGGAGGTGCTCGAAGATTTAGTTTCTGTTGCTGCAGTTGCATGATTTGTGGCTACTAGACAGCCTGAATACATGTGGGGATTGCCTGTTTTTTAGGACAGGTTTATGCAGTACATTTTGTAATAAACCAGTTGAAAACTTAAATGCATTGTGGTCTGATGAAACAAAGATAAACTTATTTGGTTCAGATGGTGTCACACGTATGTGGCAGCAACCAGGTGAGAAGTACAAAGACACGAGTGCCTTGCCTACAGTCAAGCATGGTGTTGGGAGTGTCATGGTTTGGGGTTGCATAAGTGCTGCCAGCTGTGGGGAGCTACAGTTCATTGAGAGAACCAGGAACGGCAACATGTGCTGTGACATACTGAAGCAGAGCATGATCCCCTCCCCTCGGAAACTGGGCCGCAGGGCAGTATTCCAAGATGATAACGACCCCAAACACACCTCCAAGATGACCACTGCCTTGCTAAAGAAACTGACGGTAAAGGTGCTGGACTGGCCAAACATGTCTCCAAACCTAAACCGTATTGCGCATCTGTGGCGCATCGTCAAAAGGAAGGTGGAAGAGTGCAAGGTCTCCAACATCCACTCACTCCGTGATTTCGTCATGGAGGAGGGAAGAGGAATCCAGTAGCAACTGGTGAAGCTCTAGTGAACCCCATGCCCAAGAAAGTTAAGGCAGTGCGGGAAAATAATGGTGGCCACACAAAATATTGACACTTAGGGCATAATTTGGCCATTTTCACTTAGGTGTGTACTCACTTTTGTTCCAAGCGGTTAAGACATTATTGACTGTGAGTTATGCCGGAGTCACACTAGCGAGAAATACGGACGAGTGCTATGCGAGAAAATATCACACTGCACTCGGACCAATATTAATCTATGAGGCAGCTCCCATCAGCCGATTTATTCTCGGCCGTATTATACAGGCTGAGAAAATCGCAGCATGCTGCGATTGTCAGCGTATTACAGCCATAGTACGCCAATGCAAGTCTATGGGGACGAGAAAACTACGAATTACACACGGACCAGGCGTGTGACTTGCGAGAAATGCGCAAGATTTCTCAAGGTGACAGGGAACGGATTCAGCCATTATCAGGAAGCTTTGACATGCTAACTAGCTTATAAAGCGCGCAAGACATCCCAGAACAACGCCTCCACGGAGTCCACCATCATGTCCACATACATCAACGTGGAAATGCTTATGGTTCTGGTCCAAGAGACGCCAGAACTGTGGGACCAGAGGGACGCACATTATTCTGAACCGGCCCAAAAAGAGGCGGCATAGAGGAGGATCTGTGTCCAAATGTTTCCTGATTATGAGGACAGGCCACGTGAGAGCCAGCAACAAATTAGTAAGTACTATCCTTTTTTAAAAATCATATTAATGTGTAAAATAACATGTTTTCCCATTAGACCCTAAAAGAGTAATATGTGTAGGTTTTGGCCATTCTGTGTAATATATCTGATGTTTAAATGACACCTTAGGCCTCTTTCACACATCCGTTTTTTGACTTCAGCATGATCCGGCGTGTTGTTAAAAAACGGATCCGGTACCGGATGCATTTTTTTACCATTGACTTTCATTAGCACCGGATCGTACCTGATGTCATTGCGTTGTATCCGTTTTTGTCCGGATCCGGCGGAAATGTACATTCCGGCGGCCGGACAAAACGGTGCATGCAACGTTTTTTTTGTTTGCCAGAGCCGCCTGATAGTGCCTGAAGCGGCGCATCAGGCGGCCGGAAATAATAAAATTCAATGGAACCGGATCAGTCTTTTGTGCAACCTGACAAAAGTCTGATCCGGAGTGTGGAAATCAGGGACTACTACTACTACTACTACTACTACAGTCATGGCCAAAAGTTTTGAGAATGACACAAATATTAATTTTTACAAAGTCTACTGCTTCACTTTTTCTAATGGCAATTTGCATATACTCCAGAATGTTATAAAGAGTGATCAGCTTAACAGCAATTACTTGCAAAGTCAATATTTGGCTAGAAAATGAACTTTATCCCCCAAAACACATTTCAAATCATTGCAGCCCTGCCTTAAAGGACCACTACCTCTTTTCAGTGATTGCTCCATTACCACAGGTGTGTGTGTTGATGAGGACATGGCTGAGATCAATCGGTCATGATTAAGTAAGAATGACACCACTGGACCTTTAAAAGGAGGCGGTGCTTGGCATCATTGTTTCTCTTCTGTTAATCATGGTTATCTCTAAAGAAACACGTGCAGCATCATTGCAATGCACAAAAATGGCCTAACAGGGAAGAGTATCGCAGCTAAAGATTGCACCTCAGTCAACAATCTATCGCATCATCAAGAACTTGAAGGAGAGGTTCCATTGTTGCCAAAAGTTCCAGGGCGCCAAGAAAGCCAGCAAGCGCCAGGACCGTCTCTTAAAAGTGTTTCAGCTGCGGATCGGTTACCAGCAGTGCAGAGCTTGCTCAGGAATGGCAGCAGGCAGTGTGAGTGCAACTGCACGCACTGTGAGGCGGAGACTCATGAGCAAGGCCTGGTCTCAAGGAGGGCAGCAAAGAAGCCACTTCTCACAGAAAAAACATCATGGACAGACTGATATTCTGCAAAAGGTACAGGCAGTGACTGCTGAGGACTGGGGTAAAGTTATTTTCTCTGATGAATCCCTTTTGATTGTTGGGACATCAGAAAACGCCTCATTCGGAGAAGACAAGGTGAGCGCTACCACCAGTCTTGTCTCATGCCAACTGTTAAGCATCCTGAACCATTCATGTGTGGAGTTGCTTCTCAGCCAAGGGAATCGGCTCTCTCACAGTCTTGCCTAAAAACACAGCATGAATAAAGATGGTACCAGAATGTCCTCCAAGAGCACTTCTCCAACCCTCCAAGAGCAATTTGGCGATCAACAATGCATTTTCCAGCATGATGGAGCACCTTGCCATAAAGCAACGGTGATAACTAAATGGATCAGGAACAAAACATAGATTTTGGTCCAGGCCTGGAAACTCCCCAGATCTTAATCCATTGAGAACTTGTGGTCAACCATCAAGAGACGGGTGGACAAACAAATACCTAAAATTCTGACAAATGAAAGCAATGATTGTGCAAGAATGGACTGCTATCAGTCAGGATTTGGTCCAGAAGTTGATTGAGAGCATGCCATTAGAATTGCAGGAGGTCCTGAGAAGAAGGTCAACACTGCAAATATTGACTTGCTGCATTAACTCTTCTAACTGTCAATATAAGCTTTTGTTACTCATATGTTTGCAATTATATTTCTGTCTGTGATAAAACATATGTCAAACACACATAAAACCAGAGGGCAGCAGATCATGTGAAAATATAATATTTGTGTCATTCTCAAAACTTTTGGCCATGACTGTACTACTACTACTACTACTACATTTTCCACTGTCTCCGGACATCCAAAACCCTCTTTTTCTGGGTTCAAAAGTTCAGGTCGGATCCAGCAAAAAAACGGATCCGTTGCATCAGTTTTTTCGTTTCAGCGCCGGATCCGTCCCTTCAGGTGTTCGACGGATTATGCCTGACACAAAAAAACTGATGTGTGAAAGAGGCCTTAGTAGGCCACATGACACTGTAAAATAAATGTTAAAGTGTTCTGAAAATTGGGCAATGTCCTAATAAATTATTGTATCATATTGCAGTGGAAGATGTCATGAGACGCTGGCGCAGCATCCGTGACCAGTATAGGCGGGAACGTCAGCAGCGGGTCAGGAGTGGGGATGCAGCACCGACCAAGAGAAAATACATTTATTATGATTGGCTGTCCTTTCTGGCTCCCATTCTGGATCTCAGACTGCAAGTACATACATCACACAACATTTCACACATGCTGTTTAGGGTCAGATCTACAATTTTTTTTTTGTTTCACATTTAATAACAGAACTCAGTCCAACCTCACTGAGAGGGAGACAGGGTCTGATTCGGAGGGCATTATTGATCCAGTCGGGGGTGGTGAAGAGGTGGCTGGCCCATCTTCTGAACCTTCCAGTTGCATCCCACAATCTCCACCAGCACCAGACCCAGCACCACCAGTGGAATCATGCAGCGTGGATGTAGCGCAACAGGAGAACCAGGGCAATAGCAGCAGCCCTACTGTGCCTCTTGAGGCATCACCCCTGCCTGCCATCATACCCCGCCGTGGCCGACTAAGAAGAAGAGACATCCATGCCTCTAACACAAGGAGGCATGTGGATACGGGAGTGTTAAATTATCTGTCCAGGGATGCCCAGGATGATGGTGAGGAGGCCTATGCCCGCACCTGGCCCTTTACCTCCATCCACTACCCCGGGAGGTCAGACTGCGTGTGCGAGGATCCATCCTGATTGATGCCTGCACACCCCCCAATAACCCATATGAGGTTTTTGAGTTTTTGGAGCGTGGCAGCTATCACCCATAACCAGCTCAGAATTTCCTCAAACCCAGAAGTGCAGGCTCAGTCAGGATCTGAGGCACCTCCTCCACGGTGCCTACACCACATCCCAATCCACCCTCAACCCAACATTGGCCTCCACAGGCCCAAATGGCAGCCTGTAATCCACCTGCCCAATATGGCCACTTGATCAGACCCAGTGTTGGAGGCTGGTCCCAACCTGGCTTTGGTCGACATGGCCATATTGGGGGATATGAATCATGTCGCTACCAAAATCCACAGGAGTATCATCTCCAATATCAGTCTTGCAACTTCTATAGTCACCACCAGGCTCCAAGCCACATCACCCATCCTGGCACAGAATATGTTCCATGTTCCCACACAGGGTGAGGTCCAAGTTGGGCGTCAAACCCAGCAACAAAGTGAAGCTGGACTCCTGCCATCCCCACCACCAACCTACGAGAATTTATAATTTGTGGTTGTGTGTTACGTTGATAACGCAAATTTCTGTTTTTTTATTTTTGTTTTATAAAATATGCAAAAAAATGTGTGGCCAAATTTGTATGACCACAAAAGCCATAGGAGTATTTTTTTTTCCTAAGTTATATTTTGCCTTTATAAAAAGTTAGAATTTTACGCGTTTTGTGTGTTATATAATTCATAAATTGGACAACAAAATATTTCAACATTTGCCGCAATGAAAATGAAAGCACACACAAACTTCAAGAACAAACAAGCTTTTAAATAAACAAAAAAATATATAATTACAACATAGATATAGCATTCTCTTGCCAGGGAGTAGCACCCTGAGGTGTTACAAAATAATTAGTGAACACATCACGTACTTTGAGTCCAGAGAGCGGACGACGGGGAGGGATAACATGTGGAATAGGCATACCCACATTGGCATACACAACTTCAGCACCATCAGATGAGAAGTAATCATGTATTGGGGTGAAGTTATGTAGGATGACACATGCTTTAATCACCTCATTAACGTTAGCTTCACTCAACTGAATGGCTGACTGGAGGACCCAGCATTTGGCACAAAGAATGCCAAAGTCGCACTCCACCAGTCGTCGTGCACGTGATAGGCGCAAGTTAAAGATTCTGCGCCAGTGGTTCAGGTTTCTACAGGGATAAGGCCTCATTACATAGCGGGTCAATTGAAAGGCCTCATCTGCAACAAGGACATAAGGCACAGATTCAATATTGGAGCCTGGAAGCTGACGTGGTGGTGGTAGGTCCAACGGATTATTGCGCAGCCGCCCACCCATAATAGAAGAATTGAAGACTCTAGAGTCTCCAGTTTTTCCATAGGCCCCAATATCTACAATTATAAACTGGTAGTGACTGTCGACCAGGGCCAACAGCACTACAGAAAAATATTGTTTATAATTATAGAATTGTGACCCGGAGTTAGGCGGCTTACACACACGGATGTGCTTCCCATCCAGGGCTCCAAAACAATTGGGAAACTGGCAGTGCTCCTCAAATCCCCTGGAAATCCGCAACCAGTCATCCATCTTTGGCTCAGACATGACCACTTGATGAAATCGTGACCAGATTTCTGAACAGTTAGACCGGACAATGCCTGATATTGTTGGTTTTCCGATCAAAAATTCAAGATGCAGCGCCGCATATGAAAGTCCAGTTGTGAGGAAGCTAGAAGAAAAGAAAATATAAACTAAAATTAGCTAACATGTTGAAGGTTAAAAACAAATCACATTAATCAAAGTTACAGGGTCTAACTAACAAGCCATGCAATAACAACATAAAAAGAGTTCCAGTGGCTATGTGATTTTAGAAACAAATACATATTATTATTAATAATGGGAGTTTTGATTTTGAATATATATATTACGACTAAAACAAACAAAATTTTGAAACAGAATTATATACTACATTTGGAAACATCATCAACATACAGTATGAGGATGAGAAATACATACCATAAGTAAGGAGAAGGCGTTCCTCAGCAGAAATACATTTATGCATCCTGGTGTCCTGAAAGGTGATCCCTGGGTGCACTGTCTCCAACAAAATATCAAAGGTGGCAAGGCTCATGCGACAATATTGGTAAAACTTGTCTGGATGGGTCCGCAGTGATGCATAGAGACAGTGGAAATGCCCTTTAGTGAGGCGTTGCCTCATAAGCGGATGGACCCACAGTCGTCTCCTCCTCGGATCCTCAATCACTGGGTATGGCTGGCCAAAGCGGCGTGACAAAACCCAGTTGTATAGCACCCGCTCAGCTGGGGTGAAACTAAGTCTGTCTGACATTTTTCACACAAACCACAAATACACCAACACAAGTACGGAACCAAAATGGAGAGATTGGAGGCCGCCACCTGTTGTAAAGCCAATAAATAGGGTTGCTGATGATTTCAATCATTTTCAGGCCTCAAAACCGTTAAATATCGATTTTGCAAGGTTGCGAGAAAAAAAACGCTATATGGATGCCATACGCATGTCATACGTATGCTTACATGTGCTAAAAACGCAGCCTCGCATTACAATCGGATGACATACGAATCACTATTCATGGAACATTTCTGCATATTACGACCGTGAAATACGTCCTTATTTAGAGGGCACACAAAATTTACACTGTTATACAAGCTGTACACTGACTACTTTACATTGTATCAAAGTGTCATATCTTCAGTGTTGTCTCATGAAAAGATACAATAAAACATTTACAAAAATGTGAGGGGTGTACTCACTTTTGTGAGATATGTATATGGACCTTGCTTTCTGCACCTGGACACAGTCATGCTGGAACAGAAAAGGGCCTTCCTTAAATTGTTGAAAGCATACAATTGTACAAAATATATTGATTGACTGAAGCATTGGGAATTCTCTTCACTGGGACTAAGGGACCTAGACCAACACATGACAAATCACCCGGCGCCATTATGCCTCCTCCACCGTTGCAGTCTGTCAGGTAACGTTCTCAAGGCATTCGCCAAACCCAGTGTTATGATTTGGTAGCAGAGGAGAGTAGGCAAAAACGGCAATACACCAGAGAGATTGGAATCTACTGGATTGCAGTACCCTGACTAACCACCACAACTAAAGGCAGCCGTGGAGCGTTCCTACGTTGGTCCTAGACGCCTCGTCACAGCCTGAGAGGTTAACTACACCTAAAGACAGAAAGAGGAAAGCTATCTGCCCCGGAGCAGATCCCCAAAGAACATAGGAAGCCCCCAAACATGTAATGGCGGTTAGACAAGAGGAAATACAGACACAGACAGAAAATAGTATGAGCAAACGTTGGGGCCCAATCTTCCTTCACAGAAAAGGATAGGAAGGACACTTACTGCAATCCAAAAAACCCTAAAAAATACCAACTCTACTAATTGCAAAAACACCTGAGATCACACGACCTCTACCACCTAAATTAGTTCTCTGGTGTAACAAAACTAAGCCGCAGCCACTGAAAAAACTGGAAAAGGCAAATGAACAAATAACAGTGGCTCAGATAAACTGAGAGGAGCACAAGCCCCGGAGGGGACCTGGCTGACCTCCACAGAAGTGCAGGGAACAATGCAAAAAGCAAGCACAAAAATAAAAGCAGAAAATATCTTATCTGAGAGCAGGAGAAGAGGCAAGACTCAGCAAGCTTCCAAGTGAACCAGGAACCACAGTTGAGACAAGAACAATTGATCACCGGCAACCATGATGGGAGCGAACCTCCCTTATATAAGACCAGTCTGTAACTCCTGATTGCCAATCATCATTGAATGGTTCAGTACTGTTTGTAACCACCAGAGGGAGCTTCTGCTCAGAATTAATTTCTAACACATTCACAACAGTACCCCCCCCTTGAGGAGGGGTCACCGAACCCTCATTTGGGCAACCAGGTCGGTCAGGATGAGCTCTGTGATACGCACGGATCACTCTCCTAGCATGGATGTCCGAAGCAAACACCCAAGAATTGTCCTCCTGACCATAACCTCTCCACTTAACCAAATACTGGAGTTTCGTCTAGAAAAACGAGAATCCAATATTTTCTCAACCACATACTCCAGATTGCCCTCAACCAAAACAGGGTCAGAGGCGCAGCCATAGGAACCACTGGCTCGACAAACCTCTTCAATAAGGACTTGTGGAACACGTTATGGATCTTAAATGTCCCTGGAAGAAGTAAACGAAAGGAAACAGGATTAAGAATCTCCATGATCTTATAAGGTCCAATGAACCTAGGCTTAAACTTAGGAGATGCAACTCTCATAGGGATATTTCTTGAGGACAACCAGACCAAGTCCCCCACTTCAAACCGAGGACCATCAGTCCTATGCCGGTTGGCAAACCGCTGGGCCCTCTCCTGTAGAAGGGACAACCTCTCCACTACTGGTCCGAAATCTGCTGCATACGTCCACAACAGAGTCAACACCTGGACAGACAGAAGCCTCCGTCTGTCCCGAAGAAAATCGAGGTGAAACCCAAAATTGCAGAAAAATGGAGACATCAAAGTGGCAGAGCTAGCCCTATTATTAAGAGCAAACTCAGCCAAAGGCAAAAAAGAGGCCCAGTCATCTTGATCAGCAGACACAAAGCATCTCAGATAAGTCTCCAATGTCTGGTTTGTTCCTCAGTTTGTCCATTGGTCTGAGGATGAAAAGCAGAGGAGAAAGACAATTGAACACCAAGTTTAGAACAAAAAGTCCTCCAAAATCTGGAAACAAACTGGACTCCTATGTCAGACACAATGTTCTCAGGAATGCTGTGTAACCGAACCACGTGCTGGAGGAACAAAGGCACCAATTCGGAGGAGAAGGCAACTTAGGTAATGGCACAAGATGTATCTGTAATGTATGTAGTACAGTTCATATAGCGTCTTGTGCTTGGGTTGCGATGAAAATACATGAGACACAGGTTTTGATATAGAAGGTCTTGTATTACTTCATACAAGTTGGCAAAAATAGTCACACAGTTTTGCAGATACAGAAGCAGGAGACACAGCAGGCCAGAGTAACTTAAGCTCAGCAATCACTCTCCACAACAGGTTCAGGATCTTCTTCTCTGTTACCGTAAGTCCATGCAACGTAGATCTTTCAAAGAGCAGGTTCCAGAGTCCACAAGAGTTCCAGAGTTCCTCAGTAGGAATAGCTGGAGTACAAAGTCCAAGGCTTCCAGGAGTCAGGTCACAGGTTCACTGCAGGCTAGATTCTGAAGCACTGATTGCTCAGCTGTGGCTGCTTAAGAAGCAAGAGGTAGAATCAGGGCGGGAACATGAAAGCTGGAAACTCCATATTGACTGAGGGCAAGATAGCTGCAGCAAGACAGAAAGCAACATGCTGACGAAAAACTGAGTTTCAAGAACATGTACAAAGAACCTTACATTACTCCCCCCTTAGGGACAACCTCCGGATGGCCTCAGACCAGGCCTGTCTGGGTACCTCTGATGAAACTGGCGGAGCAAACGAGGAGCATTAACGTTATTGACTGGTTCCCATGAGTTGTCCTCCACTGGGTAGCCCTGCCATTTAATCAAATATTGTAACTGATTTCTGTATAACCTGGAATCTAGAATCCTTTCCACCACAAATTCTTCCTGGCCATCGACTAGCACTGGGTCAGGGCAAGGAGAAGAACGTCCAGGAAACGTATTGGGTGTTGCAGCCTTTAGTAGGGATACATGAAAGACAGGGTGGATTCTCATAGTTCTGGGCAGTTGAAGACGACAAGCAACGGCACTTATAATCTTACTGATTTATAGGGTCCAATGTACTTATGTCCCAACTTAGACGATGGAATCCTTAACTTAAGATTTCTGGTTGACAGCCAGACCAGGTCTCCTACCTTGAAAGCTGGTGCAGGTTTACGAAATTTATCTGCTGCTTTCTTGTACCTTTCCTGAGCCGATTCCAGATTCTCCTTTAGAAGATCTTCTGTAAAGACGTGATTCTTTCAGCCACTGCTGGTAAAGGCGTTTCTATGGGAAATCGTGGAAGAATGTTAGGATGATAACCTAGATTGGAGTAAAAAGGAGACTGCTTAGTGGAGGCGCTCTGAGAGTTGTTATAAGAGAACTCAGCCAATGGAAGTAGATCCACCCAATCATCCTGTAGGTGGCAGATAAAGCAGCGGAGATACTGCTCCAGGGTTTGATTGGTTCGTTCGGTCTGTCCATTAGTCTGGGGATGAAAAGCAGAAGAAAGGTTTACTTTAATGTCCAATGCTGCACAGAAATTTTGCCAAAACCTTGAAGTGAATTGCACCCCTCGATCCGAAATAACCTCATCCAGTACTCCATGTAAGCGAAACACATCTTTAATCATCAAATCTGATGTCTGTTTTGCAGTGGGTAAGCCGACACAAGGGATAAAATGAGCTGCCTTTGTTAGACGGTCAACCACCACTAGAATGGTTTTCTTCCCTTGAGAGGTTGGTAACTCCACAATGAAGTCCATAGAAATGGATCCCCACGGGCGGGACGGGGTGGGAAGAGGTTGTAACAGACCAGTTGGTGAGGAGCGAGGTGTTTTGCATCTTGCACAGACTTCACATGAAGTGACATAATTTAAAACATCCTTCCTGCAAGTGGGCCACCAAAAGAAACGAGAAAGAAATTCCTGTGTCTTTAGAATTCCTCTATGCCCAGCTATTTTGGAATCGTGAATGAGTTGCAATACTCTCAATCTGACTGTTTCAGGAATATACAGACGTTGTCCCAGAATCCACACACCATTTTTAAAGACAAGACTTACGTCCCTTGGGGGTTGTGCCAACAAGGAATCCGCATGCTATGCTTCCTTGATGTCCTTAAGTAGGTCTTGATTATGAATCACTCCCAAGAATCTAGAGTCAGGAAGAATAGTCTTAGGAGGAGCAAGTGGACGGGTCTCTGCTGAATGAATCCTAGAGAGTGCATCAGCCTTTCCATTGCGTGATCCTGGTCTATAAGAAATGACAAAATTAAATTGGTTTAAGAAAAGATTCCAGCGAGCCTGGCGAGGAGTCAGGCATTTAGCCGACCTGATAAATTCAAGGTTACGATGGTCTGTCAGGACGACTATTTGCTGTGCAGCTCCCTGAAGAAGGTGTCTCCATTCTTTGAAGGCGGCAATAATGGCCAACAACTCTCTATTGCCCACATCGTAGTTCCTCTCAGCCGAAGACAACTGCTGGGAAAAGAAGGCACAGGGATGCAAAACATTCTTCTCACCTGTTCTCTGAGAGAGTATGGCTCCAACGGCACAGTCTGAAGCATCCACCTCTATTATGAAGGCAAGTTCGGGATTGGGATGTACCAAGATAGGTGCGGTGGTAAATTTATCTTTCAGACGGGAAAATGCTTCCTGGGCTTGGGGAGTCCAGGAGAACCTAGACTCTTTCCGGGTAAGTTGGGTGATAGGTGACACTACCTCAGAGAAATTCCTAATGAAACGTCTATAGAAGTTGGCAAACCCGATGAAGCGCTGCACCTCCTTCACATTTCTAGGACTTGGCCAATCCTTGATGGCTTGGGTCTTGCTTCCATCCATACTAATTCCTTGTGTAGACAGTACATACCCCAGAAATTGAATTTCGGTCCTATGGAATTCACACTTTTCAAGTTTGATGTACAGATGTTTTTGTCTTAGACGTTCCAAGACCATTCTCACATGTCCATGATGTTCCTCTGTGGAGTTAGAAAAAATTAGAATATCATCCAAATAAATCACCACGAATGTATCTAGGAGATCCCTGAAGATGTCATTCACCAAGTGTTGGAAAGTGGCTGGGGCGGTACTCAGACCAAAAGGCATAACTAGATATTCAAAGTGTCCATAGCGTGACCTGAATGCAGTCTTCCATTCATCCCCAGGTCTAATACGGACCAAGTTATAGGCCCCACGGAGATCCAATTTAGAGAAAATTTTGGCATGCCGCACTCTCTCCAGTAACTCAGGGATTAAAGGCAATGGATAACGGTTTCTAATAGTAACCTTATTGAGTTCCCTATAGTCTACGCAGGGTCGCAGAGATCCATCTTTCTTCTTCACAAAGAAGATGGGTGCACCTGCAGGAGATGAAGAGGGGCGTATGAAGCCCTTGGCTAGATTTTCGTCTATGTAATCCTTTAAAGCCTTTAGCTCAGGCCCCGCCAGGGGGTAGATCTTACCAAAAGGTATCTCTGCTCCAGGCAACAATTCAATTGGACAATCATATGGACGGTGAGGGGGAAGCTGGTCAGCGTTCTTCTTGTCACATAAATCCACATAGTCCTGGTATACAGCTGGTAGTTCAGGGACTGACATGATTCCTTTAGGAACAGAGCAAGCTGAAACTTTTGGACTCATCTGTTTCTCTGGAAAATGTAATTCCTTGGTCTCCCAGTTAATGGTAGGGTTCTGAGCCTGCAGCCATGGTAGCCCTAGAATAATGGGAAAGTGGGGAGAAGAGATAAGCATAAAGGACAGTTTCTCTTGATGATCTTTACCCATAAGGACCCTCAAAGGCTCTGTTTCCTGATCCACTGGTCCAGAGGTCAGCAGGGAGCCATCCACAGTTTCCATCTGTACTGGAGTAGCCTTCTTCACTGAACGTATCCCCTGTTTCAGAGCAAAGGAGACATCCATAAAATTCCCACTTGCCCCTGAGTCGATCATAGCAGAGCTAGACACCCAGACCGAGTCAACCCAGAGTTTGATGGAAAGGAAGCAATGAGAATTGTTTTTCCTACAACTCAGCTGGGACACCGCTGAAGAAACTTGAAAAATTGCAGCGTTTACACAGTCATCGTCCTCAGAAGTAACGGAGTTTAAGTCCGAGAAATCAATATCTGTTGCTGCAGATCTCTCTGGAGCCTGAGGCTCAGACCTGACAGATCTCCTCTCGCAACACTCACAGTGAATGAGTGCTGCAGTAGTCTTACAAGAACGGCTGGGGCAGTTTATAATGAAGTGCCCTGACTTACCACAATAGAAACATAGATTTTCCTTAAAACGATGTTCTTTGCGTGCATCACTAACCCGTCTTTGTAAAGAGTCTACCTGCATGGGTTCAGGTTCAGGTTCCCGTGTGATCCTACTCAAAGGTTCCTTAGCTGGGGAGGAAGGCAGGAAAAGGTTAGTGCGATTGCTTTCGAACCATCTCTCTTGCCTGCGTTCAGTCAGACGAGTATCAATACGGATGCAGTAATTAATAAAGTCACCTAACGCAGTGGGAGGGTCGGCACGAGCTAGTTCATCCTTAATTAGTGGAGACAACCCCTTTCGAAAAATAGATTTCTTGGCGGAACTGTCCCAAGTGGTATCAAGGGCCCATCTCCTGAAATCCAAAGCATATTCGGCTACCGAGTGCTTACCTTGGCGCAAAGCCAACATGGCTGCTTCAGCTGTTGCACCTCGATTGGGGTCATCAAACACCTGTCCCATAGCTGAAATGAAAGCATCAAGATGATCCAAACATTCATCCTCAGTCTCAATCAGAGGGTTTGCCCACATCAAAGCCTTGTTGGTAAGCAACATAACTATAGTAAGTACTTTAGATCGTTCAATAGGAAATTGTGAAGCATGTGCAGAAAAAAAAAGATTGCATTGGTTAATAAATCCCCTGAATTTCTCACGTTCACCGCCAAAATGAAAAGGGGGCAACTTGGGTATCCCAGAACTCGGGGCTACGGCAGGAGCCTGGACTCGCTCCTCTAGAACCTCAATCCTGGCTCGCAAATCCTGGGCAGTCTGTCCAAACACTTGCAAATTGTGATTAGTGAGGTCCTGTAGGTTTGTAAAACGGGTTTTTATAGTCTGTAAATCTGCAAGGATATTATCAGTCACTCCGCAAAGTTCCTTTATGCGGGCTTCCATCTTCCAAATCTTTTAAGACAGGAGTACTGGCAGGAGTAGAGAAAAGAGAAAAAAAAAAAACAATAGTGTTTACCTGTGGTAACACTGCAGAAAAAAAAACTTTAAGGGAATTGCTCACCTGGAATGGTTGTGAGAAGTCACAACCACTGTCATCACAGAAAGAACAATCGAACATCTGATATCCACAGTTACAGCAGACACAGCCTTCCCAGACCCAGCAGACACTAACGTTTGGCTTCAGAATCTTGTAATGTATGTAGTACAGTTCATATAGCGTCTTGTGCTTGGGTGCGATGAAAATACATGAGACACAGGTTTGATATAGAAGGTCTTGTATTACTTCATACAAGTTGGCAAAAATAGTCACACAGTTTGCAGATACAGAAGCAGGAGACACAGCAGGCCAGAGTAACTTAAGCTCAGCAATCACTCTCCACAACAGGTTCAGGATCTTCTTCTCTGTTACCGTAAGTCCATGCAAACGTAGATCTTTCAAAGAGCAGGGTTCCAGAGTCCACAAGAGTTCCAGAGTTCCTCAGTAGGAATAGCTGGAGTACAAAGTCCAAGGCTTCCAGGAGTCAGGTCACAGGTTCACTGCAGGCTAGATTCTGAAGCACTGATTGCTCAGCTGTGGCTGCTTAAGAAGCAAGAGGTAGAGAATCAGGGCGGGAACATGAAAGCTGGAAACTCCATATTGACTGAGGGCAAGATAGCTGCAGCAAGACAGAAAGCAACATGGCTGACGGAAAAACTGAGTTTCAAGAACATGTACAAAGAACCTTACAGTATCATTTTGGAAAACCTATCACAAATCACCCAGATAACTGTCATTCTCTGAGAAACAGGGAGGTCGGAAATTAAATCCATAGAGATATGGGTCCATGGTCTCTTGGGCACAGGCAATGGCATCAACAAACCACTAGAGCGAGAGCAAGGCTTGGAGCGAGAGCAAGTCCCGCAGGACTGCACAAATTCCCTGACGTCACGAGACAAAGTAGGCCACCAAAAGGACCGACTAACCAAGTCTCTGGTACCAAAAATTCCGGGATGACCGGCCAACGCGGAACAATGAATCTCAGACATCACACTCTTTTTCCACCGGTCTGGGACAAACAATTTCCCAATAGGGCAGCGCTCGGGTTTATCCTCCTGACACCCTTCCAGAGCCAGTCTCAAATTGGGCGAGATGGCGGAAAGAACTACACCCTCTTTCAAAATAACAGCAGGATCAGATAACTCAGGAGAGTCCGCAAGGAAACTCCTCGAGAGGGCATCCGCCTTAACATTCTTAGTGCCAGGAAGAAAGGAAACCACGAAATTAAAACGTGTGAAAAACAAGGCCCACCTGGCCTGTCTAGGATTAAGTCGCTTGGCTGATTCCAGATAAACCAGATTCTTATGGTCCGTGAGGACCACCACCTGATGTTTGGCTCCCTCCAGCCAATGTCTCCACTCTTCAAAAGCCCACTTCATGGCCAATAACTCCCGATTACCCACGTCATAATTACGTTCAGTTGGAGAAAATTTTCGAGAGAAAAAGGCACATGGGTTACTTTTAGAGGTCTCTGGATCTCTTTGGGACAAAACGGCACCTGCCCCAATTTCAGAGGCATCAACCTCCACCTGAAATGGCAGAGAAACATCAGGCTGCCGTAGAACAGGAGCAGAAGTGAATCTCTGCTTAAGTTCCTGAAATGCAGAGACTGCCTCAGGAGGCCAATTCACCACATCAGAACCCTTTTTGGTCAAATCAGTCAATGGTTTAACAATAACAGAGAAATTACCAATAAATTTATGATAAAAATTGGCAAAACCCAAGAATCTCTGAAGAGCCTTTAATGAAGTAGGTTGGACCCAATCACAGATGGCCTGAACCTTGACCGGGTCCATTTCAATAACAGATGGGGACAAAATGAATCCCAGAAATGAGATCCTCTGTACGCCAAAAAGACACTTTGATCCCTTCACATACAGAGCATTCTCTCTCAAAATCTGGAACACAGTCCGAACATGTTTCACATGAGAGTCCCAGTCATTGGAAAAAATCAAGATATCATCCAAATAAACAATCAGAAATTTATCCACAAAATCCCTGAAAATGTCATTCATGAAGGACTGGAAGACGGAAGGAGCATTAGTGAGCCCAAAGGGCATCACTAGGTACTCAAAATGCCCCTCTGGGGTATTAAACGCCGTCTTCCATTCATCCCCGTGCTTAATGCGAATAAGGTTATACGCCCCCCTGAGGTCAAGCTTGGTAAACCAAGTAGCACTTTTCACCCTGGAAAACAGGTCAGAAATCAAGGGTAACGGATATTGATATTTCACAGTGATATTGTTCAAGAGACGATAATCAATACACGGCCTTAATGAACCATGCTTTTTGGCCACAAAGAAAAAACCAGCACCCAAGGGTGAATAGGATGGTCTGATATGACCCTTCTCCAATGACTCCTTGATATAAGACTGCATAGCGTCATGTTCAGGTACAGACAAGTTAAAAAGGCGACCTTTAGGGAATTTACTACCAGGCACTAATTCAATAGCGCAGTCATAGCTCCTATGGGGGGGCAAGGATGCAGATTTACTTTCGCTAAACACATCAGAAAAATCAGTCAAAAAGTCAGGCACATCTTGAGCCTGGGGAGAGGCAGAAAAAACAGGAGTGTTGGCATTAACACATTGGCAGCCCCAACTGGTTACAGACACAGATTTCCAATCCAAAACAGGATTATGAGACTGCAACCAAGGGAAACCTAGTACAATAATGTCATGCAGATTATACAGCACCAAAAATTTGCAACTCTCCTGATGATCAGGTTCAACCCTCATTATCACCTGAGTAGAGAACTGGGGTTTATTCTCAGCCAAAGGGGTAGAATCAATCCCCAGTAGGGGAATAGACTTCCGTAGGGGTATCAAGGGAAACCCACAACGTTTAGCAAAATCAAAATCCATCAGGTTAATAGCTGCTCCCGAATCAACAAAAGCCTGAGCAGTAAATGTGGACAGGGAGCAAATCAGGGTAATAGTCAACAGAAATTTAGTCTGAACACTACCCAAGACAACTGAGCGTGCAAAATGTCTTCCCCGCTTAGGGCAGACTGAAATAGCATGAGAGGCGTCACCACAGTAGAAACATAACCCATTGCGTTTTCGAAACTCATGATGCTGTGCCCCAGAAGCCACTCTATCACACTGCATGGGTTCGGAAGCTGGTTCACAAGGCAACACTATTCCACGCATACCTCTACGCTCACGCAAACGTCTGTCAATTTGAATCACCAATGACATAGAATCATTGAGACCAGAGGGAGCAGGGAAACCCACCATAACATCTTTTACTTTCTCTGACAGACCCTTCCGAAAAAGGGCTGCCAATGCATCATCATTCCATTTGGTCAGGACTGCCCACTTTCGGAATTTCTGACAGTACAACTCAGCGTCCTCAAGCCCCTGATTTAATGCCAACAAGGTTTTTTCAGCTTGATCAGTGACATTAGGTTCATCGTACAATAACCCCAGAGCCAGAAAAAATGCATTAACAATACTCAAAACAGGGTCCCCAGGTGTCAGGGAAAAAGCCCAATCCTGAGGATCGCCGCGCAGGAGAAAGATGACAATTTGAACCTGCTGTGCTGTGTTCCCTGAGGACTTAGGTTTTAAGGCAAAAAACAACTTACAGTTATTTTTGAAATTCAGAAATTTAGCTCGATCCCCCAAAAATAAATCTGGCATGGGGATCCTAGGTTCCACAACAGGCAACCCTGCAAGATAGGTAGCAATACTCCGAACTTCAGTGGCAAGCTGATCCACACAGCCAGACAACTGTGCAAACTCCATTGAGAGAAAAAAAAAATCCTCCTCAGCACCCAGAGAAAAAGAGGGAAAAAATGCAACAAACAGAGAAAAAAAAAAAAATTTCTGACAACTTTCCCTTTTCTTTTTCCTTTTACTATTTTTCCCTTCTGTTGAGTACCATATAATTTTCAGTTTGGCCGGTGATACTGTTATGATTTGGTAGCAGAGGAGAGTAGGCAAAAACGGCAATACACCAGAGAGATTGGAATCTACTGGATTGCAGTACCCTGACTAACCACCACAACTAAAGGCAGCCGTGGAGCGTTCCTACGTTAGTCCTAGACGCCTCGTCACAGCCTGAGAGGTTAACTACACCTAAAGATAGGAAGAGGAAAGCTATCTGCCCCGGAGCAGATCCCCAAAGAACATAGGAAGCCCCCAAACATGTAATGGCGGTTAGACAAGAGGAAATACAGACACAGACAGAAAATAGTATGAGCAAACGTTGGGGCCCAATCTTCCTTGACAGAAAAGGATAGGAAGGACACTTACTGCAATCCAAAAAAAGAGGGGAAAGAAAGAACAGAGAGAGAAAGAAAGATAAGAAAAAGATGGGAAAGAAAAAAACAGAAAGAGAAAGAAAGAACAGAAAGAGAAAGAAAGAAGAGAAAGAAGGAAAGAACAGAGAGAGAAAGAAGGGAAAGAAAGAACAGAGAGAAAGAAACAGAAAGAAACAGAGAGAAAGAAAGAGTGGACAGAAAAAAGAACAGAGAGAGAGAGAAAAAAGAGGGGAAAGAAAGAACAGAGAGGGAGAGAGAAAGAAATGGGAAAGAAAGAACAGAGAGGGAGAGAGAGAAAGGGGAAATAAAGAACATAGAGAGAAAGAAAGAACAGAGAGATAGAGAGAAAGAAACAGAGAAAGAAAGAAAGAAACAGAGAGAAAGAAAGAAAGAGGAGACAGAAAGAATAAACAGAGAGAGAGAAAAAAAGAAAGAGGGCAAAGAATGAATAGAGAGAGAAAAAGAAAGAAAGAAAAGAAAGAAAGATGGGAAAGAAAGAACAGAGAGAAAGAAATAAAGAAAGAGAAAGAAAGATGGGAAAGAAAGAGGGGAAAGAAAGAACAGAGAGAGAAAGAAAGATAAGAAAAAGATGGGAAAGAAAGAACAGAAAGAGAAAGAAAGAACAGAAAGAGAAAGAAAGAAGAGAAAGAAGGAAAGAACAGAGAGAGAAAGAAGGGAAAGAAAGAAAGAACAGAGAGAGAAAGAAAGATGGAAAGAAAGAACAGAGAGAGAGAAAGAAACAGAAAGCAACAGAGAGAAAGAAAGAGTGGACAGAACAAAAGAACAGAGACATAGAAAAAAAGAAAGAGGGTTAAAAAAGAAAGAACAGAGAGAGAAAGAAAGATTGGAAAGAAAGAGTAGAGAGATAGAGAGAAAGAAAGATGGGAAAGAAAGAACAGAGAGAGAGAAAGAAAGAACAGAGAGAAAGAAAGAGGGGAAAGAAAGAGAACAGAGAGAAAGTGAAAGAAAGAACAGAGAGAAAGACAGAAAGAGGGGAAAGAGAGAACAGAGAGAAAGAAAGAGAAAGAAAGAAGAGAGAAAAAGGAAGAACAGAGAGAAAGAAAGAACAGAGAGAGAAAGAAAGATTAGAGAGAAAGAAAGAAAGATAAGAGAGAGAAAGAAAGGGGAAAAAAGAGAAAGAAAGAACAGAGCGAAAGAAAGAAAGAAAGAGGGGAAAGAAAGAAAGAAAGAACAGAGAGAAAGAAAGAAAGCAGAGAGAGAAAGAAATAGTGGACAGAAAAAAAGAAAGAGGGGAAAGAAAGAACAGAGAGGGAGAGAGAAAGAAAGATGGGAAAGAAAAAAAGGGGAAAGAAAGAGAACAGAGAGAGAAAGAAAGAAAGATCAAAGAGAAAAAGGAAGAACAGAGAGAGATAGAAAGAACAGAGAGAGAAAGAACAGAGAGAGAGAAAGAAAGAGGGGAAAGAAAGAACAGAGAGAAAGAAAGAAAGATGGGAAAGAAAGAGAACAGAGAGAGAAAGAAGGAAAGAAAGAACAGAGAGAGAAAGAAAGATGGGAAAGAAAGAGAACAGAGAGAGAAAGAAAGAACAGAGAGAAAGAAAGAGGGGAAAGAAAAAGAACAGAGAGAAAGAAAACGAACAGAGAAAGAAAGAACAGAGAGAGAGAAAGAAAGATGGGAAAGAAAGAGAACAGAGAGAGAAAGAAAGAACAGAGAGAAAGAACGAAAGAAAGAGGGGAAAGAAAAAGAACAGAGAAAGAAATAAAGAAAGAAAGAACAGACAGAGAAAGAAAGAAAGAAAGAAAGAAAGGGGAAAGAAAGAAAGAAAGAAAGAACAGAGAGATATAAAGAAAGAGGGGAAAGAAAGAACAGAGAGAAAGAAAGAAAGAAAAAGAACAGAGAGAGAAAGAAAGAAAGAAAGAACAGAGAGAGAGAAAGAAAGAACAGAGAGAGAAAGAAACAGAGAGAGAAAGAAATAAAGATTCTATAAAGATACTATAGCAGCCCGGCTCCAATTGTAGAGCCCACCTGAGCCCCCGGTGCAGGACATATCATGATTCGCTCACATGGCCGACATCCCCGATTCCAAGGCGATCCCGCTGTCCACGCTGTCGGAGGAGGACACGGTGATGGATCTGAAGCATTTCCTGAAGTGCTTCCATGGATCTGTCACAATCTCCTCCCAAAATTACCTCATTTCCGGTCAGCTTCCAGCACGTCACTTCCGGTGGAACGTCACATGCGAATTTTAAAGTGCTCCTCGGGCTCCGCCGTGTACTCCTGTGTCCACAGGAAAAGTAAGCTCCTGGCCGGGACAGTGGGGCAGACTCTCAAAATCGGGACTGTCCCGCTGGATCTGGGACAGTTGGGAGGTATGAATGCTCCCCACCATACACCTTGTACATGCACGGCTCCGTACACCTCATACACACACGGTTCCACTCCGTACACCTTGCGCACACACGGCTCCACTCAGTACACACACGACTTCACTCTGTAAACCTCGTACACACGCAGCCACGCTCCGTAAACCTTGTACATATGCGGCTTTGCACCATACACCTTGTATACATGCGGTTCTGCTCCGTACACCTCGTACACACATGGCTCCGCTCCATACACACACACGGCTCCACTCCGTACACCCTGTACACACACAGCTCAAGCACGGAGCCCTGTGTGTACGAAGTGTACGGAGATGGGCGACTCAGCTCCGTACACTTCGTACACACAGGGCTCCATTTCGTACACCCGTACACACACAGCACTTCTACAGCCACCTCGTACACACACGGCTCCGCTCCATACACCTCGTACACACACGGCTCTGCTCCATACACCTCGTACACACACGGCTCTGCTACATCCACCTCGTACACACACTGCTCCGCTCCGTACATCTCGTACACACACGGCTCTGCTACATCCACCTCGTACCCACACGGCTCCACTCCATACACCTCGTACACACACGGCTCTGCTCCATATACCTCGCACACACACGGCTCCGCTCCGTACACCTCGTACACACATGGCTCCTCTCCGTACACCTCATACAGACACAACTCCACTCCATACACCTCGCACACACAAGGCTCTGCTCCGTACACCTCGCACACACACGGCTCCGCTCCGTACACCTCGCACACACACGGCTCCACTCTGTTCACCTCGTACACACACAGCTCTGCTACATCCACACTCTAAACCCCTCCTGACCCCACAAACAAACTTACCCTCATCCAGCACCATGACAACCAGCACAGCAGAGAGCTGCACACACCGAGGAGCCTAACCATGTGACACCTAACTCCTCCCCTCCTGTGCATGGGTGGCGTGGTGGCTTCTCACTGTGGGAAATATAGAGTCCCGACCGGGACAGCGGGTGGGAGGCTCAGAATCGGGACTGTCCCGGTCAATCCGGGACGATTGGGAGGTATGGGAGAGCTGCTGCTGAAATAGGGTCAGATTTGGGCGTTTAGAAGGTAGTGTAGGTCTAACATCACAGAAGACACAAATCCAGCTATCAACAGTCCTTCTAAGGACTAATTATGGCATATATAGATTGCAGTGCTAGGTAGGCAGGCAGGGCCATATTTAGAGTTTATGCTGCCCTAGGCACTTTTCGTTCTGCCTTCCCCATTGGTGAGTATGACTAATGCATACACTGTCGTCAGTGACTTAGGCTACTTGCACATCAGCGATTTTGCCATTCGCGGTAGATTCAGCAGTTTTTCCGCATCTGCCACGTAACGGATCACTTATGGCAACACTGCATTTGGCCTCATTCATTCCCTATGCGACTTGCCGACATGTGCGACACTTGCGGTTTTGACGCGATCCTGCAAAGAAGATACTTGCAGCAACAGAAAAAAAAACGCTACTAGCAGTGTTTTTTTTGTCTCACCGCAAGTGCCGCACATGTTTGCAAGTCCCACAGGGAATGAATGAGGCCGAATCTATGTGTATGCCCATGTAGCTCTTTCAAAAACAGTGGTTTCCTACCACAATCATAAGACATACAAATAGGATGTTTAGATTGTGAGCCCCAATGGGGACAGTGTTGATGATGTATGTAAAGTGCTGTGGAGTTAATAGCGCAATATCAATGAATAAATATTATTCTTAATATTATGTTACAATACCAGGATCTGAGGATTTTCTGTTTCGAGGTCAAGAGCTCTCTGATGTGATGTTGCTGCCTCAAGAAAACATTAACTGGTTAACAGCAAGAAGTCTGGTGTCTATGTACTAACTGAACTAGAAACTCTCCCCATACCATGTCCAGCAGACATTGGAGGATTACTAGATGGATTTTATTCTATTACTGCCCAGTCTCTGACTAAGGCCTTATTCATATGTCTGGGTTTAAACAGATACTTACATATAAATCTGGACAATTTATCTTATAGATCTCCCAGTATATTATTTATTATAGATCTATAATATATAATGTACAAGGAGACCTATAGTATAAAATGTCCAGAATTATCTAAAATATATGATGTACAATCTATTATATATAATGTCCAGGGTGATCTATAATATATAATACTCAGGTAGTAGATTTATAATAATGTACAGTCCAGGCAAATCTATACTATGTAATGTCCAGAGGCAGAGATATATCTAGGGTACATTTCCACGTTCAGGAAACACTGTGGATTGGACGCTGAGAACAGCCGCAGAGTCCAATCCGCAGCGTCCAAATGTTACAGGATAGTGGAGGGGATTTTACGATACGATACGATACACTTTATTGATCCCGGGGGGATATTACAGTATTACAGCAGCAATACAAACAGCAGTACATAAAATATTAGGACACAAATCTGCACAGGTATACCAACATTACATAATAAATAAAAGTGGGTAGTTCCGGTGTATATAAGTCAATGTTAATTGACATTAGTACACCAGCCATCAGTCATTATTTTCTACCACCCTTAGGAAATTATTATACATCCCCATAGCAGTAGGTACAAACGATTTCCTGAATTTCTCCTTCTTGCACCTTAATAGGATTAGACGGCTGCTGAATGTGCTCTTCTGCTTCAAGAACAGCTCGTATAGTGGGTGTGTATTATTGTTCATTATAGCCCTACACTTCTTCTGAATTCTATCCTCCAATACCTCCTCAAAAGAGTCAAGATGGAGGCCAACAGCTGCACTTGCCTTCTTGATAAGTTTGTTGAGCTTATTAGCATCAGCTACTCGCACACTACTGCCCCAGCAAATGATAGCAAAAAAGATGGCGCTTGCTACAACGGACTGGTAGAACATCTCCAGCATTTTACTTCACACATTGAACGACCTGAGCTTCCGCAGAAAGTACAGTCTGCTCATTCCCTTCTTGTAAACCTTTTCTGTATGACACCTCCAATCAAGTTTACTGTCAAGGTGAACCCCCAAATATTTGTAGTTCTCAACAATCTCAACCTCCTGGCCAGCAATAGTGATGGGTAAGTAATCCTCCTTTTTCCATCTATAACTCACCACCATCTCCTGGATTTCTTCACATTTAGTTCTAGACAGTTAGTCTGACACCAATCCACAAAGTCAGAAACCACCCTTCTATATTCCTCCTCACCCCGGCCCCCCACAATGCCCCCTACAATCACGGAGTCATCTGAGAATTTTTGGAGGTGACAAAGATTTATACTGAAAGTCAGTTGTATACAATGTGAAGAGGAAGGGTGACAGCACTGTACCCTGAGGGCTCCAACACTGCTCCGTACACTGCCAGATACCACCTCCCCCATTCTTACAAACTGCTGCCTGTCTGTCAGGAAGTCACTAATCCAGTTCACCATCCCCTCATCTACCGCAATATCAGTCAACTTATTACGTAGTAATATGAAATCCCATATCCACTATGCGTACAATTTCAAAGATGCAGGTGGCAGACCTGCGTATATGCACATGCGGCACGTCTTTCTAGACCGCAGCATGTCTATTTATCTCGCGGAGACGCTCAGTCTACGCAAGAAAAATAACACCGTCCTATGTATAGGATGCGGTGATTCCACATGGTTCAATGAACACATGTGGAATCACCACGCGTATAAAAGCCGGCAAAGCTTTGGACGGAGCTGTGTCCTCTCTGCAGCGTTTCCTGAACGTGGAAACATAGCCTTAGGGTATGTGCACATGTTGCAGATTTGTCTGCATAAGTTTCCGTACATAATTTGTATGCCTTTTTGTAAGCTAAATAAAGATGTTATTTAACAAAAAAAATGATTTGTGATGTAATTTCTGTCCAACCTCCTCTTTTACATTAGTCCAGCGCTCATTCTCCCCAGCGCTCATTCCCCACCTCAGAGCTCATTCCCCACCTCAGCGCTCATTCCCCACCTCAGCGCTCATTCTCCCCAGCGCTCATTCCTCCCAGCGCTCATTCCCCACCTCAGCGCTCATTCCCCACCTCAGAGCTCATTCCCCACCTCAGCGCTCATTCCCCACTCAGCGCTCATTCCCCACCTCAGTGCTCATTCCCTACCCCAGCTCTCATTCCCCACCTCAGCGCTCATTCCCCACCTCAGCGCTCATTCCCCACCTCAGTGCTCATTCCCCACCCCAGCGCTCATTCCCCACCTCACCGCTCATTCCCTACCTCAGTGCTCATTCCCCCCAGCGCTCATTCCCCACCTCAGTGCTCATTCCCCCCAGCGCTCGTTCCCCACCTCAGCGCTCATTCCCTACCTCAGCACTCATTCCACACCTCAGTGCTCATTCCCCACCTCAGCGCTTATTGCAGTAAGCATCCTTCCTATCCTTTTCTGTCTAGGCAGATTGGGCCCCAGCATTTGCTCATACTATTTTCTGTCTGTGTCTGTATTTCCTCTTGTCTAACCGCCATTACATGTTTGGGGGCTTCCTATGTTCTTTGGGGATCTGCTCCGGGGCAGATAGCTTTCCTCTTTCTATCTTTAGGTGTAGTTAGCCTCTCAGGCTGTGACGAGGCGTCTAGGACCAACGTAGGAACGCTCCACGGCTGCCTTTAGTTGTGGTGGTTAGTCAGGGTACTGCAATCCAGTAGTTTCCAACCTCTCTGGTGTATTGCAGTTTTTGCCTGCTCTTCTCAGCTACCAAAACATAACAGTATCACCGGCCCAAACTGAAAATTATATGGTACTCACAGAAGGGAAAAATAGTGTGGAAAGAAAAAAGTTGTCAGAGTTGTCAGAGATTTT
>JARQOD010000003.1:171498208-171552561 GCA_033576555.1 Oophaga sylvatica
AAAAAACGGGGGGAAAAAAGCAAATGAACAAATAACAGTGGCTACAGATAAACTGAGGGGAGCACAGGCCCAGGAGGGGACCCGGCTAACCTCACAAAAGTGCAGAAAATTATGCAAAAAGCAAGCAAAAAAAGAAAAGCAGAAAAATATCTTATCTAAAAGCAGAAAGATGCATGTAAGACTCCGGAACCTTCCAAATGAACCAGGAACCACAATTGAGGAAGAAACTATTGATCCCCGGGGGACCATTAATGGGGGGGAACCTCCCTTATATCAGTCCAGTCCGTGTTCCCAGATTTTCCATTCCTCGCTGTAGGTCCAGTACTGTCTCCAACCACCAGAGGGAGCCTTGCTCAGAAACCATCTCCAGCACATTCATAACATACCCCTCCCTTGAGGAGGGGTCACCGAACCTTACTTGTGCAACCGGTCGATCAGGATGAGCTCGCTGTTTAGGCATGGATCAGTTCCTAGCTGGATGTCCGAAGCAAACACCCAAGAATTGTCCTCCTGACCATAACCTCCCCACTTAACCAAATACTGGGTTTCTGTCTAGAAAACGAGAATCCAATATTTTCTCAACCACATACCCCAGGTTGCCCTCAACCAAAACAGGGTCAGGAGGCGCAACCATAGGAACCACTGGCTCGACAAACCTCTTCAATAAGGACTTTTGGAACACGTTATGGATCTTAAATGTCCCTGAAAGAAGCAAACGGAAGGAACAAGGATTAAGAATCCCCATGATTTATAAGCCCAAAATGAACCTGGCTTAAATTTTGGGAGATGCAACCCTCATAGGGATTTTTCTGAGGACAACCAAACCAAGTCCCCACTTTAACCGAGGCCATCAGTCCTATGCCGGTTTGGCAAACCGTTGGGCCTTCTCCTGAGAGAGAGACAACCTTCCACTACCTGGTCCCAAATCTGCTGCATTTCGCTCCACAACAGGTCAACACCCGGACAGACAGAAGCCTCCGCCTGTCCCGAAAAATCGAGGGGTGAAACCCAGGAAATTTCAGAAAATGAAGACATCAACCATCTCCAGACATTCATAACAGGTCTGTGTGTGTTTTCTCCTAGGGGTTAATGCACACTTGTGGGTTCTGTGTGGTGCTCCCGGGTGTTATGAGGGTTGTGGGGTCTGGGTTGTGCCCCGGGGGGGTTTAATGCACGACTGCGGTCTGTGTCTGCTTTTAGGGGGTTTAATGCACGGTGTTGGGGGTCTGTGTGTGCTCCTATAAATTAATGCATGGTTGTGGGGTCTTTGTGTGCTCCTAGGGGGTTATGCATGGTTGTGGGGTCTGTGTGTGCCCTGGGGGGGTTTAATGCACAGTTGTGTGGTCTAGTTGGGCTCCCGGGGGGTTAATACACAGTTTTGGTGTCTGAGTGGCTTGGGGACTTGATGCTTGGGTGAGGGGGTATCTGGTGGGGGCTTGTGCTCGGGGAGTGCCCATCTGCATCTGTTGTGACTTGAAAGGGGGGATTGTTTTTGGGGTAGACTCTCGACTGGTAGGGGTTTATAGTTGGGGTAGAGGTGCCATCTGGTGAGGTTTATGCTTGGGGAGGTGCTGACTCGTGGGGGTTTATGCTTGGGGGAAGGGGCTTCCGATGGGGGTTTATGCTTGTGGGAGTAGAAGTCTGATGGGGGTTTATAGTGTGGGAGCTGGACGTTCGATGGTGCTCATGGTTGGGGGGTGGTTGTCCGATGGGGGTTTATGCTGGGGGGGGTGGACGTCCAACGGGGGTTTATGCTGGGGGGGTGGACATCCAATGGGGGTTTATGCTGGGGGGGTGGACATCCGATGGGGGTTTATGCCGGGGGGAGTGGATGTCCGATGAGGATTTATGCTTGGGAAGCTGGGTGGGTGGTGTCCAATGGGAGTAATGCTTGGGTGAGTGGACATCCGATGGGGGGGGTTTATGCTTGGGGATGGGTGGGGGGCATATGATGGGGATTCACCCCTTGGGGGGCAAAGTGGCGTCTGGGGATTTATGCTTGGGAGGGGGCGTTGTGAGTGCTTTGTTGGGTTTATACTGTGGGGTCCACTGATTAGTGTGAGGTGGAGGTTATGCTGTGTGGCCCTCTGGTTGGTGTGTGGGGGTTTAATGCTTCATTGGGGCACACAAAAAAAATGGGTGTATGCTGCTTATGCTATGCAAAAAAAAATGTAGGGCCCCCCCTCACGTAGAGGATGGTACACCACTAACTGGCATGAAGCTAATCTGTTTTAGCTTAGTGTCAGGAGGCCGGCACGGATCTGGACCACCCAGGCCGGTTTCTGCCTTAGGTTTTGTTTTTTTATTAATGATTTCCCTTTTTCTTTTCAGATACAGCTTTTGAGGGCGACAGAGTGGAATTGTAGAAAAACGGTGATTTGAGTCCAGCTGATTAAAAGACTGATTTTATTACAAAATGGTAAAAAATGTAACAATTACATGTTATGGCACCCAGTACACGCTGCGTATACTGGGTGCCATAATATGTAATTGGTACATTTTTTACCATTTTGTAATAAAATCAGTCTTTTAATCAGCTGGACTCAAATCACCATTTTTCTAGATTTGTATCCAGGCTGTTCCTCTTGGAGTCCGTGCAGAGGTATACCGCTGTGGTAAGCTGGCACTTTCTCTCGTGTGATTAGAGTGGAATTGTCACTCTGATGTCCCACCTAGAATTGTCACTACCGTATCATCTGTGGTCTACGATGCAGGGCCCCATAACATCAAGAGTGTTTGGGGTCCTGCGAGTTCACGACCAATGCCCTCATCATCTGCAAAAGAGGTTAAAAAAACAAAAAACAAACAATATTTTTCACTTTTCTGCAGAGATGCTTTTAATCCATTTGTCCCACGATGAGTCTAGCTCTGCTATATCTAGATGGCAAGCTGCATGGATGCATGATGCGTCCATACAGCCTGTCATCCAGTAGACACTGAGCACTCTGTGCTCAGTGTCTCCCTGTGAACTGCTATTCCTTCTCTGAGGGTACCGTGAGCGTGAGAAAGTTCTCCTGCTCTCGGTGCCGTCTGACAGGTCCTGCGAGTTCACAGCCAATGGCGCGAGCGAAGTGGGAAATCTTCCCACGGCGCTCGTATTGACATCAGAAAGGTGAAGTGAGTTAATTGGCTGTGAACGCGCAGGACCTGTCAGACTGCATAGCGAGCAGGAGAACTTTCTCACGCTCGCGGTGCCCTCAGACAGGGAATTGCAGTTCACAGGGAGACACTGAGCACACGGTTCTCAGTGTCTACTGTATAACAGTCTGCATGGTCGCATCATGTGCAGCCTGCCATCTAGATGTAGCAGAGCTGGACCCTTCCTATGACAAATGGATTAAAAGCATCTCTGCGGAAAGGTGAGGAATATTGTTTGTCTTTTTTTTTTTACCTCTCTTGCAGATGACAAAGGCATTGGGGGAGTAGGCGAGGTCGTAAGTATGGTTTAATTAAGAATATTAAAGGAGTCCGTGTCATTCTTTCAATTAAAGGAATTTTTTCTGGGTGTCTGTGTTTTCTTACAATGTGATTATGGGGTTAGTAATGGGGGCGTCTTATTGACGCCTCTCTATAACTGACCTCAGGGCATGATGTCACCTAACAATACAAAAGTGGCATCAACCCCCCCCAACTATCACCCCACTTGCCATCGCTACAGGCCAAGTGGGAAGAGCGAGGTTAAGTGCCAGAATTGGCGTGTCTTAGAGATGTGCCTTTTCTGGGGCGACTGAGAAGTGATGTTTTTAGCCTGGGGAGGCAGTGTCCATGGCCCCTTCCTAGGCTATTAATATCAGTCCCCAGTTGTCTGCTTAGCCTTTGCTGGTTATTAATTATTGGGAGACCCCACATCATTTCATGGGTCCCCCATTTTAATAGCCAGTAAAGGCTAAGTATACAGATATGAGCTGATATTAATAACTTGGGAAGCTCTATGGGTATTTCCTCCTTCCCAAACATCTGACCCCAGACATCGGCTTTCCCTCTCCTGGTTACGAAAATTGCGCTGGAACCCACGCTGTTTTTTACGAAAAATCGTTTATGAAATACATGTACAGTAAGCTGCACACACTGTACTAATTGTATTTGTGACAGACATCTATATATCTACCTATTCTATTTGTATTTACTGTATGTAATCCATCTCTTCTGTCAGCTCCTGCAGTGATTTTACAGTACACGGCAGATGAATTGCTGGCTTTTCTTGTATCTATGTGATATAAATTCATATACTTGTGTGTGTCACTAACATCTATGTATTCTATGTGTATATATCTATTGTCTTTTCTATACTAACCTGTCACTGTAATTTTACAGAACATGGCTCATGAATTGGTTAAAAAAAAAAAACTGCTCAAAGAAATAAAGGGAACAGTCAAATAACATCCTAGATCTGAATGAATGAAATATTCTCATTGCATACCTTATTCTGTACAAAGTTGAATGTGCTGACAATAGAATCACACAAAAATCATCAATGGAAATCAAATTTTATAATTTAATTTGAAGTCACCCACAAAATTAAAGTGGAATGTAATGTCCTTAAAACAAGTAAAAATGATGCTCAGTATTGTGTGGGGCCTCCACGTGCCTGTATGACCTCCCTACAACACCTGGGCATGCTCCTGATGAGGCAGAGGATGTTCTCCTGAGGGATCTCCTCCCAAACCTGGACTAAAGCATCCGCCAATTCCTGGACAGTCTGTGGTGCAACGTGACGTTGTTGGATGGGACGAGACATGATGTCCCAAATCTGCACAATCAGATTCAGGTCTGGGGAACGGGCGGGCCAGTCCATAGCTTCAATGCCGGAAATGCTGACACACTCCAGCCAAATGAGGTCTGACATTGTCCTGCATTAGGAGGAACCCAGGGACAACAGCACCAGCATATGGTCTCACAAGGGGTCTGAGGATCTCATCTCGGTACCTAATGGCACTCAGGCTACCTCTGGCGAGCACATGGAGGGCTGTGTGGCCCTCCAAACAAATGCCACCCTACACCATTACTGACCCACTGCGTAACCGGTCATGCTGAAGGATGTTGCAGGCTGCAGATCGCTCTCTACAGCATCTACAGACTCTGTCATGTGCTCAGAGTGAACATGCTTTCATCTGTGAAGAGCACAGGGCGCCAGTAGCGTATTTGCCAATCCTGGAGTTCCGTGGCAAATGGTAAGCGCCCTACACGGTGTTGGGCTGTAAGCACAACCCTCATCGGTGGACGTCGTGCATTCAGACCATCCTCATGGAGTCGGTTTCTAACCGTTTGTGCAGACACATGCACATTTGTGGCCTACTGAAGGTCATTTTGCAGGGCTCTGGCAGTGCTCCTGTTCCTCCTTGCACAAAGGCGGAGGTAGCGGTCCTGCTGCTAGGTTGTTGCCCTCCTACGGCCCCTCCATGTCTCCTGGTGTACTGGCCTGTCTCCTGGTAGCACCTCTGGACACTACGCTGACAGACACAGCAAACATCTCCACAGCTTGCATTGATGTGCCATCCTGGATGAGCTGCACTACCTGAGCCACTTATGTGGGTTGTAGATTCCGTTTCATGCTACCACGAGTGTAAAAGCACAACGAACTTTCAAAAGTGACCAAAACATCAGCCAGTAAGCATTTGTACTGAGATGTGGTCTGTGGTCCGCACCTGCAGAACCACTCTTTTATTGAGCGTGTCTTGCTAATTGCCAATAATTTCCATCTGTTGTCTATTCTATATACCTGACTGGAGCCCATACAGTCCATATCTACAATAATATATACCTGACAGCAGCCCATACACTCTCTCTACAATAATATATACCTGACTGGAGCCCATACAGTCCATATCTACAATAATATATACATGACAGGAGCCCATACATTCTATATCTACAATAATATATACCTGACAGGAGTCCATACATAATAGCACTACAATAATATATACCTGACAGGAGCCCAAACAGTCTGTATCTACAATAATATATACCTGAAAGGAGCCTGTACAGTCTGTATCTACAATAATATATACCTGACAGGAGCCCATACAGTCTATATTTACAATAATTTATACCTGACAGGAGCTCATTCAGTCTATATCTACAGTAATATATGTGGCAGGAGCCTGTACAGTCTGTATCTATAGTAATATATACCTGACAGGAGCCTGTACAGTCTGTATCTACAGTAATATATACTGACAGGAGCGCGTACACTATATCTACAATAATATATACCAGACCCAGAGACCGCAGATCCTGAGCGGTATAGACTCAGCGCCCACAGTCTGGCCATCGAATCCAGCCGACACAGGCAGAGCTACAAGCCAGGAGGAAAGACTATGCCAACACTGTGACCAGGAGGCCATAGAGGACGAAACCACTTCCTGCTACACTGCTCCAAATATCAGCAGTGAGGGACACTCACTTCAGGAGACTCTCACATCTCTTCCCGGATTTCATCACCGTGAGGAGGAAGAGAAAACATATATCTTGCTGGGGAAGAAGAGAGAGCAGCGGAGATAGCAGCGCGGTATGTGAGCGAATGTCATAGACTGCGAGAAAGAGAACTATGATATGCCATGGACTTCTATAGCCCCCACCCTGGATCTGCCCCATCACCCCTCCTATGCCATGGAGTTTATAGCACCACCTGGACCTGCGCCCCATCACCCTCCCTATGCCATGGACTTCCATAGCCCCACCCTGGATCTGCCCCTACTCAACATCCTATCCCCCTTTTGTACCTTGCTTTGGCAAAACTAATGTGTATTTAGTCCTGCCAATAAAGCTTCTTTGAATTGAATTGAAAATACCTGACAGGAGCCCGTACAGTCTATATCTACAGTAATATATACCTGACAGGAGACCATTACAGTCTATATCTACAATAATATATACCTGACAGGAGCCCGTATAGTCTATATCTACAGTAATATATACCTGACAGGAGCCCATACAGTCTATATCTACAGTAATATTTACTTGACAGGAGCCGTACAGTCTATATCTACAGTAATATATACCTGACAGGAGCCGTAAATTCTATATCTTCAGTAATATATACCTGACAGGAGCCCATACAGTCTATATCTACAATAATATATAACTGACAGGAGCCCGTACAGTCTATATCTACAGTAATATATACCTGACAGGAGCCCATACAGTCTATATCTACATAATATATACCTGACAGGAGCCCGTACACTATATCTACAGTAATATTACCTGACAGGAGCCGTACAGTCTATATCTACAATAATATATACCTGACAGGAGCCCATACAGTCTATATCTACAGTAATATATACCTGACAGGAGCCCTTACAGTCTATATCTACAGTAATATATACCTGACAGGAGCCCATACAGTCTATATCTACAATAATATATACCTGACAGGAGCCCGTACAGTCTGTATCTACAATAATATATACCTGACAGGAGCCCGTTTACTATATCTACAGTAATATATACCTAACAGGAGCCCGTACAGTCTATATCTACAATAATATATACCTGACAGGAGCCCATACAGTCTATATCTACAGTAATATATACCTGACAGGAGCCATACAGTCTATATCTACAGTAATATATACCTGACAGCGGCCCGTACAGTCTATATCTACAGTAATATATACCTGACAGGAGACCATACAGTCTATATCTACATAATATATACCTGACAGGAGCCCGTATAGTCTATATCTACAGTAATATATACCTGACAGGAGCCCATACAGTCTATATCTACAGTAATATTACTGACAGGAGCCTACAGTCTATATCTACAGTAATATATACCTGACAGGAGCCGTACATTCTATATCTCAGTAATATATACCTGACAGGAGCCCATACAGTCTATATCTACAGTAATATATACCTGACAGGAGCCCGTACAGTCTATATCTCAGTAATATATACCTGACAGGAGCCCTACAGTCTATATCTACATAATATATACCTGACAGGAGCCCGTACATTTACGTAATATACCGAAGGGCTACAGTCTATATTACATAATATATACCTGACAGGAGCCGTACAGTCTATTCTACAGTAATATATACCTGACAGGAGCCCATACAGTCTATATCTACATAATATATACCTGACAGGAGCCCATACAGTCTATATCTACAGTAATATATACCTGACAGGAACCTGTACAGTCTATATCTACAGTAATATATACTGACAGGAGCCTTACAGTCTATATCTACAGTAATATATACCTGACAGGAGCCCATACAGTCTATATCTACAGTAATATATACCTGACAGGAGCCCGTACAGTCTATATCTACAATAATATATACCTGACAGGAGCCATACAGTCTATATCTACAGTATATATACCTGACAGGAGCCCTACTACAGTCTATATCTACAGTATATATACCTGACAGGAGCCCATACAGTCTATATCTACTAATATATACCTGACAGGAGCCCGTACAGTCTGTATCTACATAATATATACCTGACAGGAGCCACGTTACTTATCTACAGTAATATAACCTGACAGGAGCCCGTACAGTCTTATTACAATAATATATACCTGACAGGAGCCGTACAGTCATATTACAATAATATATACCTGACAGGAGCCCATACAGTCTATATCTACAGTATATATACCTGACAGGAGCCCATACAGTCTATATCTACAGTAATATATACCTGACAGGAGCCCTTACAGTCTATATCTACAGTAATATATACCTGACAGGAGCCCATACAGTCTATATTTACAGTAATATATACCTGACAGGAGCCCTACAGTCTATATCTACAGTAATATATACCTGACAGGAGCCGTACAGTCTTATCTACAGTAATATATACCTGACAGGAGCCGTACAGTCTATATCTACAGTAATATATACCTGACAGGAGCCATACAGTCTATATCTACAGTAATATATACTGACAGGAGCCCTTACAGTCTATATCTACAGTAATATATACCTGACAGGAGCCCATACAGTCTATATCTACAGTAATATATACCTGACAGGAGCCCATACAGTCTATATCTACAGTAATATATACCTGACAGGAGCCGTACAGTCTATATCTACAGTAATATATACCTGACAGGAGCCCATACAGTCTATATCTACAATAATATATACCTGACAGGAGCCCGTACAGTCTATATCTACAGTAATATATACCTGACAGGAGCCCTACAGTCTATATCTACAGTAATATATACCTGACAGGAGCCCTACAGTCTATATCTACAGTAATATATACTTGACAGGAGCCCATACAGTCTATATCTACAGTAATATATACCTGACAGGAGCCCAAACAGTCTATATCTACAGTAATATATACTTGACAGGAGCCCATACAGTCTATCTACAGTAATATATATCTTACAGGAGCCATACAGTCTATATCTACAGTAATATATACCTGACAAGAGCCCATACAGTCTATATCTACAGTAATATATACCTGACAGGAGCCCGTACAGTCTATATCTACAGTAATATATACCTGACAGGAGCCCATACAGTCTATATCTACAGTAATATATACCTGACAGGAGCCCATACAGTCTATATTACAGTAATATATACCTGACAGGAGCCCGTACAGTCTATATCTACAGTAATATATACCTGACAGGAGCCCATACAGTTTATATCTACAATAATATATACCTGACAGGAGCCCATACAGTCTATATCTACAATAATATATACCTGACAGGAGCCCATACAGTCTATATCTACAGTAATATATACCTGACAGGAGCCCGTACAGTCTATATCTACAGTAATATATACCTGACAGGAGCCCGTACAGTCTATACAGTAATATATACCTGACAGGAGCCCATACAGTCTATATTTACAGTAATATATACCTGACAGGAGCCCGTACAGTCTATATCTACAGTAATATGACAGGAGCCCGTACAGTCTATATCTACAGTAATATATACCTGACAGGAGCCCATACAGTCTATATCTACAGTAATATATACCTGACAGGAGCCCATACAGTCTGTATCTACAGTAATATATACCTGACAGGAGCCCATACAGTCTATATCTACAGTAATATATACCTGACAGGAGCCCGTACAGTCTATATCTACAGTAATATATACCTGACAGGAGCCCATACAGTCTATATCTACAGTAATATATACCTGACAGGAGCCCATACAGTCTATATCTACAATAATATATACCTGACAGGAGCCCATACAGTCTATATCTACAGTAATATGACAGGAGCCCGTACAGTCTATATCTACAGTAATATATACCTGACAGGAGCCCATACAGTCTATATCTACAGTAATATATACCTGACAGGAGCCCATACAGTCTGTATCTACAGTAATATATACCTGACAGGAGCCCATACAGTCTATATCTACAATAATATATACCTGACAGGAGCCCATACAGTCTATATCTACAGTAATATATACCTGACAGGAGCCCATACAGTCTATATCTACAATAATATATACCTGACAGGAGCCCATACAGTGTAGTGTCTTCACCAGTGAGCCGGCTAGACTGTATGGGCTGCAGCCAGGACTGGAAGGAGCCCATACAGTCTAGCCGACTCACCACTGAAGATGCTAGACTGTATGGGCTCCTTCTAGGTGCCTGACTGCAGCCCATACAGTCTAGCCACTCACCACTGAAGATATTAGACTGTATGGGCTTCTTCCAGGTGCCTGACTGCAGCCCATACAGTGTAGCCAGCACCTGGCAGGAGCCCATATGTTTTGCTGGTTTTAATAATTTATACCTTGAAGGAGCACATACATTCTAGTGTCATGTATGTGCTGCAGTCAGGGCCAGGCAGCAGGCCATAAAGTCTGCTATCTTGAAGAATATATACCTGGAAGGAGCCATACAGTCTAGCATCTTCAGTAGTGAGCCGGCTAGACTGCATACCTCCCAACTTTTGAAGACGAGAAGAGGGACATAGGTTGCGGCGCTTGTAGCGCGCAGCGGCAAATTTTAGGCCACGCCCTGACCACACCCATTTCACAACTAGTCACACCCATGTCCACACCCCAACCACACCCATTTAGCACTGGTGATCACACTGACTGGTACTAAGGGCACAGTGACTGGTACTGTGGGCACACTGGTACTGAGTAAAAGAAAGAAAGAACAGAGAGAGAAAAAAGAAAACAGAGAGAAAGAAAGGAGAGAAAGAAAGAAAGAGGGGAAAGCAAGAAAGAACAGAGAGAGAGTAGAGAGAAAGAAATAAACAAAGAAAGGGGAATGAAAGAACAGATAGAGAGAGAGAGAAAAAAAGAAAGGGGAAAGAAAGAACAGACGGAGAAAGAAAGAGGGGAAAGAAAGAACAGAGAGGGAGGGAGAAAGAAATAGGGGAAAGAAGGAACAGAGAGAGAAAGAAAGAACAAAGAGAGAAAGAAAAGAACAAAGAGAGAAAAAAGAAAGACAGAAAAGAAAGGAAGAACAGAGAGAGAAAGAAAGATGGGGAAAAAAAGAAAGAACAGAGAGGGAGGGAGAAAGAAAGAGGGGAAAGAAAGAAGAGAAAGAAAGACGGGAAAGAAAGAACAGAGAGAGAGAAAGAAAGAAAGAACAGAGAGAAAGAAAGAAAGAGAGAAGAAAGAGGGGACAGAAAAAAAGAACAGAGAGAGAAAAAAAGAAAGAGGGGAAAGAAAGAACAGAGAGGGAGAGAGAAGAAGAAAGAAAGAGGGGAAAGAAAGAACAGAGAGGGAGAGAGAAAGAAAGAGGGGAAAGAAAGAACAGAAAGAAAGACAGAGTGGGAAAGAAAGAACAGAGAGAAAGAAAAAAGCAAGAAATAAAGAGGGGAAAGAAAGAACAGATAGAAAGAAAGAACAGAGAGGGAGAGAGAAAGAAAGAGGGGAAAGAAAGAACAGAAAGAAAGACAGAGGGGGAAAGAAAGAACAGAGAGAAAGAAAGAATAGAGAGAGAAAGAAAGAGGGGAAAGAAAGAACAGAGAAAGAAAGAAAGAACAGAGAGAAAGAAAGAAAGAAAGACAGGGGAAAGAAAGAAAGAAAGACAGGGGAAAGAAAGAACAGAGAGAAAGAAAGAAAGAAGGGAAAGAAAGAAAGAACAGAGAGAGAGAAAAAGAAAGAAAGGGGAAAGAAAGAACAGAGAGATAGAGAGAAAGAAAGAAACAGAGAGAGAGAAAAAAACAGAGAGAAAGAAAGAGGGGACAGAAAAAAAGAACAGAGAGAAAAAAGAAAGAGGGTAAAGAAGAAACACAGAGAGGAGGGAGAGAAAGAAAGAAGGGAAAGAAAGAACAAAGAAAGAAAGAAAGAAAGAAAGAAAGAACAGAGATAGAGAGAAAGAAAGATGGGAAAGAAAGAACAGAGAGAAAGAAAGAGGGGAAAGAAAAAACAGAGAGAAAGAAAGAACAGAGAGAAAGAAAGAACAGAGAGAAAGAAAGAAAGAAAACAGAGAGATAGAAAGAAAGAAAGAAAGAAAGAAAGAAGAGGGAAAGAAAGAACAGAGAGAAAGAAAACGAACAGAGAGAAAGAAAGATGGGAAAGAAAGAAAGAACAGAGAGAAAGAAAGAGGGGAAAGAAAGAGAAAGAAACAACAGAGAGAAAGAGAAAGAAAGAGGGGAAAGAAAGAACAGAGAGAAAGAAAGAAAAAGAAGGAAAGAAAGGGGAAAGAAAGAAAGAACAGAGAGATAGAAAGAAAGGGGAAAGAAAGAACAGAGAGAAAGAAAGATCAGAGAGAAAGAAAGAACAGAGAAAGAAAGAAAGGAAAGAACAGAAAGAACAGAGAGAGAAAGAAAGAAAGAGGGGAAAGAAAGAACAGAGAGAAAGAAAGAAAAAGAACAGAGAGAAAGATGGGAAAGAAAGAAAGAAAGATGGGAAAGAAAGAACAGAGAGAGAAAGAAATAAAGATTCTATAAAGATACTATAGCAGCCCGGCTCCCTTTGTAGTGCCCACATGAGCCTCCCGGTGCAGGACATATCATGATCTGCTCACATGGCCGACATCCCCGATTCCAAGGCGATCCCGCTGTCCGCGCTGTTGGAGGACACAGTGATGGATCTGAAGCATTCCCTGAAGTGCTTCAAGGTTCCGTCACAATCTCCTCCCGAAATTACCTCATTTCCGGTCATCTTCCAGCACGTCACTTCTGGTGGATCATCACGTGCGAGTTTTAAAGTGCTCCTCCAGGCTCCGGCATGTACTCCTGTGTCCACGGGAAAAGCTCCCGGCCGGGACAGCGGGGCAGACTCTCAAAATCGGGAGTGTCCCGCTGAATTCGGGACAGTTGGGAGGTATGAATGTTCCCCGCCATACACCTTGTACACGCACGGCTCTGCACACCTCATACACACACGGTTCCACTTTGTATGCCTCATACACACATGGCTCCGCTCCGTCCACCTCGCACACACAAGGCTCCACTCAGTATACACATGGCTCCACTCCGTACACCTTGTACAAACACGACTCCACTCCGTAAACCTTGTACACATGCAGCTTTGCAGCATACACCTCGTACACACGTGGTTCTGCTCCGTACACCTCGTACACACGTGGCTCCACTACATACACACAAGGCTCCGCTCTGTAAATGCACGGCTCAAGCACGGAGCCCAGGCCACGGCTCAGCTCTGTACACTTCGTACACACAGGGCTCCGTTTCGTACACACACAGCACTGCTACATCCAGCTCGTACACACGGCTCCGCTCCATAAACATCGTACACGAGAGGCGTGGCTCCGTGCACCTCGTACACGCTCGGCTCCGTGCACCTCGTACACGCTTGACTCCGTGCACCACGTACTCGTGCGGCTCGGCTGTGTGCACCTCGTACAGACACACGGCTCCGCTCCATCCAACTCGTACACACACGGCTCCGCTACATCCAACTCGTACACACACGGCTCCGCTACATCCAACTCGTACACACACGGCTCCGCTACATCCAACTCGTACACACAAGGCTCTGCTACATCAACTCGTACACACAAGGCTCCACTCCGTACACCTCGTACACACAAGGATCCGCTCCGTACACCTCGTACACACTACAGCACTGCTACATCCACCTCGTACACACACGGCTCCGCTCCGTACACCTCGTCCATACATGGCTCCGCTCTGTACACCTCGTACACACACGGCTCTGCTACATCCACCTTGTACACACAAGACTCTGCTCCGTACACCTCGTACACACACGGCTCCGCTCCGTACACCTCGTTCACACAAGACTTTGCTCCGTACACCTCGTACACACATGGCTCTGCTCTGTACACCTCGTACACACGGCTCCGCTCCGTACACCTCGTACACACAAGACTCCGCTCCATACACCTCATACACACACGGCTCTGCTCCGTACACCTCGTACACACGGCTCCGCTCCGTACACACAAGACTCCGCTCCGTACACCTCGTACACACACGGATTTGCTACATCCACCTCGTACACACAAGACTCCGCTCTGCATACCTCATACACACACGGCTCCGCTCCGTACACCTCACACACACGGCACTGCTACATCCACCCTGTAAACCCCTCCTGACCCCACACATAGTAAACTTCACCTCATCCAGCACCATGACAACCAGCACAGAGTCCGAGGACTCTGATCATGTGACCCCTGACTCCTCCCCTACTGTGACCTCATCACAGGTCCTGTGGGCACAAAAGAGTAGAGCAAAGCAGCGTCATTGCTCTGCTGTGAGAGGCTAAGGTGTAGAGACAGGGAGGGCAGGAAAGGGTGCATGGGGGTGTAGCAGCTTATCTCACTACGGGACACATAGTGTCCTCAGCGGTACGGGGGGGTCAGAATCGGGACTGTCCCACTCAATCCGGGACAGTTGGAAGGTATGAGACTGTATGGGCTGCAGCCAGGACCTGGCAGGAGTCCATACAGTCTAGGCTCAACCATGGCTTCAGTCCCCCAGCTTGTCTCTTCACGTCCTCTCCCTCTCGTTCCCTCAGCTAGACTGACTAACTCCTCCCACAGCCAGAATATTCCAGGGAAGCTCCCCTCAAATCAGGTGTTTGAGCTCCCCCTTCTGGTCTGGAGTCAGAATGGTGTTGCATGCTGTTTTACCTGCGAAGGGGTCCCTCTTTGCTTTCAGGCATGACATTACCCTCCCCTGGAGGAAGGTAAGGTCACTGTGGCAACCAAACTCCTGGGGTGCCACAACTCCAATGATCAGCTCTGTCGTCAGTGGGATATAAACATTGAGCGGTGTTGAACAGCACAGCTAAATTCAATGTCTAACAGCCGCTGGCAAGAACATCAGTTTAGCTACCATTGTTTTAAACAGGAGCTGATCACCAATACCCAGCAGTAGTTGCTCCACATTGTATGAAGCTGTGCTGTCAAGCTCCATTCATTGTTTATATCCAGCCACCAACAAAGCTAATAACAGCTGATCTGTGAAGGTGTCGACCTTACCAATATTATATGTCCAGACAACCCCTTCAAGTCTGGGTGTCAGTGTTTAAGCAAAAAATGTATTGTCCTGTCCCACAACTTGGGAATCATAGAGCATAGTAATTGTATTGTTGCTGTTTCATTGCTATGCAATCAGATTTGCCCCTTAGAAGTTTGGGCTCCCTCTCTCCTTGTAGTTCTGATGTCAGTAACTCCCCCCCTTTATCATTCTGTGTATGTCAGCCATGTTTAGATGCTCCTGTCTTTGCATCTCTGATTTAGAATAGTCATTTTACCTATTCTAATTGTGCATAACTGCAAGAATTCAGCTTGAAAAATAAACCTTTTGGAATCTTTACACGTGCTTCTGCAATCAAGTTAAGCTATCTGATGAAATTTCTTCGTGTGAGTACTGGTTCATAAAGATATCTATAGAATGGTGTCTCATGAGCCCCACACTCGCAGCCTAGTTATGGTGTCAGAATATGTATATTTATCTACTGCTTATGTTGCGACCACGCACCACAATTGTGGATACCAGGGCTATGGGGTACTCGGAGCCGAGCCCATGGGCATCTATGGGAGTTGTCACTGGTAGCGGTGGCTCGGTCCGTGGCCCTGGCGGTCGTGCAATGGGGGAATATTTACAGGGGATTATTAGGATAGTTCGTGACGCCACCTGTGGTTTCTGGTAATTTGTACCAGCGCTGCTGTAAGGGTCTTCACAGGGGATGTTATGGGGCAGCTTGGTAGTAAGTCTCCCACAGGTGAGACGTGTCCCTGGAAGTCTATGGTGGTGATGATGCAGGGGTAGTAAGAATTCAGTCACACACAAGGTAGTTCCTTTTCATACCTTTTACTGATGATGGTTCAAGCAGATCCCAGGGAGCTGGTCGGGGTGGAGAGTGCACATTCCGGTAACAGCTGAGCAGGTTAGAGGCCTCCTTAACTTCAATGTACATGTGAGTCCAACTTGCCTGAAGCGAAGTTAACTCTGAAACTCCAGCTTTCTCAATAGCTGTACTGCCCGGCCAACGTTGTGGTGGAGCCTTCTAAGTGATGAAACTAAGTCCTTACTTTTGTCGTGCACTTGACTCAAAGTCCCTGTTCCACCTGACTCCGGTTACGTATTGACACTTAGGGCTGCTCTCTGCGACCTGTAGTCCAGATGCCTCCGGTAATCTTGTTACTAAGCTTGAAGCTGTAGCAACGCCTCGGACTCCGGTGTCCGGCAATTTAGTGCAGGCAATCCAATACCTAAAGCACTTCTCTATCTTCTCCACTGCCCTTCGCCCTGCTCTCGCTCTTAGCACAAGCAATTGTAACTTCGATGGTAATGTCAGCTTTCTTCTAGAGCTCGCTGAGCAGCTCTCAGTATCCTCCTTCCTCCAGCTTCTGTTGAGGTACTGATTAAGGGTAGCTCTGACTAGGCTAGGATGATCCACTTCACCCGTACTAGCCTCCACTTGCTTGTCAGGTGAGCTACGTTAACTCTGCGAGGATCCAGTCCTCCCTTCTCTCTCTCTCTCCAAGTCCAGACTCCACTGGTACTGAACTGCACTGTCCGAAGACAGGAAACTGACTGAACTACACTGTCCTGAGACAGGAAGCTTGACTCAGCTCTGCTACGTGTCACCACCTCCTATACCCCTGGTGGGTGTGTCTAAAAGTGTGAGTGAAGTGCATAGATATCAAGCTTTGCTGTTACCTTCCTGTGCACTTTCCTGGACTTTATGTGTCAAGGTAAAATATAATTTTCTATCTTATATTTTATACATATGTGTTTTGCTATTTTATACCTTTATAAAAATATGTTTATATGTACTTGTACCCTTGTACAGGAAAGCTGTGACCAATGCAACCGCCTCCTCAGGTACTATCCTTCATCAGAAGTTGTGTCCTGCTATATGATGACACTGATAAGGGTTATATGGAGAAATATACCCGCAGATAAACCTGATAAAACCCCTATGACAAAATACAAATGGAAATGAGAGATTTAGTTTAGGGATAGTGGGAGAACTCCATGTGCAGGTTTGGTAGGGACTTGGTTGTTTGGGGCGGTCCATAAGGGCCAGCTTCTAAATGACCAAGCGAAGAAATCCACTACCCTGTCCCTACACATGGACAGTCTCGAAGGCCACATATATTAAGGGAAAACTTAGTGTTTAGGGGGATTGTCAAGGTAAAATATAATTTTCTATCTTATATTTTATACATATGTTTTTGCTATTTTTATACCTTTATAAAAATATGTTTATATGTACTTTGTTACTTTGATATGTCAAGATAAACACAAAGTTTTCCTTGAATATGTATTATTCAGATTGAAACTTATTCTAAGATGACGTCAGTACCAGCTAGTCTGTCTCCAAGAAATTCATTGATGACTGCCCCCACCTTTGGGGAACTGAGGATTGCAACAGCAAATCTGCCTGGATACAAGACCTATGGAATGTGAACCAATAGAAATGGCCAGATGCTAGATATGTCCATATATGGACATGTATAGCTTACCTCCCCGCCCCCATCCACCCTTTACTCCACCCTGACATCCTGTATAGATAATCCCATGCTTGCAGAAATAAAGATCAGTACTTGCTGAGATTGGTGCCTGGATACAGCCCTCTAAGCATGCTCTGAAGTTTGAACCAGCCTATTGTCTGACTCATTCTTTAAACGGTTAACCCATGCTTATAATCTAATCTGGAGTGACTGGAGGACGAGTGTTTGTCGTTTCGACCCCGACAATTGGCGCCTAGCAACGTGGGGCAGTGGATCGCCGCCCGTCCGGACCCGTCCTGAGGACTTTGCGGTGTTGCCCGCGGTGACTGAGTGCGAGGACTGCAGCCTCCATTGAACACGGTAAGTTGAGATCATATACTTTATATGCGTCCCACTTGCCTGTGTGTCAGTCATTGCCGGTTTTGCTGTATTGTCGATTTGGGTCTGGGTGGGTGACCGGTTGAGTGGTGAGACCGAAGGCGATCCCACGCCACGCTCCGAACCAGCAAGTGAGACCGAGTGACGTCGCATTTTTGCGTGTACTCGTGTCAGCACCACTTCCTCCTCCTCCGGTCACTGTACCTTTATGTAGATAGCTGCCTTCCTGTGACTGTTAGAATAAAGTTGGGACAAATTTTAGATTCTTGAAGTGTTGAGTGGGGTATAAGACGCACATGATAGTTTAGTTAGTGACAGATTAATTAGGATTCTCTGTCTTATAAATGACAAATTGAGCAGGGACTCTTTGTCTAACACGGGGAGCCTCATTAGGAGAAGCCCCAGTGTCAGTACATGGAGCGGGGACTCTGTGCTGTGTAGGGTGTCACGGCGAACTGTGCTGTAAAGTCACCATCCACAGTTAGGGAAAGGACAGACTGAGTAGGGCTCTTTGTCTTGTCAGTATATAGAGCGGGGACTCTGTATTGACGGGTGGTGACCTGCAAGTGACGCCGGTGGTCTGAGTCGCGACAGATCATTGCACTCTGTTAAAATCATGATGCGTATATTTAGATCTGAGAAACCTCATAAGTTAGAGGGTGGTGCTGTGGGAGTCAGTGAGCTTGTTCAGTCACGGGAAGGCCGGAAGGCTGTTAGAAATGTGAGAAGTTTGTATAAAATGATGGGTCTGCCCAGTACCGGGAGACTTCAGCCTTCAGTGTGGAAGGATTATGTAGGACAGAAGAAGGGAAAGTTATGTGATGAGGGACTCCTGCATCAAGCTCAGGCACATCTTAGAGTAGCAAATGATTTGAAAGTTGAGGGTTGGAAGGAAGTAGATGGTGCAGGAGGTTCAGAAGGTGCCGAGCCTTTGTTCGGATATGTGAAATGCTCTGCATGTGATCTTGTTGATGTAACTAAAATGGCCCCCGCTGTTGATGTAACTAAAATGGCCGCTGCACACCTCATGTCTGTTGCTGTGCCAAGTCCCCAGCCACCGCCCTATAATGGCACCGATCTAAGAACAAAGGGAGGTTGGACTTGTAGTGCATGTGGTGAACAGAATCCGCCCTGGGCGGAGACCTGCCGTGTCTGTGGGGCGGGTCGCCCCTGGTGTAATGCCCAGCCCAATGCCCCTTCCATATCCAACAGTGGGACGCCCCCAGACAACGCCCTTCCCACAACACCTAGCGGCCATCTTGGGACACCCAGCGGCCATCTTGGGACACCCAGCAGCCATCTTGGGACACCCAGCAGCCATCTTGGGACACCCAGCAGCCATCTTGGGACACCCGGAACCACCCAGTCAGGCCTGTATCCCCTCCTGACGCCTTCCGGCACCTACTACCAACCACCCGGACAGCCGGAAAAGGTTTTAGTCCCCGTCGCTGAGGCCCCTGTCCCAGGGCTCGGTCCTTCAGCCCCTGTCTCTGTTCCTAATCCGGAAACTGCTGCACTGCCTCTGTTCCCAGTGGGTGCCCCTCCTGCCCCAGATATAGAAAGCCTGATTCGGTCTGCTCCTTTCCAACAGCGCATGAGGGAGCTCCGTGAGCGCATGGGAGATACGGAGGGGTCAGAACCCGGGGAAGGTTGGGCTGCAGCTCCTCTCCCAACGCCTTCTTCTCCTCGTCCCTCTCCACCAACTCCAATACCCACATCCACTCCCCGAGGTAGGCCCCGACCTCCTCAGAGGCCCACAAGTGAAAGACCCCCGGGTCCTCCAGTCCTTTCACCAGCTCCTCAGACATCCCCCTCTCCGAGTGTCAGGTGGGACGAACCCACCCCACATCCTAGACAGCAAGACAGGCCCGTACCCTCGGTCCCTCCTTCTACTGGGCTTCCCCCGGTGAGGCCTGAGGACTGGCACCCCTGTCACTCACATATCTACCATGGACCAAACAGACGGCCTGTTACCCTGTCTATAGGCTATGGGGATATCCTAACCCACCAAGTTGGTGCCATAGTTAATCCTACAAATTCCCATCTCACCAATGGAGATGGTCTAGCCCGTAAGATTATACAGGCTGCAGGTCCTCTTGTTGACAGGTTGTGTGATGACCACGTACATAATTATGGCCTACTCCCGCCTGGACAGACCATGATGACCAGCGCTGGTGACCTTCCTGCAGATATAATCATTCATGCTGTGGGTCCTGTCTATAACTTTGAAGATCCTGAGGAGTCAAGATCTACCCTCAGGTCCACTATTCGTTCTATACTCTTCCATGTGGGTACAATAGATCCTCAGGATATGCCCAGACGTACGTTGTCTATACCCCTAATATCTTCTGGTATTTTTGGGTACCCCCTTGGCCCATGTATGCAAGAACATGTGTCCTCTTTGAAAGATGGCTTAAAAACTCTGGACCACAGACTGAACTCTGTACGCATCGTTTGCATCCGCAGTCCTGCGGTGGAAAGAACCATGACTCTGGTAGCTCAACAGTTGACCCATGTTTTGCCTAATATCATGGATATGCCCAACCGACCATTGGACAGTGCTCCTTTGCCACCTGAACATATTGCCACTGGATATGGATCTGAGGAAGCCTCTCGCCTTCCAGATTCACAGACTGTCCCTGGACCCATGGGAGGAGTTAAGTATCAGCCTTTCAGCCCTACACAAATAGATGCTTTGGTTTCTAAGCTCCCAGATCCAGACAAACATCCTATGCAGTATGTACGGCGTATGGAGCAGACCCGTAAGGCCTATGGGGCAACCTGGACGGATCTATCAAGTATAACCTCTGTGAAAACAACAGAATACTTTCTGCCCACCATTGAAAAAGCATTGGATCCAGCTAAGGCAGGTGCACATAACACTTATGAATCTGGCCTCGAGTATATTAAACAGTTAACGGCTTGGGCGCAGGACCGTTTGTCTGATCAAGCCGGATCCATTCAAGATGTGCAGCAGGAGACAGATGAAAGTGTGGAAAAATATGCTGCCCGGTTAAATATGCACTTTGAGGACCTGGGATATAGCTCTCACATCAAAACACAAGCCACTTTGTTGGTCTACTCCTTTATCAATGGCCTTCAGGACAAATTGAAGGACCAGGTTCTATTAACACGCCCTGAAGTGTTTAGTGCGTCTTTCACAGATGCTATAACCATTGTCAAGGCCTTCCAAAAAGCCCAACAAAAACAAGAAAAAGAGGCCAAGCCCAAGAAAAAGACTGCCACCACTCCCACCATGGTTTACCAGACACAGGAAGATTACCCACCACCTTCACCAAGGAATCAACCAGGAATTAAGTGGGTAATGGTCAGAGGCTCTGGGGATGACTCACCACCTCAGCAAAGAAGACAGGATTATCGGCAGGACAGAAGGCAGCCTCGCCGAGGTAGAAGACCAACACGTGATCAGGATGGCCGTATGTTATGCTGGGAATGTGGCAGCCCTGACCATGTCCGAAGAGATTGTCCAAACCCTAACCACAGGGACAATAATCCTGACAACAGATATTATAATAACTACGGTAGGCCACCCCCACGCCAATGACGGGGAGGCCAACCAGTGTCCACCTTCCCGGCTACACATCCTTCTGCAGCCTGTGGAACAGTCACCTTACAGGTGGACCATCAACCTTTGAAGTTCCTAGTGGACACTGGGGCGGCCACTTCTGTCATCTCTTCTACACAGCTTCCTTCATCGGTATCTCTATCCTCTGAAACTCTTACATGTGTGGGAGTAGAAGGTCAGCGGACTGCTTCCCCGCTCACCGTCCCAGTGTCTGCAGGACCCTTTACTGGAGTACTTACGAGGTTCTTAGTTTCTGAAACCTGTCCTGTCAACCTACTTGGAGCCGATCTACTCGAGAGGATGAAAGCTACCATTACCTTTGGAGAGCAAGGTATGGAACTCCTCCTACAGGACCCTAATTCACAACAGGGCACAGAAGATCGTTGTGTCTTGAAGGCTTTCCCTCTGATGATGATGACAATACAACCAGAAACTTTCCCCAAGGGTTTTCTCGATCCTTCCCGGTATCCAGACTCTCTGTGGTCTAATGGTCCAGAAGATGTAGGACTACTACAAGTACCACCAGTCAAAGTATATTTAAAGCCTGGCACCAGTATCCACGTTTGCCCCAGTACCCTCTCAAAGCTGCACAAGAATATAGCCTGGGTGCTCAAATTTCTTCTCTTTTGAAGTCTGGAGTTCTGATAAGATGTGTATCACCCTGCAACACACCTCTGTTCCCAGTCAAGAAGAAGACCGCTCCAGGAGAACCCCCAAAGTACCGGCTGGTACAGGACCTCAGAGCAGTTAATGCTGCCACCATTCTGGAGACTCCTGTGGTACCTAACCCAAACACCTTGTTGTCTCAGGTGCCAACAACGGCAACATTGTTCACCGTCATTGACTTGGCCAATGCCTTCTTTAGTGTACCTCTACACGAAGACTCCTGGTTTCTCTTCGCCTTTACCTTCCAGGGCTCACAGCTTACATGGACCAGGACCCCACAGGGAGCTCAAAACTCGCCTAACCAATTTACACAGGCCATGAAACTGGTCCTGGAACCTTGGATCCAAGAAAACCCACATGTTACTCTTCTACAATACGTGGATGACCTTCTACTCTGTGGAACTGATGATAATTTGGAAGAGGCGTCCATATCTCTCCTAATGTTCCTTCATTCAGCTAACTGCAAGGTCTCACAGAACAAAGTACAATGGTGCCAACTGAAGGTTGTCTTCCTAGGCCACTGCATATCGCAGGGAGCCAGACACTTGACTGAAGAAAGGAAGCAGGCCATTCGAGAGATATTCTACCCTGAGACTTACTCTGCTATGCAGACCTTCCTTGGACTGATCACCTACTGCAGACAGTGGATTCCCGATGCCTCCAGACTCATGCAACCCTTGTATGACTGTCTCAAGAATGGAGGCCCAGACTGGCGAAATGCCCTGGATCCATCTGTCTATGAACAACAAAGACAGTGTTTCAACCAACTCAAGGAGAGTGTCATCTCTGCTCCTGCCTTGGGCATCCCGGATTACACTCAATCCTTTCATCTCTTCGTGTCTGAATCCGGGGGACACGCATCTGGAGTTCTAGCTCAACATCATGCCGACAAGTACCGGCCTTTAGGCTACTACTCAGCTCGTCTGGACCCTGTGGCTCGTACAGCACCAACTTGTCTCAAGGCAGTTCATGCTGCTCATATTCTTCTGGACAAATCTGCTGATGTTGTTCTTGGACATGATTTGGTCATACAAGCTGGCCATGACCTTTCTGTTGTTCTACAACAAACCTCTTCCAGACACCTTACACATCAGCGACATCTCAGATTGCAATGCTCATTGCTGCTGCCTTCTAACATCACGTTCAAGAAATGTACTACCATAAATCCTGCCACTTTGCTTCCACCTTCTGGGGGGGAAGAAGAGCTTCCCTGCACAGGACCTCATGATTGTCTGGAAATTCTGAAACTGGAAACATCCACCCCAGAAAATATGGTGTCACACCCGCTTCTTGACCCAGCCCTTCACTTATGGACTGATGGCTCTCGCTTTGCAGACCCTCAAGGCAAATTTCACACAGGATATGCAGTTACCACAGAAACAGAGGTCCTCATGGCTGAGGCTCTACCACCTCATATGTCAGCACAGGAAGCTGAACTGGTGGCTCTCATAGAGGCCTGTCATTTGGCAGCAGGAACAACAGTCAATGTCTACACAGACTCAAGATATGCACATGGCATCTCAAATGACTTTGGATTCTTGTGGAAAACAAGAGGATTCATCACGGCTGCGGGAACACCAGTAAAACATGCGGTATGGATCAAGGCATTGATGGAGGCCCTGGAAGAACCCTCCCAGATTGCTGTTGTCAAGGTCAAAGCACATGGAAAACTGGACTCAAGAGAAGCCAGGGGAAACCACCTGGCAGACCAGGCTGCCAAAGCTGCAGCAATGAAGAATGTGTCACCAAAGTGGCAGGAGAAGATGGAAGAATCAGAGAGAACTTCACAAGCTGTGGTGATGGCCCTTACCAGGGCAAGAGCTAAAGAACAAGCTGCTCAAGCCCATCTTGATCACCAAGCAAGAAAGAAAAGGAGGCAAATGATTGAAGCTGACGAAGTGGAACATTTGGACCGACATTCAAGCCCACAGCTTGCAAGGACGCCAGAGGAAAAGCTGTGGGAAGAACAAAGGAAGACCCCTATCGAAGAAGTGAAACAATGGAAAGCAGCGGGGGGCCATGGGATCAGGCCCATATCCTCCTTTCTATTTAGTAAAAGGAAAGCCTTGCCTGCCCAGGCGAATGTATCCAGCTGTGGCTGCATGGGCCCATGGACCTACTCACAGAGGGAAGAATCAAGCCCTAGCCTGCATTCAGAAGCTATACTTTGCACCTGGGATTTCCTCTGCAGTGGCTGCATACTCAAGATCCTGCTCTGTCTGTGCCACCTGCAATCCAACGGCCACGGAGCGAGTCCCTTTCCAACATCTGGCCAAACCACACTATCCCTGGCAGAGAATACAAGTTGATCATATTCAGATGCCAAAATCAGGGAAATATGAATATGTTCTTGTGGCTGTGGACATGTTCTCTGCCTGGCCAGAAGCCTACCCAGTCACCAACATGACTGCCAAAACCACAGCCAAGAAACTGATCATTGAAATTGCCTGCAGATTTGGAATCCCTGAAGTGATAGAGTCAGACCAAGGACCAGCCTTCACCGCAAGTGTTTACAAGGAACTCTGGAACATGCTGGGGATAGACTTAGGTCTCCATACTCCATACCATCCAGCCAGCTCAGGCAAGGTGGAGAGAATGAACTCCACCCTCAAAACCCAACTCCTGAAAATGACCCAAGATCACCCCCTCCCCTGGCCTGACCTCCTACCCATAGTGCTGTATCACATTAGGCACACTCCCCAGGCCAAACATGGGTTGACTCCCTATGAGATTCTGTTTGGTGCCCCTCCCAAGATAGGAGACATCAGGCCCCAAGAGCTATCTGAAACTAATGATAAAGTGGTAAAATTTGTGATTGCTTTGTCTAAAGAGTTGACTAACACCCACTCTACAGTGTCTGCTTCTCTCCCAGAATCCACAGGTGACACGGTGCATGACTTCTCGCCTGGTGACCTTGTGTACGTGAAAAAGTTTGTGCGGAGAGACTGCCTTCAGCCCAGATTCGAGGGTCCCTACACCGTGGTCCTGACCACCCCTACTGCTCTGAAGCTTGAGGGCAAGAACACCTGGATTCACGCCTCTCACTGCAAGAAGGACAAGACTAGCCAGCGGTCATGAAGCTCCTGCTGCATATCCTTTTAGGCTGTACCCTGATCTCCAGTAGTATCAGCCAGCCACCCACCCTCTGGGTTAATACTACAGCCCCTGTGGTCACTTTTAAGTTCGACTTCTGCCAAATATTTAACTGTGATAGAAGAAATGATTTCAAGGGATCAGCGCATCAGACTTGGGGGAAGGGGACATTTTATCTCTGTGTCACCCGCCCAGGGAATGAACACTGTTATTATTGGTCAGATGTGGGATGGAACACAGGGGAGGATTGGGGGTATAAACCCAAGGAAGCAATGGACAGAAAAGATGAAAATGGCAGATCTCTGCTTGATAGAATGACACTGACGAAAGGAAATGAGTTCTCCTGGGTGTAGACCTCCCCCAGTGACAAGGGGCACCCCAACCTGTCTCCCGCTATATTTAAATATAGAAAACCCTCAACCCTGGGATCTTGGTAAATATGTGCTAGGTGCGTGGTTAGGGAGAGGGGGAGTCAGGGGCCAAATTGAGCTTAAGGATATTTCCCAGAGGAAAGGAGGTGGGATAAGCCCTCAGACAGGGCCAGACACAACAACCATGACATCACCCCAGGATGGTAAAGTTTTGCAACAAGTAGTTAATGAAGTACTTCCAATCCCAGGGCTCAAGTGGGAAGAGGTATTTTCCATAGAAACTCAAGTCAATCCCCGTAAGAACCTTTGGCTTGAATGGGTCAGATATAATGTTAAAGTTCAAAATATATCAGTAGGATGTGTTGCCTGTGCTGCTGCAAACACTCACCTGTATACTCATGCTTTCCCTGCTGACCACAATACTACTCTTTGTTTACTGGGATTGCTGAAGGGGTCCGACGGTAGTGCATGCCCTGACTATATACCCTTAGTCACCATTATAGCTAAGGTTCGGACCCCCGGTGATGTGATTGTGACTGGGGATAACTATACCTGTTATTCCCCTGATAACTCTTCAGGCCCCTCTGTGGGTATCTTTGAGGATGGTTTCTGTAAAAATAACGAGACTTTGGAATCTGTCCTACTGACTAACCATTCCAGATATATGTATGACACATATTGGCTTTGTGGGGATGGGCGACTTAGGTCCAAACTCCCAACGACTTGGACTGGGCAATGTACCTTGGTAAAATTGGCAATGCAGTTCAGGATTATGCCCTGGGAAGACTCTGATAACCATAGCCCCGAGAATATAGCTCCACTGATATCCAGGAAGAGAAGGAGTCTGGGTCAGCTACACACTGGTTATGCTGAGGATCCCAAAGTTTACATAGACTCTATAGGGGTTCCTAGGGGGGTCCCAGACGAATACAAAGCTCAGAATCAGATCCTGGCGGGTTTCCGTTCTCTTATCCCAACTGTACAGATCAATTACAATGTAGATTGGATAAATTATATATACTACACCGAGCAAAGATTTATTAATTTTAGTCAAGATGCTTTCCAGGGTATAGTTGAGGAATTGGGCCCCAACACAAGAATGACTCTTCAAAATAGACTGGCCATTGACATGATTCTAGCTGAAAAAGGTGGGGTCTGTGGGATGATAGGGGAAGAATGTTGTACTTATATTCCTCAGAATTCTGGAGTCAATGGTAAAACTATAGTGGCCCTTACAAAGATTAAAAATCTGGCTCAGGAAGTAAAGGCCAATGCAGGAGTAGATACCTCTTTCTTCTCAGGGTGGCTTGGAGGACTCAAAGGATTTCTCCAACAAGCCTGCTTAGTGGTAGCAGGGCTTTTGGTGCTAGGATTGATAATTCTATGTTGTGTGATACCCTTGTACAGGAAAGCTGTGACCAATGCAACCGCCTCCTCAGGTACTATCCTTCATCAGGAAGTTGTGTCCCTGCTATATGATGACACTGATAAGGGTTATATGGAGAAATATACCCCGCAGGATAAACCTGATAAAACCCCCTATGACAAAATACAAATGGAAATGAGAGATTTAGTTTAGGGATAGTGGGAGAACTCCATGTGCAGGTTTGGTAGGGACTTGGTTGTTTGGGGGCGGTCCATAAGGGGCCAGCTTCTAAAATGACCAAGCGAAGAAATCCACTACCCCTGTCCCTACACATGGACAGTCTCGAAGGCCACATATATTAAGGGAAAACTTAGTGTTTAGGGGGGATTGTCAAGGTAAAATATAATTTTCTATCTTATATTTTATACATATGTGTTTTGCTATTTTTATACCTTTATAAAAATATGTTTATATGTACTTTGTTACTTTGATATGTCAAGATAAACACAAAGTTTTCCTTGAATATGTATTATTCAGATTGAAACTTATTCTAAGATGACGTCAGTACCAGCTAGTCTGTCTCCAAGAAATTCATTGATGACTGCCCCCACCTTTGGGGAACTGAGGATTGCAACAGCAAATCTGCCTGGATACAAGACCTATGGAATGTGAACCAATAGAAATGGCCAGATGCTAGATATGTCCATATATGGACATGTATAGCTTACCTCCCCGCCCCCATCCACCCTTTACTCCACCCTGACATCCTGTATAGATAATCCCATGCTTGCAGAAATAAATATCAGTACTTGCTGAGATTGGTGCCTGGATACAGCCCTCTAAGCATGCTCTGAAGTTTGAACCAGCCTATTGTCTGACTCATTCTTTAAACGGTTAACCCATGCTTATAATCTAATCTGGAGTGACTGGAGGACGAGTGTTTGTCGTTTCGACCCCGACATATGTGTGCCTGCGTAGCTGGGCTACACATCCCCCCTTGGTAAAACACAAGCACTCCCGGGCTGTAAAAGACAAAAAGAACATTTTGTTTTGCATTAACAACAACATTTCAACTCTTCCCATCCGGGAGGTACGAATTCTTAAACGTTACATTTTGTACAATGAAGAATACAAAAGTATCAAAAGTATCAAAATATCAAACATGTTCATAAATACAAGATACTTGTGGAGGACCCGCACCAAAAACCTCCCACGTGGGTCCTGGGTGGGCTGCAGGACTTCTGACTGCAGACCTCACTCTAGGCCCACCATACTAGTTTTTCTTCAGAGGTTGATAGTAATGGTTTTATGTGAAACCAAGATAATGCACCGTAGCGCAACTATTTACAAGTGAAAGTTTTTGGGCTGGCATAGTCCACAGCCATGCAGTCCATTGGCATGGTTAAAACACATTTCAAATAATTACATTAATACTTTTTCAAACTTTATACAATCTTCAGATGCAATAAACCCTATCTGAGTCTTGCTGCTATCTCTGCTGTCATATCTTTGACAGGGGCGACCACCAGAAACCGGGAATAGTGATCCACCATGGTCAGGGCATATGTGTATCCTGACCTGCTTGGGGACAACTTGACGTGATCCAATGCCACGATCTCCAAGGGACGAGTCGTCCGGATAGGCTGCAAGGGTGCCTTCTGGCTACTGTAGTCTTTTCGCCTGAGGCCACAGGGTCCACAGTTCCGGCACCACTTCTCGATGGAGCTGCGCATCCCTACCCAGTAGAACCGGCACCTCAACAGGGTCTCCAGCTTTCTCCAGCCAAAGTGTCCTGCTTGATCGTGGTATGCAGCACCATTTGGATGTCTGCTCTCGGGACCACTATTTGCCAAACCATCTCATGGTCCTTGGGTCGACGTATCTCCTGCACAACTTCTCACGGTATATGAACAACCGGCTTCTCTCGTTCCACAGGAGCTTTGCTGGCATGGATGCATCTTTCTCCAAGGAGGAACCTTCCTGTTTTATCAACTCCTTGATACGGCTGACCACGGGATCGCTGTCCTGAGTCTCCTTCCAGCTGTGATGAGGTAAAGGGTTCAACATCTCACCACACCGCTTCCTGTAGACTCGTTGCTCTTGGACCATCCCATTTCGGTGGAACGCAGGTAGCTCGATTTCTTCCAGATCGTCTGACTCTTCCTCCGTGTCAGATTCATGCGGCATTCTGGACAAGACGTCCGCGTTAGCATTTTTACGGCCCGCTCTGTATTTGATGGTAAACTGGTAGTTTGATAACCGAGCCATCCAACGTTGCTCCATGGCTCCCAGCTTGGCTGTTTCCAGATGCGTCAAGGGGTTGTTGTCTGTAAACGCAGTGAACCGGTTGGAGGCAAGGTAATGTTTAAATCTTTCGGTAATGGCCCAGACCAGCGCCAGGAACTCCAGTTTGAAGCTGCTATAGTTTTCCGGATTCCTCTCAGTTGGCCTGAGTTTTCTGCTGGCATATGCGATGACTTTTTCTTGGCCGTTCTGCGTCTGACTGAGGACCGCTCCTAATCCTTCGTTACTGGCATCTGTGTATAGCAGGAACGGTTGGCTGTAATCTGGGTAGGCTAAGATTTCATCGTCGGTAAGGATCTCTTTCATCTCTTTGAATGCCTCAGCTTGTTCTTTTCCCCAATTGAATGGAAGGTTTCTGCTCTTAAGAGGTTGTCCTACCAGGAGGTCCTGCAAAGGTGCCGCCTTCTTAGTGTAATCTTTTACAAACCTCCTGTAGTAACCTGTTAATCCCAGGAACTGACGCACCTCTTTTAAGTTCTTCGGTTCTGGCCATTTCTGAATAGCTGTGACCTTCTCGGGGTCCGGCGCTACTCCTTCGGAACTGACAATGTGTCCCAAGTACTGTACCTTCCGTTTGAGCAGGCGGCATTTAGAGGGCTTAAGTTTCATCCCAAACTTGGACAATGACTCAAATACCTCCGCCAGGTGCTTCAGATGATCTTCATATGTCTTAGAGTACACAATTACGTCGTCCAAGTACAGCAGCACAGTTTCGAAGTTGAGATGTCCCAGACAGCTCTCCATCACCCTCTGGAATGTTCCTGGGGCACTGCTGAGACCAAACGGCATCCTGTCGAACTCGCAGAGTCCCATTGGGGTGGTGAAAGCAGTTTTCTCCCGGTCCTCCTCCGCCACAGCCACTTGCCAGTACCCACTAGTAAGGTCGAGGGTAGAAAAGTAGTTAGCCGTTTTCAGAGCAGCTAAGGATTCCTCTATACGTGGTAATGGGTATGCATCTTTATGTGTTATACGATTTACTTGCCTATAGTCTACACACATTCGCATGCTACCATCCTTTTTCTTCACTAGAACCAGAGGTGCTGCCCAGGGGCTACAACTATCCCTTATCACCCCGGCTTTCTTCATGTCATGCAGCATTTCCTTAGCTTTCTGATAATGGGCTGGAGGTATGGGCCTGTACCGCTCTTTGATGGGAGGATGACTGCCTGTAGGGATATGATGCTGTACTCCCTTAATGGTCCCAAAGTCAAGTGGGTGCTTGCTAAATACTTGTGCGTACTCTTGTACCACCCGTAGTACCCCTGTTTCTGGTGGACGGAAGTGGTGTCTGTCCCAATATGAAGCTGCTGACACCAGTCCGCTACCGGGGTTGCCGGATCATTATCCTCCGCTGGCTGGCGGGAGGCTAAGGACTCGGTTGTGAGGATAGAATTATTATCTACGGCATGTAATTTAGCAACTGTAGCATAACGTGGCAAATTTACTTCATCGTCCCCCCAGTTGAGAAGTCGTACTGGTACTCTCCCATTTACTACTTCCACTACCCCTCTAGCAATCATGAGTGTAGGTCTGTGTTCTGAGCGATGGGGTTCTACTACTGCTTGGTAGTTCTGTCCTCTCAGACCCATGGCTGCTCTACACCATATTAACATTTCACTCATTGGGGTATTACAATGGGGTTCGACTCTGTGACCCGTACATTACCGATTTCACCATCTGTAAGCTTCGCTTGCTGCTGGCACATCAGGGCCCGGATCTCCCTCTGGATCACTCCCTTCTGCTTTGGCTTGGCAACTTCAGCGAGCTGTTGGAGCAAAAACACAACTTCTCCCAGACAGTTACTGATAATGTTAGTACCTAGTATCACATTTAGACCATTTTCCTCATTTACAGTCCTGACTACTAGGAGTCCCTGATCCTTCAGCTCCACCCTGCCCACTTTTACATTTACGTTTTTGGCTCCAATTACTTCAACAGGGAGACCATTGGTAGCGTACACTGTCAAGTCAGGGCTCGGGGGCTGGAGGCTGTCCATGGACCAAAATTTATTGTAAAGGACGTCAGGTATGATGGTCACCTGAGATCCCGTGTCCAGCAGTGCAGGGATTGCAATCCCGTCCAGAATCATGGACAGGTAGGGCCGTCCACCCACGAACCTGCGGTTCCAGTCTAAGGGGCCTGATGAATCTACTCCTGGGTGTTGGCCCTCTGACCCAGGATCGGCTCGTTTAAAGGACATTGCTGAGCCATATGACCTTTTTGGTTGCAGCGGTAGCAGACGATCTCCGGCGAGGATGGTGTTGCTCCGGAGTCGCTCCTGGGGGTGGCGTGGTCCTCCTCTGGTGTGGCGACGTCCTCCATTTCCTCCGGTTCATCCAAGGGACATCCTCCGGACAGTCGGCTAGTTGGATCTTCCCTCCTTCCTCTTTCCGCAGTTGCAGGGCCTCCATTACAGTGGCCAAGTTCTTAGTCAGCTGGCGCACTTCTGAGCGCAGACATTCCAACTCACTAGGGGGCGCCACCTGCATTGTAGCTTCTGCCACCTGCGGGGAAAAGGTGGGTACTGCCGGCTTTAGAATGGCTTCACCCGGGTGATACTGATTTGCCACCTCAGGCTTTTCCAGGGTTCGCAGTCCCTTTATTGCCATGTCCTTTAGAGCATCAAAAGTGGCATCTGGATGATCCAAAGACCACCAGTTTACAGTCCTGCCTTCCTCTGGAGACCTCAGTCCCCGCACGAATTGCTCTTTTAACATTTGGCTCTCATCAATGGGACTTGTGGGGTTAGCCTGCTTGAGAGCTCGCAGGGCCCCCTGTAGTCGGCAGGCATAGTCCCTAATACTGTCACCCGGTCCCTGGAAGCACTGATAAAATGCCATCCGGAGATCCGTTTCTGTGTGGTCCTCGAAGATGGCCTGTAGCTTTAAGAGTATCGCAGGTACCGACTCCTGGGCTGCAATGGGCCAAGTCTCTACTTCTCTCTCAGCCGCACCAGCTAACTGTCCTATTACCACAGCAGCTTTTTGCTTTTCAGTCATTGAATACATATCCAAAATACTACATATTTTCCGTTTAAATCCTGGCAGGGTGCCTGGCTCGCCGCTGTACTGGGGGAGCCACTTCGCTCCAGGCATGTATGGGAGGGTTAGCGGCATTAGCGGGACCACCGGGCCAGGTGAGGGGCCTGCACCCCCACCTGCGGTACGACGCCAAGCGGTGGGCTATTGGGGCCTCCGGCGGGGGCCGCTCCGTCTGCCGGTTGCTGCGACATATTGGTGCCCCCAATTGCACGTTTCGGATCCTGTTCGTGACGCCAAAGTTAGTTGTTGCGACCACGCACCACAATTGTGGATACCAGGGCTATGGGGTACTCGGAGCCGAGCCCATGGGCATCTATGGGAGTTGTCACTGGTAGCGGTGGCTCGGTCCGTGGCCCTGGCGGTCGTGCAATGGGGGAATATTTACAGGGGATTATTAGGATAGTTCGTGACGCCACCTGTGGTTTCTGGTAATTTGTACCAGCGCTGCTGTAAGGGTCTTCACAGGGGATGTTATGGGGCAGCTTGGTAGTAAGTCTCCCACAGGTGAGACGTGTCCCTGGAAGTCTATGGTGGTGATGATGCAGGGGTAGTAAGAATCCAGTCACACACAAGGTAGTTCCTTTTCATACCTTTTACTGATGATGGTTCAAGCAGATCCCAGGGAGCTGGTCGGGGTGGAGAGTGCACATTCCGGTAACAGCTGAGCAGGTTAGAGGCCTCCTTAACTTCAATGTACATGTGAGTCCAACTTGCCTGAAGCGAAGTTAACTCTGAAACTCCAGCTTTCTCAATAGCTGTACTGCCCGGCCAACGTTGTGGTGGAGCCTTCTAAGTGATGAAACTAAGTCCTTACTTTTGTCGTGCACTTGACTCAAAGTCCCTGTTCCACCTGACTCCGGTTACGTATTGACACTTAGGGCTGCTCTCTGCGACCTGTAGTCCAGATGCCTCCGGTAATCTTGTTACTAAGCTTGAAGCTGTAGCAACGCCTCGGACTCCGGTGTCCGGCAATTTAGTGCAGGCAATCCAATACCTAAAGCACTTCTCTATCTTCTCACTGCCCTTCGCCCTGCTCTCGCTCTTAGCACAAGCAATTGTAACTTCGATGGTAATGTCAGCTTTCTTCTAGAGCTCGCTGAGCAGATCTCAGTATCCTCCTTCCTCCAGCTTCTGTTGAGGTACTGATTAAGGGTAGCTCTGACTAGGCTAGGATGATCCACTTCACCCGTACTAGCCTCCACTTGCTTGTCAGGTGAGCTACGTTAACTCTGCGAGGATCCAGTCCTCCCTTCTCTCTCTCTCTCCAAGTCCAGACTCCACTGGTACTGAACTGCACTGTCCGAAGACAGGAAACTGACTGAACTACACTGTCCTGAGACAGGAAGCTTGACTCAGCTCTGCTACGTGTCACCACCTCCTATACCCCTGGTGGGTGTGTCTAAAAGTGTGAGTGAAGTGCATAGATATCAAGCTTTGCTGTTACCTTCCTGTGCACTTTCCTGGACTTTATGTGTGCCTGCGTAGCTGGGCTACACACTTACTTTCCATTATACTTTATATTTCAATACCATACAAGATCTCTGTTTGTTATCAGTTAATAGGAGCAGTATTGATTACCTCCAGAATCCTGCCAGACAAGGGGTCCAATTTGTCAAAGCTTTTATGTCAATATTCTGACATAAAAGACTTTGAAAAGTTGCATAATTTCGGTGCAACTGGATTCTGCACTAAAATTTTGCGACCCTTGGCATACTCATGCCATTTTTGCCCAGCTTTAACAAAGTGAGCGGAGCTGCTGTGGAACAAGAATGTGACGACTGCCACTTTTCAAATTCATGATGAGCGGCAGCATTTGCTGGGACTGGAGTAGGATTTGCGGGGAGTTGCACACAGAGGAGTATGCCACTCGTCCAACGTTCTTGATTCATGAAGAGGTGTGCACCTTTTCATGAATCCGTAATATCTGACTCCAGAACATCTCCTCATGACCGGCCTGAACAACAGAATGTACTTAACACAAGGCTTGTATCCAGCTGGCATAAGATAAACTTCATGGACTTCATGCATTGTAGCAAACTATTAGGAAAGGAGAGTGATGTATGTTCAATAATGCAGCCTGTTGATAAGATCTGCTGGATGTGATGTGGAGAATCGTTTTGTGTCTATGAACTGTTACCATCCTGTTCTTGATAACAAGAAATATCATTCCACACACTGAACATTTTGTTTCACTATGACACAAGTACTTTTTCATGTGTTTTTCATTTGTAGAATTCTGTTTTTATTTTGGACTTGAACCTGGATTTTGCACATTGACACCTATCCTGACCTTGTTATTCTTTTTGTGTCTGCTCTGTGTTTAATTTATTAGCATATGTATACAAAGTTAAAGCACAATTTCACTTTAACTCTTTTCATTGTGAGTGTAAGTAACAAATATTTGCTCAGTCCCAGCAGCGCTCGCTTCCTTGTTTTTAAAGGAGCAGTGCATGCATTTTGCTAAATGCCCTCAGCTTGTTGATGAGAGGCATTTAGCATAAGTGGTACACCTGCAAGCTGGCTCCCAGTCAACAGTTGGGAGCCATCTTGTATAAAAGACTCCTATAGGGAGTTGCCAAGAAATGTGTAGAATAATTAGTAAGATCTACTACTAGTGAATTTGAGGTCCCCTGCAGTGACTTTGAAAACTTAGGCAAGAAAGTGAAAGAACTGGGAGCACAGGTGGTCTTCTCTTCCATCTTTCCAGTGGATTGCCATGGAACAAGGAGGTGGAATAAGATTCTGTCTACTGTTGTGAATAGGCTGGAAATGAGTTCTGAGACAAAGCTCCCTCTAGTGGTTACAAACGGTACTGGACTGTCCAGTGAAGATTGTGAGGATTGGGAATCAGGTGTTACTGACTGGTCTTATATAAGGGAGTCACCTTCCCATCAGGGTTGCCGGTGATCAATTGTTCTGGTCTCAATCCTTGATTCCTGTTTCCTTGGAAGCCTGCTGTGTTGTGTCTGAATCTCCTGCTAACAGATAAGACATTTTCTTCTTTTTGTTTTTGTGCTTGATTTTTGCATTTTGTCCTGCACTTCTGTGGGGGCCTTCAGGGTCCCCTCGGGGGGCTTTTGCCTCTCAGTTCAGTTCAGCCACTGATGTTTGTACATTTGCTTTTTCCAGTTTTCTCAGTGGCTGCTGTTTTGTTTTTGGTTACACCAGAGAACTAATTTAGGTGGTAGAGGTCGTGTGATCTCAGGTGTTTTTGAAATTAGTAGAGTTGGTGCTTTTCAGGGTTTTTTGGGATTGCAGTAAGTGCTCTTCCTATCCTTTTCTATTTAGTAAGTTTGGGCCCCAACGTTTGCTCATACTATTTTCTGTCTGTGTCAGTATTTCTTCTTGTCTAACCGCCATTACATGTTTGGGGGCTTTCTATGTTCTTTGGGGATCTGCTCCGGGGAAGATAGCTTTCCTCTTTCTATCTTTAGGTGTAGTTAGTTTCTCAGGCTGTGACGAGGCGTCTAGGACCAACGTAGGAACGCTCCACGGCTGCCTCTAGTTTGGTGGTTAGTCAGGGTACTGCAATCTCATAGTTTCCAACTGCTCTGGTGTATTTCCTTTTTGCCTGCTCTCCTCAGCTACCAAATCATAACAGTATCACCGGCCTAAACTGAAAATTATATGGTACTCACAGAAGGGAAAATATTGTGAAAGAAAAAAGTTGTCAGAGTTTTCAGAGATTTTTTTTTTCTGTTTGTTGCATTTTTTTTTTTCCCTCTGTATCTCTGGGTGCTGAGGAGGATTTTTTTCTCTCAATGGAGTTTGCACAGTTGTCTGGCCGTGTGGATCAGCTTGCCACTGAAGTTCGGAGTATTGCTACCTATCTTGCTAGGTTGCCTGTTGTGGAACCTAGGATTCCCATGCCAGATTTGTTTTTAGGGGATCGAGCTAAGTTTCTGAATTTCAAAAATAACTGTAAATTGTTTTTTGCCTTAAAATCTAAGTCCTCAGGGAACGCAGCGCAGCAGGTTCAAATTGTCATCTCTCTCCTGCGTGGCGACCTCAGGATTGGGCTTTTTCCCTGACACCTGGGGATCCTGTTTTGAGTGATGTTGATGCTTTTTTCAGGCTTTGGGGTTATTGTACGATGAGCCTAATGTCACTGATCAAGCTGAAAAAACTTTGTTGGCATTAAGTCAGGGGCTTGAGGACGCTGAGTTATACTGTCAGAGATTCCGTGGGTGGGCAGTCCTGACCAAATGGAATGACGACGCTTTGGCAGCTCTTTTTCGGAATGGACTGTCAGATAAAGTAAAGGATGTTATGGTGGGATTCCCTGTTCCCTCTGGTCTCAATGATTCTATGTCATTAGCGATTCAAATTGACAGACGTTTGCGTGAGCGGAAAGGTATGCGTGGAATAATGTTGCCTTGTGAACCTGCTTCTGAATCCATGCAGTGTGATAGAGTGGTTTCTGGGGCACAGCGTCATGAATTTCGAAAGCGCAATGGGTTATGTTTCTACTGTGGTGATGCCTCTCATGCTATTTCTGTCTGCCTAAGCGGGGAAGACGTTTTGCTCGCTCAGTTGTCTTGGGTAGTGTTCAGACTAAGTTTTTGTTAACTGTTACTCTGATATGCTCTCTGTCCTCATTTTCTGCTCAGGCTTTTGTTGATTCTGGAGCAGCTATTAACCTGATGGATTTTGATTTTGCTAAACGTTGTGGGTTTCCCTTGATACCCCTACGGAAGTCTATTCCCCTACTGGGGATCGATTCTACCCCTTTGGCTGAGAATAAACCTCAGTTCTCTACTCAGGTGATAATGAGGGTAGAACCTGATCATCAGGAGAGTTGCAAATGTTTGGTTCTGTATAATCTGCATGACATTATCGTACTGGGTTTCCCTTGGTTACAGTCTCATAATCCTGTTTTGGATTGGAAATCTGTGTCTGTTACCAGTTGGGGCTGTCAATGTGTTAATACCAACACTCCTGTTTTTTCTGCCTCCCCCCAGGCTCAGGATGTTCCTGACTTTTTGATTGATTTTTCTGATGTGTTTAGCGAAAGTAAATCTGCATCCTTGCCCCCCCATAGGAGCTATGACGGCGCTATTGAATTAGTGCCTGGTAGTAAATTCCCTAAAGGTCGCCATTTTAACTTGTCTGTACCTGAACATGACGCTATGCGGTCTTATATCAAGGAGTCATTGGAGAAGGGTCATATCAGACCATCCTCTTCACCCTTAGGTGCCGTTTTTTTCTTTGTGGCCAAAAAGGATGGTTCATTAAGGCCGTGTATTGATTATCGTCTCTTGAACAATATTACTGTGAAATATCAATATCCGTTATCCTTGATCTCTGATCTGTTTTCCAGGGGGAAAAACGCTACTTGGTTTACCAAGCTTGACCTCAGGGGGGCATATAACCTTATTCGCATTAAGCACGGGGATGAATGGAAGACGGCATTTAATACCCCTGAAGGGCATTTTGAGTACCTTGTGATGCCCTTTGGGCTCACTAATGCTCCTTCTGTCTTCCAGTCCTTCATGAATGACATTTTCAGGGATTTTGTGGATACATTTCTGATTGTTTATTTGGATGATATCTTGATTTTTTCCAATGACTGGGACTATCATGTAAAACATGTTCGGACTGTGTTCCAGATTTTGAGAGAGAATGCTCTGTATGTGAAGGGATCAAAGTGTCTTTTTGGCGTTCAGAGGATCTCATTTCTGGGTTTCATTTTGTCCCCATCTGTTATTGAAATGGACCCGGTCAAAGTTCAGGCTATCTGTGATTGGGTCCAACCTACTTCTTTAAAGGCTCTTCAAAGATTCTTGGGTTTTGCCAATTTTTATTTTAAATTTATTGGTAATTTCTCTGTTATTGTTAAACCATTAACTGATTTGACCAAAAAGGGTTCTGATGTGGTGAATTGGCCTCCTGAGGCAGTCTCTGCATTTCAGGAACTTAAGCAAAGATTCACTTCTGCTCCTGTTCTACGGCAGCCTGATGTTTCTCTACCATTTCAGGTGGAGGTTGATGCCTCTGAAATTGGGGCAGGTGCCGTTTTGTCCCAAAGAGATCCAGAGACCTCTAAAAGTAACCCTTGTGCCTTTTTCTCTCGAAAATTTTCTCCCACTGAACGTAATTATGACGTGGGTAATCGGGAGTTATTAGCCATGAAGTGGGCTTTTGAAGAGTGGAGACATTGGCTGGAGGGAGCCAAACATCAGGTGGTGGTCCTTACTGACCATAAGAATCTAGTTTATCTGGAATCTGCCAAGCGACTTAATCCTAGACAGGCCAGGTGGGCCTTGTTTTTCACACGTTTTAATTTTGTGGTTTCATTTCTTCCTGGCACTAAAAATGTTAAGGCGGATGCCCTCTCGAGGAGTTTCCTTGCGGACTCTCCTGAGTTCCCTGTTGGGAAATTGTTTGTCCCGGACCAGTGGAAAAAGAGTGTAATGTCTGAGATTCATTGTTCCGCATTGGCCGGTCATCCCGGAATTTTTGGTACCAGGGACTTGGTTGGTCGGTCCTTTTGGTGGCCTACCTTGTCTCGTGATGTCAGGGAGTTTGTGCAGTCCTGCGGGACTTGCTCTCGCTCCAAGCCTTGCTCTCGTTCTAGTGGTTTGTTTATGCCATTACCGGTGCCCAAGAGACCATGGACCCATATCTCTATGGATTTCATTTCCGACCTCCCTGTTTCTCAGAGAATGACCGTCATCTGGGTGATTTGCGATAGGTTTTCCAAGATGATACATCTTGTGCCATTACCTAAGTTGCCTTCCTCCTCTGAATTGGTGCCTTTGTTCCTTCAGCACGTGGTTCGTTTACACGGCATTCCTGAGAACATTGTGTCTGACAGAGGAGTCCAGTTTGTTTCCAGATTTTGGAGGACCTTTTGTTCTAAAATTGGGTTCAATTGTCTTTCTCCTCAGCGTTTCATCCTCAGACCAATGGTCAAACTGAGAGAACAAACCAGACATTGGAGACTTATCTAAGATGCTTTGTGTCTGCTGATCAGGATGACTGGGTCTCTTTTTTGCCTTTGGCTGAGTTTGCTCTTAATAATAGGGCTAGCTCTGCCACTTTGATGTCTCTATTTTTCTGTAATTCTGGGTTTCACCCTCGATTTTCTTCTGGACAGAAGGAGGCTTCTGTCTGCCCGGGTGTTGACTCTGTTGTGGAGCGTATGCAACAGATTTGGGACCAGCTAGTGGAGAGGTTGTCCCTCTCTCAGGAGAGGGCCCAGCGGTTTGCTAACCGGCATAGGACTGATGGTCCTCGGTTTAAAGTGGGGGACTTGGTCTGGTTGTCCTCAATAAATATTCCTATGAGAGTGGCATCTCCTAAATTTAAGCCTAGGTTCATTGGACCTTATAAGATCATGGAGATTCTTAACCCTGTTTCTTTTCGTTTGCTTCTTCCAGGGACATTTAAGATCCATAACGTGTTCCACAAGTCCTTTTTGAAGAGGTTTGTTGAGCCAGTGGTTCCTACTACTGTGCCTCCTGACCCTGTTTTGGTTGAGGGCAATCTGGAGTATGTGGTTGAGAAAATATTGAATTCTCGTTTTTCTAGACGGAAACTCCAGTATTTGGTTAAATGGAGAGGTTATGGTCAGGAAGACAATTCTTGGGTGTTTGCTTCGGACATCCATGCTAGGAGACTCATCCGTGCGTATCATAGAACTCATCCTGACCGACCTGGTTGCTCAAATGAGGGTTCGGTGACCCCTCCTCAAGGGGGGGGTACTGTTGTGAATAGGCTGGAAATGAGTTCTGAGCAGAAGCTCCCTCTGGTGGTTACAAACGGTACTGGACTGTCCAGTGAAGATTGTGAGGATTGGGAATCAGGTGTTACTGACTGGTCTTATATAAGGGAGTCACCTTCCCATCAGGGTTGCCGGTGATCAATTGTTCTGGTCTCAATCCTTGATTCCTGTTTCCTTGGAAGCCTGCTGTGTTGTGTCTGAATCTCCTGCTAACAGATAAGACATTTTCTTCTTTTTGTTTTTGTGCTTGATTTTTGCATTTTGTCCTGCACTTCTGTGGGGGCCTTCAGGGTCCCCTCGGGGGGCTTTTGCCTCTCAGTTCAGTTCAGCCACTGATGTTTGTACATTTGCTTTTTCCAGTTTTCTCAGTGGCTGCTGTTTTGTTTTTGGTTACACCAGAGAACTAATTTAGGTGGTAGAGGTCGTGTGATCTCAGGTGTTTTTGAAATTAGTAGAGTTGGTGCTTTTCAGGGTTTTTTGGGATTGCAGTAAGTGCCCTTCCTATCCTTTTCTATTTAGTAAGTTTGGGCCCCAACGTTTGCTCATACTATTTTCTGTCTGTGTCAGTATTTCTTCTTGTCTAACCGCCATTACATGTTTGGGGGCTTTCTATGTTCTTTGGGGATCTGCTCCGGGGCAGATAGCTTTCCTCTTTCTATCTTTAGGTGTAGTTAGTTTCTCAGGCTGTGACGAGGCGTCTAGGACCAACGTAGGAACGCTCCACGGCTGCCTCTAGTTGTGGTGGTTAGTCAGGGTACTGCAATCTCATAGTTTCCAACTGCTCTGGTGTATTTCCTTTTTGCCTGCTCTCCTCAGCTACCAAATCATAACAGGCTACGTTGATGGTGCCGTCAGCAAGGATTTGGATTTCTGGATCATGGAGTGAATTACCTATACGATGGACTACTTGCTAGAGATGAGGTGCACCTTACAAAGACTGGAAAATATGTATTTGGAAGTCGCGTTGCTACAATGATCAGGAGAGCTTTAAACTAGAACTATGTGGGAAGGGAATCAAAAGGCCAGAAAAAGCCATACACCTGACAAATACTATTGAGAACTCTGCTATTAGAAGTGGAAGAGAAGAACAAAGACAAAAAAAATCTAAATAATAAAAATATTGTAAAAAGAAAAACCAATCACAAACTAAAATGTTTCTATACGAATGCACAAAGCATGGGCAACAAACAAGGAGAACTGGAACTATTAACGCAGGAAAAGAAATATGTCATTGGAATCACTGAAACTTGGTGGGACGATACACATGATTTGAATGCAAGGCTAGAAAGATACAACTTATTTGCAAGAAACAGACTTGAGAAACGAAGAGGAGGTGTCTCATTGTATGTTAGAAAAGCATATATCTGCACAGATAATGAAGCTTCAGAGACTGGGAGTTCTGTGGAAACTGTGTGGGTAAGAATACAAGGAGAGAACAATGGAAAGGACACCATTGTAGGTGTTTACTACAGGCCGCCTGTGCAAGCTGAAGATATGGATGAACTCTTTATGCATCAAATGGCCAAGTTCTCCAAAAAGTATGACATAGTTGTCATGAGAGATTTCAACTATCCAGACATTTGTTGGGAATCTCTCTCTGGTAAAACTAACAGGTCAAACAAATTCTTATCCTCTCTTGCTGACAACTTTATCTTCCAAAAGGTAGGGGAGAAAACGAGGGGATCTGCTACCTTGCAGCTAATCCCTATAAACAGGGAGGAAATGGTTGAGGAGGTAAGAGTGGCTGGGACCCTAGGAGGTAGAAACCATGCTATTTTAGAATTTTGGATAACTAGAGGAGAAAGACCTGTGAAGACTCAGACTTCAAGGTTAGATTTCAGAAAGGCAGATTTTAAGGGACTCAGAAAGAGAATTGGAGGAATCCAATGGCTGGATATCCTTAAGAACAAAAATGTCCAGGAAGGATGGAAAATCTTGAAAAATTAGATTCTCAAAGCACAATCGTTAACAATTCCGAAATGAGGGAAGAATAGGAAGCATTTAAGGAAACCTGGATGGATGAACACAGAACTTAAACACATGCTAAAAAGGAAGAAAGAAATGTTTATCAAATGGAAAGAGGGAGGCATATCTAAAGAAGAATATAATGCTGTCTGCAAAACCTGCAGGGCATGAATCAGATTATTAAAGCTGACAATGAGTTAAGGCTTGCAAGAGATGTCAAAAGCAATAAAAAAGGATTTTGGGGATATGTGAAAAGTACAAGAAAAGTCAAAGATGCTATAGGATTTTTACAGGATGAAAATGATGAAATGGTAAGAAAGGATGTTGAGAAGGCCGAACTTTTAAATTCCTATTTTGCATCTGTTTTCTCTCAGAAAGGAAATGTAACTTCAACTGATCTTCACTGTCCTTTTAATGGACTAGAAGAATCCAGGATATCTATAAACAGAAAGATAGTGAGGAAACACTTAGCTAACATAAATTAATTCAAGTCTCCAGGTCCAGATCAATTACACCCCAGAGTACTGAAGAAATTTTTGAACCATTCTTCATAATCTTTGAAAATTCTTGGAGAACAGGAGAAGTTTCAGAAGACTGGAGAAGAGCAAATGTTGTTCCCATCTTCAAAAAGGGGAAGAAGGTGGACCCAGGGAACTATAGGCCAGTGAGTCTGACTTCTATATCTGGAAAGATCTTTGAACAAATTATTAAACAACATGTATGTAAGTACCTGGATAAGAATGAAGTGATTAAACAAAGTCAGCATGGGTTTGTAACTAATAAGTCATGTCAGACTAACTTAAATTCCTTCTATGACAGAATCACTGACTGGGTGGATCAGGGTAATGCTGTAGATATAGTATATCTTGACGTCAGCAAAGCACTTGATAAAGTATCTCACACAATCCTTATTGAAAAAATGACTAAGTATGGATTGGACAAGGCAACTGTTAGGTGGATTCATAACTGGCTTAGTGATCGGACCCAAAGAGTGGCCGTAAATGGATGCACATCCAGTTGGAAGAATGTCTCAAGGGCTCTGTCCTGGGCCCTGTATTGTTCAACATCTTTTTCAATGATTTAGATGAAGGAATTGAGGGTAAACTGATTAAATTTGCTGATGACACAAAGCTAGGAGAGATAGCTAATACTAGAGAAGAGAGAGAGAGGATTCAAAAATATATAAATAAACTGGAGCAGTGGGCATCAACTAACAGAATGGTTTTTAACAGGGAAAAATGCAAAGTACTACATCTGGGCAATAAAAATTAAAAAAGCATGTACAGAATGGGAAGAATAGGGCTAAGCGACAGCACATGTGAAAAAGACTTGGGTATACTAATAGATCACAGACTGAACATGAGTCAATAGTGTGATGCAGCAGCAAAAAAGGCAAATACAATTCTGGGATGTATTAACAGAAGCATACAGTCTAGATCACGTGAAGTCATTATTGCCCTCTACTCCTCTTTGGTCAGACCTAATGTGGAATATTCTGTCCAGTTTTGGGAACCACATTTAAAAAAGACATCAACAAACTGGAACAAGTTCAGAGAAGAGTGACCAGAATGGCGACCGGTCTGCAAACCATGTGCAATGAGGAACAGTTACAGGATTTGGGAATGTTTAGCTTGCAAAAAAGAAGACTGAGAGGAGACTTAATAGCTGTCTACAAATATCTCAAGGGTTGTCACATTGTAGAATGATCATCTTTATCTAATTTGCACAAGGAAAGACTAGAAGCAATGGGATGAAACTGAATGGGAGGAGACACAGATTAGATATTAGAAAAAACTTTTTGACAGTTAGGGTGATCAGTGAGTGGAATAGGCTGCCACGAGAGGTGGTGAGTTCTCCTTCAATGAAAGTCTTCAAACAGAGGCTGGACAGACATCAGTCTGGGATGATTAAGTGAATCCTGCTTTGAGCAGGGGGTTGGACCAGATGACCCAGGAGGTCCCTTCCAACTCTACCATTCTATGATTCTATGGTACTGGTGCTGCCAGTGTCCTGAACCTGTATCCCTGGTCCCGGTGAGGCCAGTCTTGTATTTGTAGTCCCCTGGTTCTGGTGTGGCCAGTGCTGTATCCAAAGTCTCCTGGTCCTGGTGAGGGACCTCACCACTAGAGGCTCCAGTGAACACCAAGGTAGTTGATTAGTTATGCCCCTTCCTGGGTAGGTCCAGCACTGTTGCACAGTGGGTCTACAAATCTACATGCGCCATGGTTGGACGTAACACAGAAAAGTAATAGATTGTTAAAAGTTTTACAACAGGATGTGGCACTATGAAAATTACTAAAATATTCGGGGTGATCATAGAACCATCAAAAGTTTTGTTACAAATAGTCAACAAGGTCGCAAAAAATGTGTGGAGTAAAAAAGATGCACATTAACTATCAAAGATTTGAGAAGAATCAAACGTGAAGTGACCAGGAAGCCGTTATCCTCCAGTGCTGTTATATTCCAGAACTGCAACCTCCCTGGAGGGCCCAGAAGTACAAGGTGTTCAGTGCTCAGAGACATAGCGGAGGAAAGGAAGGTTGAAACTTGACCTCTACTGAACAATGCACAGAATTGCAAATGTCAAAACTGAGCAAAGAAATATCTGAAGAATTTTTAAAGGTTTTATGGATTGATGAGATAAGAATGATTCTTGATGGACCAGATCGATGGGCATGTGGCTGAATCAGTAACAGGCATAGATAGACCTCCACTTCGACTCAAACGCTAGCAAGGTGGGGTACTGCTATGGGCTTGTAAAATTAAAGATGGGCAAGTTGAGCCTTTTGTGGTTGGAGAAGGACTTAAAACTTACTCCCAAACCTACTGCTAGTTTTTAGAAGGCACTTTCTTCAAGCACTAGTACAAGTCTGCATTTTTCAAGAAAACCATGATTTTTATGCCGGACATGCATATTTTTGCAATGCTCCATTGCATGCATTGAAGTCTCCACTGAGTGACTGCCACTAAAAGACTTAAGAACTGGTGGCATCTTCTGTAATGGGAGATTTACGGTGAAGGAAAACAGTTGCCTCTCTAAACAGTGTCTGGGAAGTTGTGGTTGGTGTTGACCAAAAAGTTCATAATCAATAGATTAAGAAACTGATAGACTCAATGGAATGAAGGCGTATGACTGTCATTCAAAAGAAGGGAAGTTATCTTGATCACTGATTTTTTTTTTATGTGAGAGATGTACGAGGGGGGCCTGAAAAGTTCGAGGCCCACCCATGAAATCTTTTTTGCATGGTGTTGTTTTGCAATGCAATCTCTTATTTACTTTGTTGAATGGTCTCATGATGAGCAATCTTGATTTATTTACATTTTTTTTTTCCGTGACAGCATTTTCAAGTTTGGTGGCAAGGCTGAAATATGGGAATAGATAAATTGGCAAAGCGAGCAGTCATTCAATACCTTCAGAAAGAAGGACTGACACCATTGGAAATTCACAAGGACATGCTGGAGACATTAGGGGACAATGCTCCTTCTTATACAATGGTGAAAAAGTGGGTTGCAGATTTCAAGCCGGGACAGACATCAATTGAAGATGCTGCACCCAGTGTTCGTCCCTCAACCGCATGCACAGAAGAAAATTTTCAAAAAAGTGCAAGACATTGTAATGGCAGATCAACGGGTCAAACAGCGGCACATTGCACAATGTGTGGGCATATCAGTGGAGAGGGTTGGCCATATCCTAACACAGCTGCTGAACATGCATAAAGTTTCGGCCCGATGGGTGCCCAGACTTTTGACATTAGAGAACAAACATCTGAGAGAACTTAGCTCTGCGGAAAATGTGCAACTGTTTGAAGCTGATATTCAACTTTTTATGCAGAGATTTGTTACAATGGATGAAACTTGTGTACACCACTTTTGACCAGAGTGAAAAGAAGACTCAAAACAGTGGAAACATCCCACCTCCCCACGCCCAAAAAGGCAAAGGTGGTTCCATCCACTGGCAAGGTGATGGCATCAGTGTTGTGGGATTCCAAGGGTGTCATTCTTCTGGAGTTCCTCCAGAAAGGTCAAACCATAAATGGGGAATATTATGCAGCTCAGATTCATCTTCTGAGGTCATCAATTAAGGAAAAACGTCGAGGGATGCTGTGGAAAGGGGTGTTGTTTCACCAGGACAATGCGCCAGTTCACACATCAGCTGTTGCAATGGCTGCAATTCACTTCTGTGGTTTCCAACTGCTTCAGCACCCACCCTATTCCCCTGATTTGGCTCCCTCAGACTATCACCTATTTCCACAGATGAAAAAGCACCTTTGTGGAAGTCGTTTTCCTTCTGATGAAGCAGTCATAGACGCCGTAAAGGAGTTTTTGGAGGAGCAAGACGGAACGTTCTACCACAGTGGACTAATGAAACTCCAAGAGCGATGGCATACCTGTGTGACCCTCAAGGGCGACTATGTAGAGAACTGACAGTAAAAATTTTGACCCACGGTCACTACTTCTGGGTCGGACCTCGAAATTTTCAGGCGCCCTCGTATGTTTGTATATTTTGAGTTGTTTGGGTATTATTCTCACTTTAGCAGATGAAAATAATTGAGATGCGAAAATTTAAATTTTTTATTTAGTTGAATAATAATTCTTCACACACAAATATGCTCCTAAGGGTGCATTCAGGTGGCCGTATAAATTGGACAGAGATCAGACTACAATGCTCGGACTGGCTGAGGCTCTCTTGACCCCAGCGTGACAGCTGCATATACCGTAAATACTGTATATGAAGCTGTCATGCTTTGGTTGGTAGAGTCGCGGCCAGTCCTTGCATTGCAGTCCGATCTTTGTCCGATTTATATGGCCATATGACTGCACCCTAAGTGAGACGAAAACTTCACTTTTACTTTCCTAAATATGTTCATTAACCTTTTGGATTGACTGACAGCACTGAAGTTGTTCAATAATAAAATTAATCATCAGAAATACAAATTGCATAATAACTGTGCAGTGTGCACACAACGTAAATTTAGCTATGGAGCAACATGGTAATCCCTGTGCTATGAAATCATTGTGTTGACTATCCAGGTTGTGTGACATAACTATATACAGTATGCAATAACTCTGCTGCAACATCACTAAGTAAATTAGTCCTGTATTATAACATCACTGTGTTTATTATCTCTGTGCTGTGGCAGCATTATGTACAGTGGCATGTAAAAGTTTGGGAACCCCTGGTCAAAATTATTGTTATTGTGAACAGTTAAGCAAGTTGAGGATGAAATGAGCTCTAAAAGGGCTAAAGTTAAAGATGGCATTTTAAATTTTAAAAATTTCAAAAAGGAAAATGAGTTGATGTAAAAGGTTGAGCACCCTTGGAGATTTGCTTGCTCAAATAACTTTGACCAAGATTTCAGACCTTAATTAGCCTGTTAGGGTTATGACTTGTTCACTATCATTGTTAGGAAAAGCCAGATGATGCAAATTTCCCAGCTTTATAAAAACCCAGCCTCCTCTAACCTTGCGCGAATAAACAGCAGCTATGGGTTCTTCTAAGCAGCTGCCTAGCACTCTGAAAATGAAAATGGTGGAGGCCCACAAAGCAGGAGAAGGCTATAAGAAGATAGCAAAGCATTTTCAAGTTGCCCTTTCCTCATTTCAAAATGTAATTAAGAAATGGAAGTTAACAGGAACAGCTGAGGCCAAGATAATGTCTGGAAGACCAAGCAAAATTTTAGCGAGAGCTGCTCATAGGATTGCTAGAGAGGCAAATCAGAACTCCCGCTTAACTGCAAAAGACCTTCAGAAAGGCTTAGCAGACTCTGGAGTTAGGGTACATTGTTCCATTGTTCAGAGACACCTGCACAAATATGGCCTTCATGGAAGTGTTGTCAGAAGAAAACCTCACCATAAAATTCAGTGTCTGAAGTATGCAAAAGAACATCTAAAGAAGCCTGAAGCATTTTGGAAACAAGTCATGTGGACCGAAGAGGTTAAAATAGAACTCTATGGCCACAATGATCAAAGGTATGTGTGGAGAAAAAAAAAGGCACAGAGTTTCAGGAAAAGAACATCTCGCCAAACATTAATCATGGAGGTGGATCAATCATGCTTTGGGGTTGTGTTGCAGCCAATGACAGGAGAACATTTCATTGGTAGAGTGAAGAATGTATTCAATGAAATTTCAACAAATTATTGATGGAAGATCTGGACATCATTGAAAATCTGTGGCTAGACTTGAAATTAGCAGTGTATCCAAGGCGACCCAGGAATCTCACAGAACTGGAAGAATTTTCTAAGGAATAGTGGAAGAAAATCCTTCAAACAAGAATTGATAGACTATTGGCTGGCCACGAAAAGTGTTTGCAAGCTGTGACACTTTCAAAAGGGGGTGCTACTAGATACTAACCATGCAGGATGCCCAAACTTTTACATTAGCCCATATCCCTTTTTGTAATTTGTAAACTGTAGTATACATATATATATATATATATATATATACGGTATATATATATATATATATATATATATATATATATACTAGATGGTGGCCCGATTCTAACGCATTGGATATTCTAGAATATGTATGTAGTTTATTAATGAAGATTTAAGAATAATGCAACGAAGGGTGTATATAGAGGCTTCTGGGGTGTATATAGAGGCTGCTAGGGTGTATATGTTGTGACCACGCACCACAATTGTGGGTTACCAGAGCAATGGGGTACTCAGAGCCGAGCCCATGGAAGTCTATGGGGTTGTCACAGGTAGCGCTGGCTCGGTCTGTGGCCCTGGCGGTCAGGCGTATGTTGGGGGGTATATTTACAGGGGATAGGTATATATACAGTTCGTGACGCCACCTGTAGTTCTCTGATCACTAAGACCAGCGCTGCTGTAGATCTCTGAGGGGATGGTGTGGCAGCTAGATGTCGGGTCCCCTACAGGTGGGACTCTTCCCTCAGGGCTATGATGATGACGATGTTGTGCAGGAATACAATTAAATGAAACAGTCTCACACATCAAAGCTTCTTTCCATACCTTTTACTTCAAGTTGTTCAGGCAGGTCCCGGGAAGCTGATGAGGTAGATGGAGGATGAGTTTTGAGGTAACGGCAGAGCAGTTTAGGGGCCTCCTTTACTTTCCAATATGATGAGTCCAACCTGCATAGAGCTAAGTTCACTCTGATTTCTCCAGCTTCTCCAAAGCTGTACTGCCTGGTCAGTTTTGTGGTCGGAGCCTTCTGGTGATGGAACTAGGTTCTTGTTTTTGCTGATCAGGCTCAAAGTCCCTATTCCACCGGACCCCTGTTACGTACTGACACTCCAAGGACTGCTTGCTGCGACCTAAGGTCCAGTAAGACTCTGGTTTTTCTATCACTATGCCTAAAGCTATAGTGACACTTCGGTCGCCAGTGACCAGTGAGCAATGTGCCGAATAATCCAATCCTTAAGGCAACTCTTAGAATCCTTTTCCTCTGCGCCCTTCGACCTGCTCACTCTCTCAATATCAGCACTGACTAGGCTAGGATAATATTTGGTTATCCGTACTAGCCTCCACTACTGTACTGTCTCTTTGTATCGACAGGAATCTTGGTTCCCCAACAGGCACTAGTCCTGACTCCCTCCACTCTCTCAGGAGAACTTCAGACTCTCTTGTGCTAAAAAGGCCACTCCCCTCTACACCCTGCTGGGTGTGTCTGAAGTGGGTATGCCCCATGTAGAACCCTTAACCGTTACCTCTCCACTCATCCTCTGGTATTGTGTGCCTTACATACCAGGGCTACACATTCCCCCATGGTAAAATACAGCACTCCCGGGCTGTGAAATATAAGAAGAAATTTTGTTTTTCATTAACAATAAACATTAACTCTTCCCATCCGGGAGGTAAGGATTTCTTAAACGTTGCCATATGTACAGTAAGAAAATACAAAAAGTATTAAAGCATCAAGGCATTCAATATATACACAGTATTCTTGTGAAGGACCCGCACCAAACCTTCAACGTGGGTCCTGGGTGGGCTGCAGGACATCTGGCTGCAGACCTCGCTCAGTGCCACACCATACGGGTTTTATGTTCAGAGGTAATAGTTACAGTTTGATATAGAACCAAGAAAATGCATAAAATGCAACTATATACAAAGATAAGTTCTGGGCTGGCATAGTCCACAGCCACAAAGTCCATGTCATAATAAAAGGACACATAAATATACTTTTCACTTTAATATTTACATTATTTTACTCGAATTATTGTTGATATCGAATGGGTATCTTCCCTTTCGTGGCTCGCTCTGATCTACGTGGAGTAGCTTCAGGTATATTAATCTGTGATCTATCTGCACTGCGTAACGGCAAACTATAGAACTGTCTCAATCTTTCTATGGATCTGGCAAGCGTACTGATGGCTGGGCGGTGTGAGTCAGCTTCACCAGGGGATCCCATAGCATGGGGCGCTGCTTCTGTTGGTCCTTCCTGAGATTCTGTAGACTGAGGTGTTGCTGGAGTAGGTAACTCCTGAACTGGCTCAACTGGCACCATGGGCATAACTGGAGGTAGAACTTCCTCTTGTGGCTGATAAAACTGCAACACCGGAATTATTACCGCATCTCCCAGTCTCGGCCAATCTGCAGGGAAATCTCCCAGATCCGTGTGTATGACCTCTTCTTTTCTTTCTTCTTGATTGATGACAGAGTTCTCTTCACGAAACTTTAAGGGTTCCGGGCACAATTTCAAATGGTCTCTGGACACAGTGGATATTGTTCTTCCTCCGTCCTTACTGATGATACAAACTTTTCTGTTGTCATATTTAGAATCTTGTACAACGTAGGGTTCTTGTTCCCACTGGTTATCCAATTTGTGCATTTTCCTTTTCCTTTTCAATACCACTTCTCCAGGCATCAAAGGCTTGGCAGGAGCATTCCTGTTGTAAATATCTTCCTGTTTCTCCCGTGCCTTGTTGAGACTTTCTTCTACACAGACTTGCACTCGTCTGTACTGCTCTTGCCGATTGATGTCCCAGTTTTCAACGGCGTCGTCTGCCTCCGGTTCTACCACTCCAAGTTCTAAATCCATTGGTAGTCTTCCGGGCCTTGCTCTCATAAGATAGGCTGGAGTGCAGTTAGTGGAACTTACAGGTTTATGGTTATACAAGTCAACCAAATCAGGTAGTAAGTCCGGCCATCGATTTCTGTCTTCCAACGGTATGGATTTCAACAAATCAAGGACAATGTGGTTCATTTTCTCGCAAAGACCGTTGGTTTGAGGGTGGTATGGTGTTGTTCTAATTTTCTTGCACCCATACATGTGACAGAATTCTTGAATAAATCAGCTTCGAAAGCAGGTCCTTGATCGGTTAATACTTGCTCCGGATACCCATGCGGTCTACAGAAGCTTGCTTGAAAGGTTTTTGCTGCCGTCACTGCTGTCTGATCCTTAACTGGAACAACACCAGAAATCTAGAGTAATGGTCCACCATGGTCAAGGCGTATGAGTATCCAGATCTACTTGGCGACAGTTTGACGTGGTCCAGGGCCACAATCTCCAGGGGGCGAGTCGTCGGATAGGTTGCAGGGGTGCCTTCTGACTACGTAGTCCTTTCTTCTGAGACCACAGGGTCCACAGTTCCGACACCACCTCTCGATGGAGCTGCGCATCCCTACCAGTAGAACCGGCACCTCAACAGGGTCTCCAGCTTTCTCCAGCCAAAGTGTCCTGCTTGATCATGGTATGCTTCCAACACCATTTGGACGTTGCCTTGGGGACCACTATCTGCCAGACCATCTCGTGGGTCCTGGGGTTGACGTATCTCCTGCACAACTTCTCACGGTATAGGAACAACCGGCTTCTCTCGTTCCACAGGAGCTTTGCTGACATAGGTGCATCCTTTTCCAAAGAGGAACCTTCCTGTCTTAACAACTCCTTGATACGGCTGACCACTGGATCGCTGTCCTGAGTCTCTTTCCAGCTGTGATGGGGTAAAGGATTTAACGTTGCACCATACTGCTTTCTGTAGACTCGATGCTCGTGGACTACCCTATTTCGATGGAACGCAGGTAGCTCAATTTCTTCCAGGTCGTCCGATTCTTCTTCCGTGTCAGAGTCATGCGGCATTCGGGACAATGCGTCGGCATTAGCATTCTTTCGGCCTGCCCGGTACTTGATAGTAAACTGGTAATTGGACAACCGAGCCATCCAACGCTGCTCCATGGCGCCCAGCTTGGCGGTTTCCAGGTGCGTTAAGGGGTTGTTGTCTGTAAACGCAGTGAACTGGTTGGAGGCCAGATAATGCTTAAATCTTTCAGTAATGGCCCAGACCAGCGCCAGAAACTCCAGCTTGAAGCTGCTATAATTTTCCGGATTCCTCTCAGTTGGCCTGAGTTTTCTGCTGGCATATGCGATGACTTTTTCTTGGCCATTCTGCTTCTGACTGAGAACTGCTCCCAAACCTTCATTACTGGCGTCGGTGTACAGCAGGAACGGTTGGCTGTAATCAGGATAGGTTAAGATTCATCACCCGTAAGGATCTCTTTCATCTTTTGGAATGCTTCAGCCTGTTCCTTACCCCAATTAAAGGGAGGGTTTCTGTCTTTAGGGATTGTCCTACTAGGAGGTCCTGTAAAGGGGCTGCCTTCTTCGTGTAATCTTTCACGAACCTTCTGTAGTAACCCGTGAGTCCCAGGAACTGTCGCACTTCTTGAGGTTCTTCGGCTCCGGCACTTCTGGATGGCAGTGACTTTCTCTGGGTCGGCGCTACTCCTTCCGAACTGACGATGTGCCCCAAGTATTGTACCTTCTGTTTGAGTAGATGGCATTTTGAGGGTTTCAACTTCATCCCGTACCTGGACAGGGATTCAAATACTTCTGCCAGGTGCTTCAGATGGTCCTCATATGTCTTGGAGTACACGATGAGTCGTCTAAGTATAGCAGCACGGTTTCAAAATTGAGATGTCCCAGACAGTTTTCCATCACTCTCTGAAATGTTCTGGGGCACTAATGAGCCCAAACGGCATTCTGTCGAATCACAGAGCCCCATTGGGGTGGTGAAAGCCGTTTTCTCACGATCCTCCTAAGCCACAGCCACTTGCCAGTAATACTAGTCAGATCAAGGGTAGAAAAGTAGTTAGCCGTTTTCAGAGCAGCTAATGATTCCTCTATACGTGGTAACGGGTATGCGTCCTTATGTGTTATGCGATTCACCTGCCTGTAATCCACACACATTCTCAAGCTACCATCTTTTTTTCTAACCAGGATAGAGGGGCTGCCCAGGGACTACAACTATCCCTGATTACTCCGGCTTCTTTCATATCTCGCAACATTTCTTTAGCCTTCTGATAATGGGCTGGGGGTATAGGCTGTACGCTCTTTGATGGGAGGATGACTGCTGTAGGGATATGATGTTGTACTCCTTAATTATCCCAAAATCAAGTGGATTCTTGCTAAATATTGGGCATACTCTTGCACCACCCGTAATACCCCTTGCTTCTGGTGAGCGGGAGTGGTGTCCGTCCCACATGGAGCTGCTGACACCATTCGCCACCTGAGTTGCTGGGTCATTGTCCTCCGCTATTTGACAGGAGTCTAAGGACTCAGCGGGAGATAGAATTATTGTCGACAGCATGTAGTTTAGCAATGGTTGCATAACGGGGTAAGTTTACCTCATCATCTCCCCAATTGAGAAGCCGTACGGTACTCTTCATTCACCACTTCCACTATCCTAGCAGTCATAAGTGTAGGTCTATGTTCTGAATGGTGGGGTTCTATACAGCTTGGTAGTTCTGTCCTCTCAGACCTATGGTGCCCTGCACCAGATTATCATTTACTCATTGGGGGTATCACAATGGGATTCGAGTCAGTGACCCATACATTACCAATTTCGCCGTCTGTAAGCTTCGCTTGCTGCTGACACACCAGGGCCCGGATCTCTCTTTGGATTACTCCTTTCTGCTTGGTCGGGCAATCTCAGCGAGCTGTTGGAGTAAGAACACAACTTCTCCAAACAATTACTGATAATGTTAGTACC
>JARQOD010000003.1:171552661-171578063 GCA_033576555.1 Oophaga sylvatica
GTCTAACTTGAATCTCTAAAATCGACCAAAAATGCTCAATAATGTTGAGGTCTGGGATTGTGGGGGCCAGATAAGATGCTCAACTTCATTAGAATGTTCCTCGTGCAATGCTTTAACGATTCTAGCTGTATGAATTGGTGCTTTATCATCCTGAAAGGTGGCGTTCCCCTCCAGGAACAGTGCTTGAACCATAGGATGCACTTGGTCGCCCAAAAAGCCTACATAATCGCGGCTGTTAATTCTTCCATGAAGGGATATCCACGAAATAGCACCCCAGACCATCACAGAACCTCCGCCATGTTTTACGGTTGAGATAAGGCAGTCTGGATGGAATGCTTCTTTCGGTTGTCTCCAAACGTACACGCGGCCGGAGGTCGGAAATAGGGTAAACGATGATTCGTCTGAGAATATCACGTTTCACGGCTCGAAGGACCAATTCTGGAGGTTTCTTCACCACTCTAAACGCTTGGAAACATTTGCCATTGAGAGCAGCGGTTTTCGAATTGCAACTCTTCCGTGGAATCCAGATTTGTTCAGCTCCTGACGAACAGTTTTCATGGAAACTGGGTTCTGTAGGTGTTCATTGAGCTCAGCAGTGATTTTCGGAGCCGTGGTCTTGCGATCCTATCTCACAATTCGCTTTAGAGTCCGTCGGTCTCTCTCAGTCAACTTCAACTTTCGGCCGGACCTGTGCTTTGCTGCGGACGTTTTTCCTTCTCTTTCTCTGTCTAGAATCCAGCCCCCCCGAAGAAGCCAATGCGAAACGCGTGCGGTCTAGACAGAGGCACTATGAGTAAGAGCTACAAGTGGGGCAGTGTATCAATATTATTGCGATTTTGGGACATTGTTTATTGTTGAATGGGGCAGCTTTTCTAGCAATTGAGCTTTTGGGCTTATTGCAAAGGTATACACCTGTTACTGAAGCACTATTACGGTAGCACTTTATTTATTTACTTGTGCATGAATGTATTGCGGCCCTTTCTAATGCATTTTGTCCCCTCCCTGCTCCCCCACCTCATTTAGTATTTTGTGTCTGGACCCACTTGATATTTGTTGTCACCTACATCCCTTAGGTATCGGACTTTTGTTGCTATTGTCTATATATTTATATGTATGTATTGCCATATTTAATAAATTGCATATATTTTTTATATGAATTTTGTTGGGCTCAGACTATGTTTTCTGTGTCGTTGGAGCATATATATACATATATAACCTTTTGGTCCAACATTTTTACTTAGTGTATATGTGTTGATGGGCATATGGTCTTTACACTATATAAGTGACATTGTACAGTATTTTCCGGCATGAATTATATATGACCATATTTGTGCACCTTGCGTCCTTTGCTTTGTTTACAGCACTTGTGCACTTTGTCTGTCTCCCCATCCTACCTGTTCTTTGATTGATAAAAATGAATTTTACCCTTGAACCTTTTTTCGTGGTTTTTCTGTTTTCATACAGTTCACTGAGGAAACAGATTTCAACTGCATTGTGTATTCATGTCTATGTAGAGCAGAGGGGAAAGTAGGAGGTAGATCAAGACTGATAACAGGCACACAGATGTTGCTATTTTTCTTTTATCTAGTAAATTCTTATCTCACCAGAGTGTTGGATTCACAGTTACAGTGCTAGGTACTCCAGTGTAATGTTCTCCATGGTGTTGCTGCTTTGATGTTGTGGTACAGACTGGTAGGGAATTAGGAATTACAAATTTTTCTGTGTACTGTGTATCATAGCAGTTAGTGTCAGTGGATCGCCCGCCAGGGCAGTGGGGATACTCGGTACCAGGCCGCTTCTTAAAGGGACAGTGTCAGGGCAGCAGTGACCCGGTCCGTGGCCCTGGGCGTCCAATAAAAGGGGAGATGATGAAAAGGGAAATAATAAATAGTTTGTAATGAAGTGTTCGTGACGCCACCCGGGGTATTCGGTCAGGGGACCGACGCTGCAATGCAGATCCTCTGGGATGATGATAGGGCAGCAGAGATGGTTAAGCTCTCCACGGGTAGAGCTGTATCCCAGGGCAGTTAGGATATTAAAGATGATGTTGGTAGTGAGTGTGGTGCAGGGCAGGTGACGCAGGAAAGATTCAGAAGACACGGCAGGGTGCAGTTTCCTTTACCTTTTACTGAGCAGTGCAGGTACAGTCCGGGGCTCAGGTTACAGATGGTTCTAGAGCCAGTCAGCCTGAAAGCAAGTTGGGAATCTCCTTAGTCAAGTGGGTTGTGAGACTTCCTCTCTAGAGCTGTAGCCTACTTCAGGGATCGCTTCCATCTGGCGTCTCCGGCTCACACGTGCTGCTGTGTCATCGAGTATCAGTTGGGGACAGAAGATCTACGGTCTTCTGCCCTCTGAATTCTGCTGCCGGGGCTTTAGTACCCATACAGCCTCGGGCTCCGGTGCCCGGTCACTGGTGCTCAAGCCTGGGGTGAGCTCAGATGGAGCTCCTATCCCCAGATCCTCTCCACACATCCTCTCTCAACCTTGCTCAGGCTCTAACTCCTCACTAACTTCCTCCTTCTGACCACACAGAGCATCTCCCCTGAAGTCGGGTTAGAACTCCCACTGCCGGCCTGAAGCAGGAACTGTGTTGTATGCTGGAACTACCTGGTAAGGGGATTCCTTCTTTGCTTCCAGGCATGACATCACTCCCCCCTGGAGGGAGGCAAGGCCATTGTGGCAACCGAACTCCTGGGGTGCCACATCAGTATGTATAGGAGAGGGGAGTGGCCAACAGTGAACATCTAAGAGCTTTCAGGCAGGTAAGCTTCCAGGAGTTCTCAATTGAGCAGATTAACCGCTAGAAGAAACTTGCGCCATTTAATATGAAGGAGAAGTGCTTTTAGTCAGTGCGGAAGTAGGAGAAATCAGACGGCGCGGTCTTTTAGCTCCTCTCTGTAGTGGTAAATAGTGACACATATGGCAGCTATGCTGATCACCGGCAGAGCAGAGAGAATGATGAGAGCCGTTTTCAGCACCTGGCATCGGGGAAGAGTGCTAACTGTACTGCTGCTTCCCTGGGGCAAGTGCGTGTGGTACTGATGCGCCACATGGGCGGAACACCGTGTGCCACAATTATTACACACATGGACACGGATATCTCCTGTACTGTTTTTTTCCGGTACTGGAAATATCAGGACGTGTGAAACCGCCCTTAGGCATGAAGGGCTGAGGTGGGAATAGCCCTTTAATCAGTGAAGTTTTTTGGACCTAAAAATAACATGGTAATAAATAGATATACACTTTAAGGAATGTTTCTCTTCTCCCTTGTGTCAAAATCCAATCCTAAAAATGTATAGCAGATCAAATGTAATGAGAAAGAAAGTTTAGATTAGATTTTTATTACTCTACTATTTCCCAATGCTCAACACTCAATAGGATCTTGAGAATCACTTGGAAATTACTAATATTTTGTCTCTTTTCTGTTTTAGAAGCAGATTAGCCTTAGCTTTACCCTTGTCCCTGATACAAGGACAAAAAACGCACTGTGTTTGCTCCTGACACCACTAATATACATTTATGGAAAGTATGGAAATTAGTTTGGAGGATGTAATAAATGAAAATGTCATTAGGAAATGATAAATAGCAATGAATGGAAAAAGAACTCCTCAAATAATCTAATATGTCCATTACATAGAGCTAGACTTGATTTATATGTACTCTAATCTCATATTGATGCCACTTACTCTGATTCCACTACAACAAGCAATGTTATTCTGTACTTCTGAACATTACATGTAAAATTTGTATCGGTACCTAGACTTAATAGGTAAAAAATTGCCACTGTTAACCTGCACAATGGTAACATGAGCTCAGAGGGGCTATTTTTTAAGACAGCTCTGAATTTTTCTTTTCTATAGTAAGGATATATTAACAATCGCATATGCCAAACATATCCATGGATGCAGCAAAAAATGCCCTCTTGGCATGTGTCAGGCTGGTATATGTTGGTATATCCTGTTCAACTGCATGGAATAATGAAGAGTATTCAATTATACGTCAATCCGGAAATATATACCTCGCGTATGAGTGATGCGTTCCACATAATGCATATACATCGGAAATTGATGTCACGCGGTATTTTTAGATCGGACATATAGCAATTATCAGTCCTAGGCCAATTTCACATGTCCGACATTCACAGTATAGGAACGAACCTTGATGTCCAGACTGACCTATAAGCCGGAGTCACACTAGAGAGGAATACGGACAAGTGCTATGTGATAAAAAACCGCATAGCACTTGGACCGCTGTTAATCTATGGGGCAGCTCCCATCAGCGTATTTTATGTGCGAGTGAAATCGCAGCATGCTGCGATTTGCAGCGTATATCGGCCGAGACTCGCCAATGCAAGTCTATGGGTGCAAGAAAAAAACGGACACCACACGGACCATGCATGTGACTTGCGTGAACACACCTGCACGGAGTCCACCATCATGGCCACACACATTAACGTGGAGATGCTTATAGTTCTGGTGCAAGAGATGCCAGAACTATGGGATCAACAGGACGCACACTATGCAGACCGGGCACGTAAGGAGGCAGCATGAGGGGAATATACACCCAAATGTACTCTGACTTTGAGGAAAGACCTTGTGAGGCCCAACAACAAATTAGCAAGTACAATCATTAAAAAGTACTATTAATAAAAGTTACACGTTACCAAACAAACGGAAAATCATATGTGATGTTTTTTGTATAATATGTGGTCTATTTCACACTTTACACTTGCCAAGTAGCAGGCCACATTCAATGTAAACTACATTTTGCAATATAATCACATTGATTGAATGTTCAAACTTTTTTTGTGTTATGTTGCAGTCACTGATGTCACAAAACGGTGGCGCAGCTGCAGGGACCAATACTGGCGGGAGCGAAAGCAGCGGGCCAGGAGTGGGGATGCAGCTCCCACAAAAAGAAAATATATTTACTATGATCGTCTCAATTTTCTGGCTCCCGTTCTGGATCTGAGACCATAAGTGCATGCATGCCACCACATTTTACACATGCTTTTAGGGACAAATCTTAATAGTTTTTTTTTTTATTAAACATAAATGGGTCAAACCTTACAGACAGGGAGACAGCATCGGACTCCAAGGTCAATATTGATCCAGTGGGGGAAGGTGAAGAAGTGGCTGGCCCATCATCTGCAACTTCAAGCTGCACCCAACCACCACCACCACCAGCGGCATCTGCACCACAGGAGGCAAATCCAGAGGAGGACCGGGTCAACAGTAGCAGCCCAACCTTGCCTCTGGATACCTTACCCCAGGCTACCGCCATCACACGCGTTGGCGGGCACAGGAGAGAGCTATCAACCACAGGCATCAGGCGGCAACTGCACAGTGGAGTGTTGGACTATTTGGCCAGGACTGTAAATGATGATGGGGAGGAAGTTTACTCCCGCAGTCTGGCACGGTACCTCCGTCCAATTCCCCATGAGGTCAGGCTGCGTGCAAGAGTGGCAATACAGATCCTGACTGATGCCTGCACACCACCCAATAATCCAAACCCAGTATTTGTTTTTTTGGAAAGGTGGCAGTTATCTAGCAGTAACCAACTGCAAATGCTGGGACAAGCAGAAGTGCAGGCTCAATCAGTTTCTGAGCCACTACCTCCCCGGATGCCTACACCTCAGTCACAGCCCGCCCCAACTGAACATTGGCCAACACAGGTCCAATTTTATGACCATACTGCACCTGCCCAATATGGCCACTTGATCAGACCCACTGTTGGAGGCTGGTCCCAACATGGGTATGGTCGACATGGCCATATTTGGGGGGTATGAACCAACTGGGCACGCCACCACCCAGCAGTACCCACTTCACTACCCATCTTCCTACCACTATCCTCCACAACAGGAGCCTGCCATGGTACATCATCCTGGCTCTGCATCTGCCATCCCACAGGGTGAAATTGAGGTTGGACAACAACCAAGGCAAACCTCACAAGCAGGCCTCCCGCCATCACCACCCCCAACCTACCATAACATGTAGGTCATTTTTTAAAAAAATATTTTTACCTTTTTTTTTGGTTTATATCTAATATAGACCAAGTTTTATATGGCCAATATGCCATATGGGAAAAATATGGTATTTTTGTGAAAATACAGAATGTTTTTTGATTAAATCATATGAGTATTGGTGATGTTATGAAGAGCTAGGTGATGTGTTGCTTTACCTATTTCATACATTATTACGCAAACACAACACACACTGCAAACATTAATATTACTTTATTTTTAACACTCTAAAACTCAAAAATCACAACATAGAGACTGCATTGTTTTTCCATGGAGTAGATCCCTCTGGTGAAACAAAATAATTTGTAAACACATTCAGCACTTTAAGTCCAGAGGGCTGACGACGTGGATGAATTACTTGTGCATTAGCCCTGCCATTATTTCCAACCGCATCTTCATCACCATCATATGAGGAACAGTCATGGATTCTGGTGAAGTTGTGAAGTATCACACAGGCTTTAATAACCTCATTCACATTCCCTTTACTAAGTTGAATGGCTGACTGCAGGACCCGCCATTTGGCACAAAGAATGCCAAAGGCACACTCGACCAGTCGTCGTGCGCGAGATAGGCGGAAATTAAAGATTCCAGTGGTCCAGGGTTCTACGTGGATAGGGCCTCATGACGTGTTAATTGAAAGGCCTCATCTGAAGCCATCACGTAAGGCACCACTTCCATAGTGGACCCTGGTAGCTGACGTGGGGGTGGGAGGTCCAACTCATTATTGCGCATCCGCCGAACCATAATGGAAGAATTGAAAACTCTGGAGTCTCCAGTTCTTCCATAGGTCCCAATTTCTACAATTATAAACCTGAATGTGCTGTCAACCAAGGCCAACAGCACTACATAAAAATACTGTTTATAATTATAATATTGGGAGTTTGGTGGCTTACGCACATGGACGTGCTTTCCAGCCAGTGCACCTATACAGTTCGGAAACTGGCATGTTTCCTCAAACCCACAGCCTATCCGCAACCAGTCCATTTTGGGCTCAGGCATGACCGATTGATGTAGTCGGGACCATATTTCCGAGCACGTTGAACGGACAATGCCTGAGATGGTGGATTTGCCAATTAAGAATTCAAGATGCAGCGCCGCATAGGAAAGGCCAGTGGAAAGGAATCTATAAGGTAAGATAAAACATAAAAAAATAAAAATCCATGCCGCAATAAACCAGTTTAGTCCTTCCTAAAAGTTATGGGCATTAGCTAATAAGCCCTACGTTTAAAACATAATACTACATGCAATGCCTTTGGTCGTATTAAAAGCAGCATATAATGTCAAAGGACAAATGTAGCTAAAATAATGAAACAACATGGACCAAAAATGGAAGGGAAGAGTGCATTAAATAAAAAAAAAACCACATCATCAACATAGAGGATGAATACATACTGTAATGTAAGTAAAAGGTGCTCCTCTGCAGAAATACACTTGTGCATCTTGGTGTCCTTAATGGTGATTGGCATGCTTATCCGACAATACTGATAGAACTTGTCAGGATGGCTACGTAGAGAAGCATACAGATGGTGGAACTGCCCTTTAGTTAGCCATCGCCTCAAAAGCGATGTACCCACATTCGTCTCCACCTCCTCGCATCCACAATCACTGGGTATAGCTCCCCAAAACGTCGGGACAAAACCCAGTGGAAAAGCGCCCGCTCACTAGTGATGTAAGTAAGCCTGTCTAACTTGTTTGACACAAAGCAGAAATACCACAACACAAGCACAGACTCTAATGCAAAGATTGGAGGCTGTCACCTTTTGTTGAGCCAATAAATATGGTTCTGATTATGATTTTAATTAATTTCAGACCGTTATATGTCCATTTTGCAAGGCTGCGATAAAATCACGCCATACGGATGCCATACGGATGTCACACGGATACTTAGATTCGAGGAAATCGCATCCTCGCATTACATGCGGATCACTGTTTGGGAACATTTGTGCGATTCTCAGCCGTCAAAATTGGACCGATTCTTTTGAACGTTAAGTGTGACTCCGGCCATAAAGTTAGGTTCAGGTTAGGCCTCTTTCACATTTCCGGCGGGCGCCTGGCGGCGCCCCCGGCATTTTGCCGCAGCGCCGCATGTGAAAACCTTTCACACTTCCGGCGGCCAAAATGCGGTTTTTTGCCGGATGGTCTCTGATGCTTGGAGAGATAAGAAACCATCCGGCAAAAACAAAAAACGTTACATGCAGCGTTTTTTCCGGACGCCGCAATGTACATTTGCGCCGCATCCGGACAAAACCGCATGCAACGCATTGACATGCGGCGCCATTCGGCGCTAATGCATGTCAATGCGAAAAAAGCCGCATGCGGCGCATCAGATTTTCAGATGCAGCGCTGCGGCAAAATGCCGGGGGCGCCGCCAGGCACCCGCCGGAAATGTGAAAGAGGCCTTAGGCGACCCGCAGCTGGTCCTGACATTGAGGTCCGTAATCAGACTGTGAATCGGACATTTTATACAGGCCTTACACAGCATTTCTTTTTTGTTTGCACATTATAAACTCCCACTATTATCTATCTGTCTGTGGCGGTCTAGCTCATCTCTCCCTTCTATCTATCTATCTATCTATCTATCTATCTATCTATCTATCTATCTATCTATCTATCTATCTATCTATCTATCTATCTATCTATCTATCTCATATATTTCTATCTATCTTCTATCTATCCTCTATCATAGCTGGTATTGAAGGGGTTAAGTGAGCCAGCTGCTTGCTATTTAGAGAGGCTTGGGATGTATTTTTTACAATGCGCCAGTTTCTTATGTATTCTTGTACATTGTCCTTGTGTCAGCAGCATGAGGGAGATGACAGCTTCCCTGCTGTTTAGCCCCTGACAAATGTCTCCTGCCGGCTTCAAGCAGAGAGACGGTGCCCCTCTGGAAGCCTCCTCCATCAAGGCCGCAGGCGTTGTCTCTGCTTGCGATGCTACGTTGCCATGGAGACAGTTGGCGCATCCCAATGTTACTGTCATGGCAAATAATGAGTGGCCAGCTAATTTAACCCCTTTATTATCCTGCACTCTGCACGCGGTGACTTGAGTAAATCATGTTTTCATACAAAGTCATGCATTATGTCATTTATCACCTAAGAATATGAAATATAATTGAATTCTCATTTTACCTCACCGCTGTGCAGCCTCTGCCATGTCTGTGCCGTCTATCTGCAGTTTATCATCAGATCATGAGTAAAGTGTAAGCTGGAAGTATAAAAGAAATTATTTTTTTTCTTAAAATGTTGGGAGACTGCTGTTGAATGACAGCGTAACGTCATGTAAATTTACTCCTATTGAAATTCCATGTAAGTGGATGCGCACATGTGACTGTATACAAATGTCATATATTGGGCTGGGTGCTTGGTATTTAGTCATGATCCATAATTTATGGGCCCACTATATCCTATTTGGTTTAGCCAAGCAAGGAAAACCGTGTCCATCAGCAATTCTGCAGGGGGGTGCACACTGGGGACACAGAAAGAAAAGGGCCCCTGTGCAAGAACAATGAATGGGCCATTCTCAGCCCAAGAGCTCCTAAAAATGCTAAATTGCACCTGCTATGGAGGTAGAAATGGGCCTCCTTACCTGTTGGGCCCCTGTGAGTCCATACAGGTTGCACCGATGATGTGTCCACCCCGGGAGTGTATGATTATTGGGTGATCATGGTACATACTAAGTTAACCCTTTCTTGGCTTCTTGTAAGTACGTCTATGCCATTCGTTCTTCAATTAGGTAGAATTTCTTTTGTATTATGATATAGGAAAGATGTGTATCTTTGTACCGTGTTAGCCAGTAGATAGAAAAATATTTAGACTTGAGAGTCCTCAGTGGTTGATACCTTTTAATGGCTAACTGAAAAGAAGAGAAAATGAAGAGACCTGAGTAGTCTGGAAAGCTTGCAATTTGTTACCATCTTTTCAGTTAGCCATTAAAAGGTATCAACCACTGAGGACTCTCAAGTCTAAATATTTTTGTATTATGGTCAGTTACCTTCATGTTTCCCCAGGTTACAAACATAATATAGCCACTATATTATGTACAAGGATGGCTTTATTCAGAATGTATGAGGCATTTGGGGTAACTCACCGGTATTCCTATAGGTTTGGTGCTGCTTCTAGGCTGCAGAAAGTCCCACGACTCCAGCTTGTGCATGGAACAGCCAACTGTACTTGGTATGAGATTCTCATCAGAGAAGTACAATACTTACGGTATTTCACACGGGCACTGATTCTTGGAAGTTCAGTAACAGATGGTAGCATCTTGGTGAAGGCAATTTCATGGTTGTCAGAGGACACGGCCCATGCCCTCTCTCAGCACAGGGTAATAACAGGTTTAACCCTAGGAAGCACTTTGTTTAGCTTCAATTCCTTTTTAGACACAGCCCCTCAACCTGGAAATGGATGTCAGCTTCTAATGTGGTCCCTCATCAAGTCACACCTAAGGGTACACTTACGCAGGCCAATATCATTATCGAGCGTTCCTAGGTATGTTTGCTTTCCAATAAACTAAACTGGCTGCCAATACATGACGTACAATCGCATGCTCGTTCCTCAGGTGAAATTACTTTTAAGTTGGCTTAAAAATCATAATTTTAGGCAACACATTATCCTATGTAAATAGAACATGTGCTGCCAAGAAACACAGTCTATACAGAATGAATAATATATCACCGATCATTCTGTTCACATGGGAAGTGCTGTCGGCCCTTCTGAGCACACTAGTAAACTACCATTGATCGGCAAACATGAAGCTAATTGGTGGTTGTTAAACTACTACAGGTCAGATGAGCGTATTGTTCGGATGTGTGCTGTCTGAATAAAAATCAGACAGCACACTGATCAATGTACGATTCAATTGGACTGTTTAGATGACAGCTTTTCACACTAACCGAGTGTCTGTGTGAAAAAAATGCAGCATGCACAATTCTTTTCTATGTATCAGATGAGAAATGCTTATACAAGTCTATGGATGTGCAAAGAATTTGGATCCCAAACAGATCAGCTGTGTAGCATCCAATTTTTACAGATACCGTACAGTCATGGCCAAAAGTTTTGAGAATGACACAAATATTAATTTTTACAAAGTCTACTGCTTCACTTTTTCTAATGGCAATTTTCATATACTCCAGAATGTTATAAAGAGTGATCAGCTTAACAGCAATTACTTGCAAAGTCAATATTTGGCTAGAAAATGAACTTTATCCCCCAAAACACATTTCAACATCATTGCAGCCCTGCCTTAAAAGGACCAGCTAACCTCTTTTCATTGATTGCTCCATTAACACAGGTGTGGGTGTTGATGAGGACATGGCTGGAGATCAATCTGTCATGATTAAGTAAGAATGACACCACTGGACACTTTAAAAGGAGGCTGGTGCTTGGCATCATTGTTTCTCTTCTGCTAACCATGGTTATCTCTAAAGAAACACGTGCAGTCATCATTGCAATGCACAAAAATGGCCTAACAGGGAAGAGTATCGCAGCTAGAAAGATTGCACCTCAGTCAACAATCTATCGCATCATCAAGAACTTCAAGGAGAGAGGCTCCATTGTTGCCAAAAAGGCTTCAGGGAGCCCAAGAAAGACCAGCAAGCGCCAGGACCGTCTCTTAAAAGTGTTTCAGCTGTGGGATCGGGCTACCAGCAGTGCAGAGCTTGCTCAGGAATGGCAGCAGGCAGGTGTGAGTGCATCTGCACGCACTGTGAGGCGGAGACTCTTGGAGCAAGGCCTGGTCTCAAGGAGGGCAGCAAAGAAGCCACTTCTCTCCAGAAAAAACATCATGGACAGACTGATATTCTGCAAAAGGTACAGGCAGTGGACTGCTGAGGACTGGGGTAAAGTTATTTTCTCTGATGAATCCCCTTTTCGATTGTTTGGGACATCAGGAAAACGCCTCATTCGGAGAAGACGAGGTGAGCGCTACCACCAGTCTTGTCTCATGCCAACTGTTAAGCATCCTGAAACCATTCATGTGTGGGGTTGCTTCTCAGCCAAGGGAATCGGCTCTCTCACAGTCTTGCCTAAAAACACAGCCATGAATAAAGAATGGTACCAGAATGTCCTCCAAGAGCAACTTCTCCCAACCCTCCAAGAGCAGTTTGGCGATCAACAATGCCTTTTCCAGCATGATGGAGCACCTTGCCATAAAGCAAAGGTGATAACTAAATGGCTCAGGGAACAAAACATAGAGATTTTGGGTCCATGGCCTGGAAACTCCCCAGATCTTAATCCCATTGAGAACTTGTGGTCAATCATCAAGAGACGGGTGGACAAACAAAAACCTAAAAATTCTGACAAAATGAAAGTATTGATTGTGCAAGAATGGACTGCTATCAGTCAGGATTTGGTCCAGAAGTTGATTGAGAGCATGCCAGGGAGAATTGCAGAGGTCCTGAAAAAGAAGGGTCAACACTGCAAATATTGACTTGCTGCATTAACTCATTCTAACTGTCAATATAAGCTTTTGTTACTCATATGTTTGCAATTATTATATTTCTGTCTGTGATAAAAACATCTGTCAAACACACATAAAAACCAGAGGGCAGCAGATCATGTGAAAATATAATATTTGTGTCATTCTCAAAACTTTTGGCCATGACTGTTATTGCCTTTATTACTCTAGGAAACAGTATTTGATGTATAAAAACAGATGCCACACATATGGCAAACATATGATAATATGGATGAAAATCGTTCAAGTTTTCTGGATGAAATTTGGATGATTATTCATAGGCTTGTCTAACCCCAGCCTAAGACTGCTCCTGGACTCCACAGTGGGAATGTGCCCTCTCATTTATTTACAGAGGGTTCTTTATTTTGCCAATACCATGTCCACACGCTGACTGAAGGAAAAAAAAGGACACTCCTCCCACCATGGCATCCGGAACTAACTTTACTCAGTGCTGTCTTGGATCAGACATCATACAATAATGTTTCATCACATGGAGGCACCACACAATAGTACACAGAAATCTCTGATAGACAGAGATATCATACAGACTTGTAGTAGTTGTGAGACAGTGAAGGAATATGTGTCGAATGGGGTGTACATTTCACCTAGGTACTGTGCTGTATGGTATAAGGGAAATGTGTGGCTTTGTAAACCTAGTGGTAGAGAAAGGTCACTACACCTTACATTCAGCACACACTTGCAGCTCAGGCCTGAAACCATTCAGCTGTTAATTAGGAGACCAGAAGTAGGTGTCTGCGAACACAGTCAGAGAGCTCGTTTAGTCTGGACACAGGAGGGGTCCAGGCACAGAAGGTGTCTCCAGGAGTTTGAGCTATCTCAGTCTGGGTGCTCGATGTACCCCGGACACAGGAGTAGTCTCTGTGAGAATCCATGCGGATAGCAGCTGAATAGGAGGGGAGCTCTCTCAAGTCTGGACGTTGAAGGTGCCTTCAGACACAAGGAGGAGACTCTGTGAACCTCATAATGCTGGTAAATGCTGGTAAATGCTGAACATATGTTTTTGTTTTGGCCCCGGCTGGTAGAGTCGGGACCCGGATAGATAGGGAAATCTATCTAAGTGTAGTAAGTGGCTAGACAAGCCTAGGTCTTCTGTTTATGATTTGTTTTATATCTGTTTGCTGTGGACTTTAATAAAGCTGGTTGCGGCCAGTTTTCACCAGAACTGCTGTCTGAATGAACTGTTTCCGTGCCACTCTGTCTACCCAGACGGCGATCCCAGAGCTATATCCCCTGAAAAGCTTACAATTGGTGGAGAATGCGGGCAGCACAGTGGCTGATACAATTGGTGCTGGAATGTGCATGCAGCACAGTGGCTTAGAGACAGCAATAAAGGTGAAGTCTGTTAAGCAGCAGCAGAGAAAAAAAAAAAAGTGTGTCAGCAAAAACGTCTGATTGGAGCAGTCTTAAAGAGACAGTAGCCCTAATAGAGTTTGCAAAAGAAAAAAAAAAAAAAAAGTGTGTCTGCACAGCAAAGCTGAACTTGTTGTGGAAAAGACTGTGGAGTGTGCAGCAGCAAAGGAGAAACGTCTATTGGAGCAGTCTTAAAGAGACAGTGGCCCTAATAGAGTTTGCAGAGAAAAAAAAAAAAAAGTGTCTGCACAGCAGAGCTGAATTTTTCTGTGGAAAAGACTGTGGAGTGTGTATGTCTTGAGTGAAGACTGCCGTTGTTGAGACAGAGAAGTCTGACAGCATGGATGACAGCATGGAGGCGCTGTTTGAACAAATGGCGCAAGTTAATGTGCAACATAAGACTGCCGTGGTTGAGACAGATAAGTCCGGCAGTATGGAGGAGCTCCTTGAGTGCCTGGTCCAGGCCCAGCGGAGCATGCAGCAGAGCATGGAGCAGCAGCGCCTGCAGCACCAGCAGCGCATGCAGCAGGCCCAGCAGCAATTCCTGCAGCAGCAGCAGGAGAATGACCGGTTGTTTTTTGAGCAGGTTGCAGCACTGCAGGTGACTTGCGGCGCATCGTCCAAAGTGGTGTTGCAAAGTCACCTGCATTGTCCGCTGTAAAGAAGGCGGTAAGACGGTCCCTGAAAAAGATGACACCTCGTGATGATGTGGAGGTATATCTCACTAGGTTTGAGAGACTGGCAGAGAAGGAGAATCTGCCCCTATCTGAATGGGCCATGATGGTCGCACCCTATCTGATTGGGGAACCCCAAAGGGCCTATGCTGACCTGAGCGAGCAGGACAGCCAAGACTATGCCAAGCTGAAAGCGGAGATTCTTACCCGGCTGGGTGTTACGGTGACAGCCCGTGCCAGGGGAGTTCATGACTGGAGATGCAGTTGGGAGTCTGCAGTCAGTAAACCTGATTATGGAGTTGGAAAGGTGATAGTAAACCGCTACACCCGAGCATGTCCTCCTGAGGTACAGCCAGAGGTCGGACAAGGAGACCACCAGGACGCCAATCGTCTGGTCAGCCTGATGGAGAAGGCCTTCGCCAGCAAAGACTGTCTCCGTGACCAGCCGTCTGAGAGGTCGTCACTTCAGAGTTCCCGGAGCTGAACTCTCGCGGTAAGAGCGTTCCAGCTGTTGGGGACATGGGGTATTCTGATAAGCGGGTTCAGCCCGAGGGACATGTGGGTGGAAAAGTGTGATGGACAGGGTTGGAGATGTCGTGAAATTGCAGCCAACTGTCCAATAGAGGGGGAGCCTATGTATTGTGATGTTGGCAGATCCCTCTCTCCCTGCGCAGAGCCTGTGTGTGTGTCCACCTCAGCCGAAGAGACTGGACCACAGGTGTGCCCGGTGGTTGTAAATGACTGCCCAGCACAGGCCCTCTTGGACTCAGAGAGTCCAGTGACTTCCGTATGGGACAGCCTGATTGATAGGGACTTTATCCCTGATAAACACCTGAGTGTGGTGTGCGTCCATGGAGACACCAAAGTCTGCCCAGAGACTGCCGTGGACTTGATCCCCAAACGCGGGGAGGTTTCATGTGAAGTGGGGGTAGTGAAAAACCTGGTGCACCCCGTCATATTGGGTAATGACTTTCCCCGGTCTAAGGATCTCTGGGGAAAAATGTTTCTGATGGACAGTGTGATGAAGCTCCTACTGAGGGTGCGCAGTCCCGAGGGGCGGAACACAATGCTAGTGGGCCATTAAACTTATGTGATGATGATGATGATGATAATGATAATGATAATGATAATGATGATGATGATGATGATGATGATGATCATGATAATGATGATGACCATGATAATGATGCTGATGCTGATAATAATAATGATGATGATCATGATAGTGATGATGATACTGATCATAATCATGATAATGATATTGATAATAATGATGACTGTGATAGTGATGAAATTCCTTTGCAGGTGATGTTGGGAGACGAGGATGGTGGTTCTCGGGAACCGAGTGTCCCTGACTTACCTGTGTCCTGTGACAATTTTGAGAGTGAGCAGTGGCGAGACCCCTCTCTTGAAACGGCCCAGGAAAATATAAATGTTCTAAATGAGGTTTCCCAAGAGCCTGGCTATGAGGAGAGGTTTCCTCATGTTGCCATAAACACTCACCTGTTGTATAGGGACACTGAAGTCCAGGAGAGGTCGTGAGCCAGCTCCTAGTACCTGAGCTATATAGAAGTTTAGTGCTGGGTTGTCACATAGTCACATACTTGAGGGACCAGATGGTGAAGTTAATGTTGTGGATGACATGTTAACTAAGGTTCCAGATCAGGATGTGAATGAGAATGAATTGTATACCCCTGAAAGTGAGCAGGATGAGAATGAGAATGAATTGTATAACCCTGAAGGTGAGCCGGATGTGGCTGAGAAAAAGGGGTCAGACAGGGATAGTGATAGTGAATCATCTGATGACGATCAAGCAACCAGTGCAAATGAGGAAGGCATGGTAGCAGAGGAGGTTGAGAGTCCTGAGAAGAAAGCTGATGCTGACCTTACAGCCGGACAGAAGATGGCATCTGAAGATGTTTTACAGTTGGCCAATTCCCTGGCGAAGACTAAGGTGAAAGGAGGAGAGCTGAGCTTTAAAGGCAGGACTCTGAAATTGAACACAGCACAAGTGGATGCTGTCGAAAATGAGAAGTTATCAATGTATGGTATTGGAGCTGCATCATGCCCAGGACTCTGAAGGTAATGCTGCAGAGGTGGAAAAAGCCATGGAAGTGGTGGTCACCAAGCCAGATGCCTCATCAGAAGCTGAGGTCTCAAGTGAAGCTGTGAGGAACAAGACTGAAGATATGGGGACTGACTCTGTCCAGGAATCTGTTTCTGCCGAAGACAGCGGCGTGGACGGGTTACGGTCCGGATCAGTAGCTGCAACTCGTGAAGCTCAGGCTGGAAGTTCGGCGCCCGGAGCCCCAGCAGTGTTCCCGAGTGATACCAAGGATCTGGATAAATCACAAGATGAGATTTTGAGACAGCAGGCTGGCATTGGTGAGCTCAAGCGCACTTTCATGGAGTCTACATCGGAGCCACGTCCCAACAAATGGGAAAAGCGGTGTGTCACTCCGTTGCCGCTGCAGACACACGGGAGCTCAGATGGGATGCAGAACGTGGTGGAAGAGAAGAATCCGGCGGGTTCTGAGTATACAGATGCAGCTATCAAGGAGAACTTGAAAGCTGGAATAAATGGAGATATTGGATACCATAGTGATGTGACTGAAGAGGTAGAATGTAAGACTGACGGTACGGCTTCTGAGCATGTTCTACCAGAAGAGCCTGAAGAAGGGGCCGAGGACGTCCAACAGCTACAGGAGAAGATGCGTCTCCATGAGGTCTCCACCAAAGAAATGAAGACTGAGAATGTTGGGTTACGCGAGCAGCTGCAGCAGTGTGAACTGGATGTGGCATCTTTTCGCCGGGAACGTGAGCGGTTCCAGCAGTTGCTCCAGAGAGCACGAAATGAAGGGAACTAGAGAAAAGTGAAAAACCCCCTATACCTCCTGTGATAGTTGGTGACACATGGTCAGTGCACCAAGGACAGGAGGTACGTGAGTTTCTGAGGAAGAGTCAGCAGAAGTGTTCTGATGTGCCGGGTCGTACTTCTCTGGCCAGGCACTATATCGAAACTGAGCCCGGCCCTAAGGTCAAGATGAAACCGTGCAGGATACCCGAGGCCCGCAGAGAGCATAGGCCTGGGAGGGTACAGGGTAGTGCGGATGCTTCAGATGAGAGAAAGCTGATGTTGACTATGGCTCAGGTGAAGATACAGATGACAGTAGTGAAGATGAAGCTGATGAAGGCCATGACTGGTCCAGAGTTCGCTGTCTCTTTTGGATTGTTGACCAGCCCTCCGGTCTGGATGACCAGCCCTCCGGTCTGGAGAAGAGGGAGGGGATATGTGAGACAGTGAAGGAATATGTGTCGAATGGGGTGTACATTTCACCTAGGTACTGTGCTGTATGGTATAAGGGAAATGTGTGGCTTTGTAAACCTAGTGGTAGAGAAAGGTCACTACACCTTACATTCAGCACACACTTGCAGCTCAGGCCTGAAACCATTCAGCTGTTAATTAGGAGACCAGAAGTAGGTGTCTGCGAACACAGTCAGAGAGCTCGTTTAGTCTGGACACAGGAGGGGTCCAGGCACAGAAGGTGTCTCCAGGAGTTTGAGCTATCTCAGTCTGGGTGCTCGATGTACCCCGGACACAGGAGTAGTCTCTGTGAGAATCCATGCGGATAGCAGCTGAATAGGAGGGGAGCTCTCTCAAGTCTGGACGTTGAAGGTGCCTTCAGACACAAGGAGGAGACTCTGTGAACCTCAATGCTGGTAAATGCTGGTAAATGCTGGTAAATGCTGAACATATGTGTTGTTTTGGCCCCGGCTGGTAGAGTCGGGACCCGGATAGATAGGGAAATCTATCTAAGTGTAGTAAGTGGCTAGACAAGCCTAGGTCTTCTGTTTATGATTTGTTTTATATCTGTTTGCTGTGGACTTTAATAAAGCTGGTTGCGGCCAGTTTTCACCAGAACTGCTGTCTGAATGAACTGTTTCCGTGCCACTCTGTCTACCCAGACGGCGATCCCAGAGCTATATCCCCTGAAAAGCTTACATAGTTTATTGTGCTGCAGTTATGCTTAAATCCAATTGTATATGGAGTACTTATTTGTAGGGTTAGAGAATAGGGTAGAGTATACAGTAATTCTACTGGGATCATGATGTTACTACGCTACAATAATTTGTTGAACTTCGTGAATAAATGGACTCTGGTATTGTCGACATCCGATGTGATGCCTGTGTCACCTGTATCTTATCATCCCCACTCAACCTCGCTCCTCTCCCAAAACCACCAATAATACATGACACATAAGTTTTGGACAATTTGGCCACAGTAGCCTTTAATTTAACAATGCAATAATAAAAGTTCAAATGTCTAATAAACAAGACTCATAAGGCTGTGTGCACACGTTGCAGATTTATTGCGGATCCGCAGCGTTTTTTCCGCTGCGGATCCGCAATTAATCCGCAAGTGTGTATCAAAACAATGTTAACCTAAGTAAAAAAAAAAATTGCTGCGGAAAAAAATACAAGGAATCGCAGGGCTGTCCGGGGATCTGCAGGGCTGTCCGGGGGTCTGCCGGGGCTGTCCGGGGGTCTGCTGGGCTGTCCGGGGGCTCCCGGGGCTTGAGCGGGGTCTGCGGGGCTCTCCGGGGGTCTGCGGAGGTTGCCGGGGCTGTACAGGGGTTGCCGGAGCTGTGCGGGGTCTGCCGGGGCTGTGCGGGGGTCTGTGGGGCTGTGCGGGGGGTCTGCGGGGCTGTCCGGGGGTTGCCAAGGCTGTGTGTATGTGTGCAGGCATCGTCCGATGGGACTACAAGTCCCATCCGGCTATGCCTGCTACAGTGACAGTCAATGACACATTAGCCAATGATGGGACAGTAGTAGTCCCATCATCCGGATAATGTGTTGAATGTAAAAAAAAACAAAAAAAAAACCATACAGAACATACGACATATAACATACAGTACATACACATAACATACAACACATAACATAGAGTACATACTTACCAAACGCCTAGTCCCTGACGCCCTCGTCTCCTTTAATAAAAATAAAATAGAAAAACAAGCTATACTTACCTTTCCGCTATAGTCCAGTTATTGACGAGTGTCCCACAACAATCTCCGGTGTAGAACACTGACATCGGGTGATGTCAGTGCTCTACACGGCCTCCACAATGAACTGACAGCGGAGGCAACCCTCCACGGTGGATCCCTCCGCCGGGAGAGAGTGAGATCACTTAAGTTCATTCTCTGACGGGCAATGCTGTTTGAGAAAATTCCCACACAGCATTGTCGCAAAGTGAGAGCCTGAACTCAGGTAACCTCAGTGATGCACTGCAGGTGCCATTGTCTCCTGTCAGTGCATCACTGGTATGCCCTATAGAGCAGTGACATCACTTTGATGTCACTGTTCTATAGGGAAATCATCGTGGACACTAGTTATTAATTGGACTGCGTTGGACAGGGAGTAATACGGTTGGTTTATTATTTTACTTTTTATTATAGGAGACCGAGGGCGTCGCATGTATTAGGCGTGCAATAAAAATATGAAAAACCGTGTTTTATTTCATTAAAATACTTATTCTTATGTGTGTTTTTTTTAACCCTTTCAAACTATAAAATAATGTATAGGCGTCTTATTGTCTTATTGACGCCTCTCCATTATTAACCGGCAAGGTGACATTAACCCCTTATTATCCCATATGCCACCGCTACATGGCAGTGGGAAGAGAGGGGCTAAGTGCTGGAATTGACGCATCGTACAGATGCGCCAGTTCTGGGTGGCTGGGTGCTGGTATTTTTAGCCAGGGGGCGCCAATATCCATGGCCCCTTCCTAGGCTATGAATATCAGCCCGCAGCTGTCTGCATAGCCTTTCTGGCTATAAATTATAAGGGGACCCCACATCATTTTTTTTGGGGTCCCCCTATTTTAATAGCCAGTAAAGGCTATGCAGACAGCTGCGAGTTAATATTCATAGCCTGGGAAACTCCATGGGTAATAACCCCTTCTCAGGCTAGAAATATTGGTTACTGCCGTCGGCTTTCCCCCTCTGGCGCAGAAAATTGTGCGGGAGCCCACGCCATTTTTTTCCCCTTTTTTAAAATTAAACATATTGCGTGAAGATTTTGTGTGTGTGTGTGTCTAACTATTTTCATTTTACATTTTTATCTATCTATATCTATCTATCTATCTATCTATCTACTATCCCATATCTATCCATTATCTATCTATCTATCTATCTATCTATCTATCTATCTATCTATCTATCTATCTATCTATCTATCTATCTATCTATCTATCTATCTATCTGTCTATCTGTGTGTGTAATGGAGTATGGGTTGGACAAATGTAGCTTAACAAAAGCATACAAATTCACATGAAAAACCGCATAAAAAACGCACCTGCGTTTTCTGCCAAGAGGTGCGGATTTTGTGCATAAAATTTCTCAGGCTAATCTGCAACGTATGCATATACTTTCCTTGTGGATTTGAATCATCATAGTGATCTTTAGAATCTGCAGTGTGTTAATTTAAACATTCTTGCAATATTTTTTACTCATTTAAATGAATGTGGAAAAAAACGCAAGTAAAAATGCAAAAAAACACATAAAAATACTTAAAAAATATGTGTATTTTACACAGCATTTTTTGGCCAACACTCTGGTTTTTGGTGTAGATAAGTGTGTCGCAAATGCTGAACTCAAGGTGTACACATACCCTTAGTAGACTCATCCCATAGTGTAGTGTGTTTTTATTATGAAAAATGCTGAAGAAAGCAAACTACATAGAAATCTACACTAATTCCAGTAAGCACAACTATGAGAGCACTGCCCAGGAAAGAGAAAGGGAAATTCATACTAAGCCGACTCATCCAGAAATAAGACAGCATCCAGGCAGTGAAAGTACCTCCTGAATATTGCTAAGGGACTAAAGGTATTTCTTTTTCTCATTAATGACACAGTAATTTTAATTGAAGTAAATTACAAAGTAGTTTTATTTGTAAACAGGGACTTTATTAAGGTCTAATACCACCCAACAGCTGTATGGATTAGTTTGTTCTTTCTGTACTAATTGGTCAAGCAGAGGAGTATGCAGTTTGCGTGCTCATTCCATTAATGTAATCATTGCCAGCTCTGCATTTCTGCAATTAGACTGTACAAAACATCTCTAATGAAATCATTCAGCCATACACAGAGCAATGGCACTTGATATAAAACACAGAGGACTCTTATGTGACAGATTTGTTCAATGGACAGCGTACAGGAGAACCAAGGAACCCTTGTATCCAGTCCCTCACCATGACCCTGCATAGACATGAGATGGTAAGGATCTGGCATACCCTAATTTCGGAACAGGCCCTTTTTCTCCAAAATATTTAATACAATATGATGTTTTTTACAAAGGTAACAGCAAATTAATCTGATCTAACATCATTACAATGTTGTTATAGATTGGGTCACCTGAATTGGAAACAGGAAAGTTTGAAATCTTTATGAGAAGAACAAACTACATGCCATGATCCCTGGTAACTGTGCAGACAGAATAACACAGAGTTTAAAAGTCATTGATCACTATTAGACTGTGTGCCCACGTTGCATTTTTTAAGTGTTTCTGCAGTTGCTGTGCCAATGCGGCGGATTTTTCCGCTGTGGAATCGCATAGTGGAAAAATCCATTAATTTTGCGGTATCGTGGCGTCCTCCCTGTACAGCGTCACCACGATGAAGAGCTCTCTTTTTGCCCCAAACATCAGAGATTCAGATCATGCAGCTGTCCGCCACATTCTGTAGCGACGTGCCCGTACACTTTTACGGTGACCTCTTGCCTTCCTCTCTTTCTCTACTGATCATTCTGCTGTTCTTCCCTCTTCTGTATGTACCCTGGATGGCTGGGCACCCGCTTGAACATTACGGGTAATTGAGCCGCTCGGGCGTATAGCCCACCCGAGCACTAAGGGGTATACCCCCCTTACTGACTATATCCAGGAAATTCTCCTGGCTTACTCCCCAACTAACCCATCCTACAGTTAACTATGTATAGGGTGGCTAGACTAAAGGACTCAGTGCCCCTATCTAGTGGCCAAACTATTAACTACATCTTCCCTGTAATATACACTGTGCAGCAGAAAGATACATAACATTCTTATATACAGTATATATACATAGCAGCATACATGGTACATAAGGGGTTAGGGGTATAGTATAGTCCTTACATTATGACCAGGGAACAGTTTGAGAATCAACTCTTTGTCAAGTTAGGGAAATACTGTAGAATCCAGAGATCTCATACCACACCCTATCATCCCGAAGGCAATGGACAAGTGGAACGTTTCAACCGTACATTACTGTCGTTGTTGAGAACTTTGGCAGCCAATGAGAAGGACGGGAAGAGTTCTGTATCAAAAGTGGTGGATGCCTACAATTTTACCAAGAGCGAAGCAATGGGTTATTCACCATTCTTCCTGTTGTTTGGTAGATCTCCAAGTCTACCAATCGATATAGCGTATGATACTCCAATTTTAGAGACTTACAAGACATACCCTGACTGTGTTCAGAAATAGAAAGAACATATGGCAGAAGCATACAACATAGCATCAAAAGTGCTCACGGAAGGGCAAAACAAGAGTAATGCTATGATCGGAAAAGTTATGGAGCGAGACTGATACATGGAAGTTGTGTGCTAGTCAAAAACGTATGTAAGAAAGGTGGTCCAGGAAAACTTTGCTCGTACTGGGAAAACAAAGTGTATGTGTTCATCAAGAAGAAAGGTACACATCGGGTTTCCAGGCACCGCGCGGTGCTTAGAAACCTGCTGTGTACCTTGGTTACCAGCTCCCCTGCACCAGCGCGCTGGTATCTAACGTACACATCGGGTTTCTAGGCACCGCCCGGCGCCTAGAAACCCGATGTGTACCTTGGTTACCAGCTGATCGCTGGTCTCTCCCGCCTGCCACACGCAGCGATGTGTGCTGGCCAGCGGGAGACCAACAATTAAAAAAATGTCCAGGACATTCAGCGACGATCAGCGATACCCAGTAGGGGGGCTGATCGTCGCTGAATGTCATACAAAACGATATTGCTGGCGAAATCGCTGTTGCGTCACAAAACTTGTGACTCAGCAGCGATCTCGCTAGCGATCTCGCTATGTGAGACGGGGGTTTAGAACAAGGACAGCTCCAGACATAAAGGTTTTTGGTAAAGCATATCATTCTAATGTTTACCGAAATGGAATGAGGCCTACAAAGAAAAGAACACAGCACCGACAGTCAAATATGGTGGAGGTTCAAAGATGTTTTGGGATTGTCTTCCTGCTTCTGCCACTGGGTGCCTTGACTGCGTGCAAGGTATCATGAAATCTTAGGATTACCAAAGGATTTTGGTTCTCAATGTAGTGCCCAGTGTCAGAAAGCTGGGTTTGTGCCCTAGGTCATGGGTCTTACAGCAGGACAATAACCCCAAACATTTCAAGAAGCACTCAAAAATGGATGGAAACAAAGCACTGGAGAGTTCTGAAATGGCCTGCAATGAGTCAACATGTTAGGGCAGGTTAGGATAGGATATGGGTTGAACTAGATGGACTTAAAGTCTTCCTTCAACCTTAATAACTATGTACTATGTTACTATGAGTCTGGCTCTAAATCTCATTGAACACCTGTGGAGAGACCTTAAAATTGCTGTTGGGAGAAGGCACCATTCAAATATGAGAAAGTTTGCAAAAGAAGATTGGTCCAAAATTCTACTTGAGCAGTGTAAGAAGTTTGTTGATGGTTATAGGAAGCGAATGAGTGCAGTTATTTGTTCCAAAGGGTGTGCAACCAAATATTACGTTGAGGGCGCCAACAATTTTATCCAGCCCATTTTTGGAGTTGTGTGAAATTATGTCCAATTTGCCTTTTTTTCTCTTTTTTGTGTTGTTCCAATACACACAGAGGAAATAAACGTGTATAACAAAATGTGTATAATTGCAATAATTGTTTTGCAAAAATACTTCATTTTCTGGAACAATGTCAAGGGTGCCAACACTTTCGGCCATGACTGTATATAATTTTGCTATATTTTTATACAATGTATACATATATATTGTCGATCACATTTAACCAAAATTCTGTTGCTGCGGGTTTTATTCAATTTATAGCGGGAATTTTCTTAAATTTGCTTTCTAGTAATCCACATCTTTTTATATTCCAGCACAGAATTACAAAATATTCTGTTGTCTCAGAGAAGACCTAAATCTGAAAACCGAAGGAGCAAACCAATTATGGGATTTCAGTAATTTAGTTATGATAAAACATAGCAAACATTTCAGATTTTAACAATAAGGCCGGAGTCACACACAACCACAAAAAATCGGTCCGTTTTAGACGGTCGACAATCGGATCAAAATAAAAACATCACACATCCTTCTGGCATCCGATTTTCCTTCAAAGATGCGATTTAATCGCATGTGTGTGTACCTTGTAACATCCGATTTTCATCCGACTTGCGAGATTTTCTCGCAGGCTTGCAAAACTGACATATAATGGATCCAAAAGAATAGTATTTAAATGCCAAAAGAAAGAATAGATATATACACATAGAGCACATATATATATATATTATATATGTCATTGTGACATATATATATACATATATTTATAATTCTTACACTTCTACATACTGTTATAGCCGCTAATTCAATTGCCGCTTCAGTGAAATCACAGAAGCCGACATGAAATGATACATTGTTTCCACACATTTAACCATGTAATTTCATGTATTTTTATATATGTTTGAAACATACAATTACATGAGTATATGTGTGCTAAATTTCAGACATGTAGGGGTTAATTAAAGGTGTAAATTCGTTGAAAAAAAATGCGTGGGCTCCCGCTGTATTTTCTCCACCAGACAGACAGAGCAAGCGAGTGGGGGCAGATAATAACAGCCTAGGGAGGG
>JARQOD010000003.1:171578163-171607887 GCA_033576555.1 Oophaga sylvatica
TTCATCAGACCAAGATAGGATTGTATCTGTATAGACTTAAGTTAAGGGCCCTTAGTTGTTTTAAGCTCACCTTGCTTAGAGTTTAATATCCCAGATCATTTATGTCTTCTGTGTTTGAGTGTGTATGCAAGTCTGTGTTTTCTCCAGTCTGTCTTATATGTCTAATCTGTGTATTTAGCAAGATCAGCCCATATCCTTTGGTGGTAATCAGAATCTTCTTAGGACTGATTACAGGGTCAGGGACTGATAGGAGACAGGGTTAGGCGGAGACTTGGACCTCTGGACCATTATCAGTACCTCCAAGGTGAGGGATTAGTTAGGACCCCAGTTTAGGGTCAGGTTAGACCCCCAGTCCTCCTCTTTCCTGTTGACAGTGTATCAAGTCCTCAAGATTAACCTGAGTTCACGGATATCGTGTCAGGTAAATCTATTCTTTATTACATGCTGTGTTTGCTAATTCTATATGTTGTATAGAGTGTTGTTCTTTTAAGAATAGTTTACTGACATCCGTACACATTATCATAAGACCGCGTGACAGAAATGCTGCATTGACATGAAGAAAGCCGGGGTGTAGGGATAGTTGTAGCCCTGGGCAGCACCTCTGGTTTAGTGAAGAAAAAGGATGGTAGCATGCGAATGTGTGTGACTATAGGCAAGTAAATCGTATAACACATAAAGATGCATACCCATTACCACGTATAGAGGAATCTTAGCTGCTCTGAAAACGGCTAACTACTTTTCTACCCTCGACCTTACTAGTGGGTACTGGCAAGTAGCTGTGGCTGAGGAGGACCGGGAGAAACTGCTTTCACCACCCCAATGGGACTCTGCGAGTGTCGACAGGATGCCGTTTGGTCTCAGCAGTGCCCCAGGAACATTCCAGAGGGTGATGGGAGAGCTGTCTGGAATCTCAACTTCGAAACTGTGCTGCTGTACTTGGACGACGTAATTGTGTACTCTAAGACACATGAAGATCTCTGAAGCACCTGGCGGAGGTATTCGAGTCATTGTCCAAGTTTGGGATGAAAACTAAAGCCTCTAAATGCCACCTGCTCAAACGGAAGGTACAGTACTTGGGACATATTGTCAGTTCGAAGGAGTAGCGCCGGACCCCGAGAAGGTCACAGCCATCCGAAAATGGCCGGAGCCGAAGAACCTAAAGGAGGTGCGTTCAGTTCCTGGGATTTACAGGTTACTAAGGAGGTTCGTGAAAGATTACACTAAGAAGGCGGCGCCTTTGCAGGACCTCTGGTAGGACAACCTCTTAAGAGCAGAAACCTTCCATTCAATTGGGGAAAAGAACAAACTGAGGCATTCAAAGAGATGAAAGAGATCCTTACCGGCGATGAAATCTTAGCCTACCCAGATTACAGCCAACCGTTCCTGCTATACACGATGCAGTAACGAAGATTAGGAGCGGTCCTCAGTCAGAAGCAGAACGGCCAAGAAAAAAGTCATCGCATATGCAGCAGAAAAATCAGGCCACTGAGAGGAATCGGAAAACTATAGCAGCTTCAAACTGGAGTTCCTGGCGCTGGTTGGGCCATTACCGAAAGATTTAAACATTACCTTGCCTCCAACAGGTTCATGCGTTTACAGACAATAACCCCTTGACGCATCTGGAAACAGCCAAGCCGGGAGCCATGGAGCAACGTTGGATGGCTCGGTTGTCAAATTATCAGTTTACCATCAAGTACAGAGCGGGCCGTAAAAATGCTAACGCGGACGCCCTTGTCCAGAATGCCGCATGAGTTCCGACACGGAGGAAGAATCAGATGATCTGGAAGAAAATCGAGCTACCTGCGTTCCACCGAAATGGGTGGTCAAGAGCAAAGGTCTACAGAAAGCGGTGTTTTGGTGAGATGTTGAACCCTTTACCCATCACAGCTGGAAGGGGACTCAAGACAGCGATCCGTGGTCAGCCGTATCAAGGAGCTAATAAAACAAGAAGGTTCCTCCTTGGAGAAAAGACGCACCCATACCAAGCAAAGTCCTGTGGAATGAAAGAAGCGGTTGTTCATTATACGAGAGAAGTTGTGCAGGAGTACGTCGACCCAAGGACCCTGAGATGGTTTGGCAGATAGTGGTGCCCAGAGCAGACATCCAAATGGTGTTGGAAAGCCTACCACGATCAAGCAGGACACTTTGGCTGGAAAAAAGCTGGAGACCTGTTGAGTGTCGGTTCTACTGGGTAGGATGCGCAGCTCCATCGAGAAGTGGTGCCGGAACTGTGGACCCTGTGGTCTCAGACGAAAAAGACTATCATAGTCAGAGAGCACCTTGCAGCCTATCCGGACGACTCGTCCTCTGGAGATCGTAGCATTGGATCACGTCAAGTTGTCCCAAGCAGTCAGGATACTCGTATGCCCTGACCATGGTGGATCATTATTCCAAATTCTGGTGGTTGCCCCTGTCAAAGATCTGACAGCAGAGACAGCAGCCAAGGTCTTCCAAGCAAGTTTCTTGCAGACCACACGGATATTCCAGAGCAGGTACTGACTGATCGAGGTCCAGCCTTTGAAGCTGAAACTGTTTCAGGAATTTGTCAATTGTATGGATGCAAAAGATCAGAACAACACCATACACCCTCAGACCAACGGCCTTTGTGAAAAGTGAATCACATTGTCATGGATTTACTGAAAACTGTACCCTGGAAGAAAGAAATCGGTGGCCAGACTTGTTACCGACCTGGTTGACTTGTACAACCACATCCCAGTAAGTTCCACCAACTGCCACTCCAGCTTACCTTATGAGAGCAAGACCTGGAAGACTGCCAAATGGATTTGGAGTGGAGTGGTAGTAACCAGAGGTGATGACAGTGCTGAAGATTGGGACACAACTCGACAGGAACAGTACAAGAGAGTACAAGCCTGCGTAGAAGACAGTCTCAACAAAGTAAGAGAAAAGCAAGAGAAGAACTATAACAAAAAATGCTCCCGCTAAGCCTTTAATGCCTGGGAGAAATGGTGCTCAAAAGAAAAGAAGAACACACAAAGTTGGATGATCGTGGGAACAGGAGCCATACGTCGTGCAAATTCCAATTTTGATAACAGCAAGGTCTGTACATCAGCAAGGATGGAGGAAAAAAACGACGGCAACTGTGTCTAGAGATCATTTAAAGTTGTGTCCTTGCCATTAAAGCTCCGTGAAGAAAACCCTGTTGTCCATCAAGAAGAGAGTGCTGAAGCGGTCATACACACGGATTTGGGAGATTTACCTGCGGATTGGCCCAGATTGGGAGACGCTGTAATTATTCTGTGCTGCAGTTTTATCAACCGCAAGAGGAGTCTCTACCACCAGTCATACGATTGTGCAGTTGAGCCAGTTCCGAAGAACCTATTTGGCAGACCCTCAACCATTAGAACCCCAAGAAGCGGACAAGCAAGAAGAAGCACCACAAGAAGTGGAGTCCTTGGTGAAGCTGGTGAAGCGTACCGCCTCGTCCAGTCACTAGCATGCTTGCCAGGCCCTAATGAGGTGGAGTCGTGTCTATAGTTTGCCGTTACGCAGAACAGAAAGGTTAGATAATACTATACCTGACCACCCACGTAGGTCAGAAGTATCACTAAGGGTAAACTACCTATTCGCTATCAGGAGTAGTTTAGTACACTGGTTAGCAAGACCCAGACAGGATTTATTGTCACTGACAAAATGTATAAAGTTTGAATAATATAATATATTTTATGTGTCTTTTTCCTTATGGACGCGTGGCTGTGGACTGTTGCCAGCCCAAGAACTTACTTTGTAAATAGTTGCGCTTCGGTGCATTATCTGGTTTCACATGAAACCACTACAATCTTACCTTGAAGAAAAACCCGTTATGGTGGCCTAGAGTGAGGTCTGCAGTCAGAAGTCCTGCAGCCACCCAGGACCCCGTGGGAGGTTTTTGGTGCGGGTCCTCCACAAGTATCTAGTATTTATGAACACGTTTGATTTTTTAATACTTTTGTATTTTCCTATTGTACAAATTGTAACGTTCAAGAAGTCGTACCTCCCGGATGGGAAGAGTTATAATGTTGATGTTAATGCAAAACAAAATGTTCTTTTTGTCTTTTACAGCCCGGGAGTGCTGTTTTTACCAAGGGGGGATGTGTACCCCAGCTACGCAGGCACACACAAAAATCCAGGAGAATGCACAGGAAGGTAACCACAAAAGCTTGTTATCATTCACGCACTCACAATTTCAGACACACCCAAGGGGTATAGGAGGTAGTGACACGTAGCAGAGCTCAGTCAAGCTTCTGTTAGGACAGTGCAGACCAGTCTGTTTCCTGTCTGAGAAGAGCTCAGATCGATTGTTTCCTGTCTTCAGACAGTGCAGTTCTGTGCCAGTTCAGTCTGGACTAGGAGAGAGGACTGAATCCTCGCAGAGCTAGCTTAGCTCACCTGACAAAGAAGTGGAGGCTAGTACGGGTGAAGTGCATCATCCTAGCCTAGTCCCGAGCTACCCTTAATCAGTACCTCAGTAGAAGCTGAAAAAGGAGGAAACTGAGAGCTGCTCAGCGAGCTCGGAAGAAAGCTGACTATTTCCATCGAAAGCTACCAAGTGCTTATGCAAAGAGCAGAAGCAAGGGCGAAGGGCGCAGTGGAGAACATAGAGAAGTGCTTTGGGATTGGTTTGCCTGCACTAAATTGCCGGACACCGGGGTCGAAGCGTTGCTACAGTTTCAAGCTTAGTAACAAGAGAACCGGAGGCATCTGGATACAGGTCGCAGAGAGCAGCACTAAGTGTCAATACGTAACCGGAGGGACAGGGAAAACAGGAGTCTAGCCTGTCAGCAAATTTTAGACTTAGTTTTCACCACTTAGAAGTTTCCACCACAACGTTGGCCGGGCAGTACAGCTATTGAGAAAGCTGGAGATTCAGAGTTAACTCCGCTCGCAAGTTGGACTCACCTACATATTGAAGTAAAGGAGGCCTCTAACCTGCTCAGTGGTTACCGGAATGTGCATTCTCCACCCCGACCAGCTCCCCGGGATCTGCTTGAACCATCTACCAGTAAAAGGTATGAAAGAAGCTTGCATTGTGTGTGACTGAATTTTACTACACCTGCATTATCACCATAGACTTCCAGGGACCAGTCTCACCTGTGGGGAGACTTACCACCCAGCTGCCCCCTAACATCCCCTGTTGAAAGTCCTTATAGCAGCGCTGGTCCAATTAACCAGATACACAGGTGGCGTCACGAACTACCTATCTAAAAATCCCCTGTAAATATTCCCCATTGCACGACCGCCAGGGCCACGGACCGAGCCACCGCTACCAGTGACAACTCCCATAGATTTCCATGGGCTCGGCTCCGAGTACCCATAGCCCTGGTATCCCCAATTGTGGTGCGTGGTCGGAACACACAGACTGTCTAGAAAGACTGGAACCCTGATGCTATGTGTCACTCCCTTTTATACCCTGTGGGTGTGTCTGAAAGTGGGAGTGAAGTGAATGCATTTTCAAGCGTTGCAGTTACCTTCCTGTGCATTTTCCTGGTATTGTGTGCCTTACATAGCTGGGCCACACATCACCCCCTTTGGTTAAACACAGCACTCCCGGGCTGTAAAGAGAAAAAAAAAACTTTTTTTTTTTTTTTGCATTAACAACAACATTTTTAACTCTTCCATTTCCTGGAGGTAGACTTCTTGAACGTTACAATTTGTACATTAGAAAAATACAAAAGTATCAAAAGTATCAAACATTCTCATATTACTAGACAATATTCTTGTGGAGGACCCGCACCAAAACCTCCCAGTGGGTCCTGGGTGGGCTGCAGGACTTCTGACTGCAGACCTCACTCTAGGCCACACCATACGGGTTTTTCTTCAGAGGTAGATAGTAATGGTTTCGTGTTAAAACCAAGATAGAGCACCGTAGTGCAAACTATTTACATTGAGAGTCTTTGGGCTGGCACAGTCCACAGCCACGCAGTTCATTGGCATGGTAAAAGACACATTTTTATATTTCAAGTATTCACGTATACTTTAACTTTCACTTTACCCAACTGGGGTATTCTATGCAAACATCATCACATTTAGCAAATTATGTAAACATTTTTCATACTTATCAATAAAGTGCAAGATTTTCAACTTCCTCAATTTTTCAAACTTTATACAATGGCAGTAAACCCTGTCTGGGTCCTACTGGCTTTTATTCTCCTTGCTACTTCAATAACGTCTTCCACTCCTGGGTGGAACGACGCGGTGTTCTTTTGATCGCATAACAAATAAGTCATGACCTGCTATCTGCGTTTGAGTAGCCACAGTTCTCATTCTAACGGTGGACCCAACGGGTACTTCTTTTCTGTAGGACGCCGATTGCGTCGCTGCAGGGGCCACAGTAACTTGCGATGCTGGTTGCGTTGCTGAGATAGTCGCAGGGGGCGATGCTAAGTGGGTCGCAGATTGCGATGCAGAGTAGGTCGCCGATTGCGATGCAGGGGGCGACGTAGGTTGAGATGAGTATGCAGGGGGCGATGCCGGGGCACGGCCTGGTGCGGTGGAGGCTTGGGACTGGGACGCTTCGGTATTGTGTACGGTACCGGCGTCGGGGACGGGGTCACTGACGATGGAGACGTTCAGGGCATACCACCCCTTTAAACCCCAGTGACGTGTGTAGCTCACTATGTCCCCGTTTAATCAGGTCCCTCCCAGGATGACGATGGGCAAGTGGGACTCCACGTCCCGGCGGCTCACAAGACCCCGCATAGAGGCCCGGCTCGCGGATAAAGCCCCAGCCCTTGCGGAGCTGAAACTCGGTGACGCACCCCTGCCGCCGCGGTTTCCGTCGGGTACCTTTATCTCGGCGGACGGTTTCTTTATCAGCGAAGAACTTTTCATGCCATTCCTGTCGGTCTCGCTGTACCTTTCTCTCTTCCTCCTGCTGCTGTCTCACTTTCTCGCAGTGCTGCCAGGCATTTCCGGTTTGGAGGTCGTAAGTCACGTCGTCCAGACGCTCCATTCATCCCAGTCGATTTCCGGCAATGATGGTGGGACCCCTCCGGTGATCTTACCGGAGAACCGTACTCTGCTGTGGCCTCCTGGCCTGGCTGGCACTCCGGACCGGGCAGGAACCTCCTCAGCCTCCTTCCCCTCCACCTCCGCATCGGTGGATCAGTTACAGCACTTTTGGGGCAGCCTCCGGTTTCTTTTAGCCTTCCTCAGCAGGGGAACTTGGGAAATCAGGAGACGGCGTTATGCTTGTGGGAGAGAGCACTGCGTCCCACAGCAGCCGCTGTGTCTGGGCACGCCAGCGTCTCTCCGTCTCCTGCAAATCTGCATGCCGCTGGATCATTCTTTTTAGCGCCGCATTTTCTTTCTGCAGCTCCCGCATAGCGGGGTCAGTGTCCCGATCTGGGGACAGCTCCGGCACAGGTAGTAAATCTTCCCGGTAAGCAGGGTTGTATGCCTCCGGTCCTCTGCACAGATTCTCCTGTCCTTCCGCCATCTCGTCCCAGGCCAGACTGTAGTTTCCATCAGGAACAATCTGGTCTCTTCCGTGGAGGCGGGATTTGCGTCTCCTCCTCTTCGCATAGAGGATGAAGAGGAGGCGGATTTCTTTAGCAGTGGGGCAGGACCGCACATTATAGTAGCATTTGGAGAGGGCGGCCATATCTTTCGCGCCTCAGGGGGGGTACACGCCCACGAATGCACGCCCACCTTCTTCACCAGCGCCTCAGGGCGCCAACATGGCGGCAAAATGGCGGTATTTGGCGCCAAAAGCAGCAAACAGTCTTTTTCACCAAACAGTTCAATATAGGCACACAGGACTCACAATTGCAAGCTTCGTATCTGTTCGTGACGCCAAGTAATTGACTCGCACCACAATTGTGGATACCAGGGCTATGGGGTACTCGGAGCCGAGCCCATAGATTTCTATGGGAGATGTCACTGGCAGCGGGACTCGGTCCGTGGCCCTGGCAGTCAAGCGATGGGGAATATTTACAGGGGATTATATGGATAGGTAGTTCGTGACGCCACTGTGGTATCTGATCAATTGGACCAGCGCTGCTATAAGGATCTTCACAGGGGATGTTATGGGGCAGCTGGGTGGTAAGTCTCCCACAGGTGAGACTGGACCCTGGAAGTCTATGGTGATGAGGCAGGGTGTAGTTAAGAATTCAGTCACACACAATGCAGCTTCTTTTCATACCTTTACTGGTAGATGGTTCAGGAAGATCCCGGGGAGCTGGTCGGGGTGGGAATGCACATTTGGGAAACCGCTGAGCAGGTTAGAGGCCTCCTTAACTTCAAATGTATCTGAGTCCAAACTTGCATGAAGCGAAGTTAACTCTGTAATCTCCAGCTTTCTCAATAGCTGACAAGCCCGGCTGACATTGTGGTGGAGCCTTCTATGTCTCTGATTCTCAGATGTTGAGAGAACTAAGTCCTTACTTTTGCAGGGCCCTGCTCAAAGTCCTTGTTCTCCCTGACTCCGGTTACGTATCAGCGCTTAGGGCTGCTCTCTGCGACCTGTAGTCCAGATAGCCTCCGGATTTCTTATCACTAGGCATGAAGCTCTAGTAATGCTTCGGACTCCGGTGTCCGGTGAATTAGTGCAGGTAGTCCAATACCTGATGCACTTCTCTCTGTCTTCTCCACTACGCCCTTCGCCCTGCTTCCCGCTCTTAACATAAGCACTTGTAGCTTTTGATGGTAAAGTCAGCTTTCTCCTAGAGCTCACTGAATAGCTCTCAGTATCCTCCAAGTCCAGACTGGACTGACACTGAACTGCACTGTCCTCAGACAGGAAGCAGACTGAGGGATGACTCACTCCTGAGCCACCGGAGCTTGACTGAACTCTGGCTGAACTGATCTGTCCGAAGACAGGAAACTATCCGACTGTGCCCACTCACTCCTCCTGCACAGACTGTCTAGAAAGACTGAACCCTGATTGCTACGTGTCACTCCCTTTTATACCCCTGATGGGTGTGTCTGAAGTGTGAGTGAAGTGAATGCATATCAAGCGTTGCGGTTACCTTCCTGTGCATTTTCCTTGATATATGTGTGCCTTACATAGCTGGGCCACACACCCATACAATTGAAATTATGATACCAGCCCCCCACGCTCACAGGCCCCATCATAGCCATGTGGTTTGCTGCTATTATTAGCAGTACACCAGAAAATCACAAAAGTATGAATGCGCCCTTGTATAATTTCCTATCATATGACAAATCAGCAGGATCACAGAAATAGAAGAATACATATCAAACACATACCAAAGTGGTTGCAATCAAGGCTGGATCAAGATTAGTTCATCCCTTGGAGAAAAGATGAATATGCGTTTGTTATTATTTTTGGTATTTACAAAAATTATAAATTGTATAGTGATTACACTTCCCTCTAGAATCTCTAATTGTTCATAAATAGATCCACCACAGAGTCAAAAGAGGTCTAACAAATACGTGCCTAAAAACAGTGTCAAACAGTATCTTAGATAACAGTGCCTAAATTATATCAAAATCATTAAACTTCAGATGCACTTCTAATGACTGCATGAGGGAAAGATGGGGTGTTACAGTACCCAAAATGGTTCAATTCACATGGAGTTAAATGTTCAGGGTCACACAGGACCAATTGTGCTTGAGAGAATGATGAGTTCCTTTGTCATATAAGAAGATGGATGTGTGCATGCAGAGGGTTTTTTTGTTTGTGTTTTTAGGTGGTCAAAAACAATGAAAAGGTTTTCTAGAAGAAACCATTTTTAGAAATACTCTTTGGGGAGCTTTTGCAAGAGTTGTTGCTTCCTGGAACGGTTTTGAAGAGTTTTAAAGCATTTTAGAGGTTTTTTTTCATGAAACGTATTTTGCAGCCTATTGTTTGTGCAGTACCTAATATGGAGCGGATTCAATCAGGAGCAGGTTCAGAAAAAAGATATGCACCTTCCTTTTTTACCACTAGGCATTTTCCAAAACCTGAAGCTGAAAAAATGCTCAAGACATAACATATGATTAGGACATAGGAATCACAATGGACATTAATACGAAGAGTCTTTCAAGCATTTTTTATGATTTTTCAAGTGTTTTTGGATCAGACTCCCAAAAATGCCCCCAAAAACTGTGTTCCTACCTATACCCTCCGAAAAAGCTCAAAACATATGAACATATGCATTTCTGTGTAAAAACTACTTGCTGTTTTTATGTTCAGTCTTTCAAGCCTCTTTTAACATGAGTTGACCATTCTTCAAGGGAACCTGTCACCTCGTTTTGCCGCTAAAAGATGCGGCCACTGCCTTTCGGGGCTTATCTACAGCATTCTATAATGCTGTAGATAAGCCCTCGGTCGACCTGAAAGATGAGAAAAAGAGGTTTTATTATACTCACCAGGGGGGGGCAGTCCGCTGCGGTCCGGTCCGATGGGTGTCGCAGGTCCGGGTCCGGCGCCTCGCATCTTCATGCAATGTCATCATCCTGCTTGCTTCGTGTCACGCTCCTGCGCAGGCGTACTGATCTGCCATTGTGGAATGAAGATAAATGAAGTTAACAAGAACATTCAGATAATTTACTATAATGTAAAGTGCTGCGGAATATGTTGGCACTATAGAAATAAAATTATTATTATTATTATTATTATGGCAGTAAAAAAATATACTACATAAATGCCCCAAATACCTGCTCTTGTTCCAAAATATTGAAAAAGTGCTCAGGAAATGACAACAAAAAAAACGCTAAAAATGACAATTCATGTTTCCTGAAGCATCTTCCTCTTGAAAAACTCAGCAGGTTTGTCTGCCTAAAAAAGTTGTAGTGTGCACATGCCCTTGAATAAGAGGGGGCAGTATCCAGTGTGAGACATTTTGCTCAGGATAGCAGAGTCATTCATTACATGTCTCACATTGGTAATGTCTCATTTAAAATAAGCTCCGGAGGCAGATTCTCGGAGAGATCTATGTCCAGTACGTAGATCTTAACAGTTCATTTACATATTCTCTGGAATAATATTAGATTGTAGATGTCAAGGTATCATTTCATTCAGTTTCATATGATCTACATGCCCATATAGACGGCTTAGGAGGGTTGATCCTACTGACAGATTCCTTTAAGGGGCTAGCCTAATCAAATAGTAATATAGAATCACCTAGTTTAGTTTTTTTGGATATGGTTATCCAGAAAATGATTATCTATTATGCAAATGAAGGTGCATGGCGCAATCTTGGTGTGCATCATCCGCAGATTACACTATGTTGATATCCATTGATAATGGCTCTTGCTACACACAGATGTCCTTGACAAAGACCGTTCTCGATCGAAACGTTGGTCCATATCTGTTTAGATTCCTTGCCGGATCAGAATAAATAACACTGCAAGCAAGACCTACAGTCCCATTTTCTTTTTTGTGGTGCTGAGGTTTCTACGGGAGCCAAAGGGGTGCGCACCCATCCTGCTTTCCTGTCTGCTGCAGCTGCTTGCTCACTAACACCAGTCACTCCACCATTGAGTCTACTGATTGGCTGCAGGGTAGGCATCTCTTTCTATTGCTAAAGAGAAACAAAAAACCTCTTAACATTTCTTACATGACTCCAACACTTTCAACAAGTCAACATACAAGATGACAATTTGCTTTATATGCCTATGGCACTAAATCACCTTGACCCAACCCTTATTGCACAGCACCATCTTCGTATGTACTGTGATTAGAGTTGGTGTAAATCGATTCGCACATCCCATCCCATCAGCCACGACAGTGGTTTGTGGACCCCGGAATGGGAAAGGGAGTACAGCCTCTTACGTGATGGTGTAATTGGTATTCTTTTGACTAGCTAGCCTAGTCCGACGCTACATGTGCATCATGCCACAACAATGACATTGCGCCAGGCTAGATAATCAAAAGAAAAGCCGCCACGGCCATCAGGTATCCAGCAACCACAGACTATTGTTGTTGCCAATGGAATAGGACGTGCAAATAAATTTGCACCAACTCTAACTGTGATGAATAAATTCTACTTTTAGCGTACCACAATATTATTTTGTATTGTTCATTGCACTTTTAGCTTACCAGTGTTCTCATTATGTAGTACCCTTTTCTTCCACTAGATGGCAACATCAGCCATAATAAATCAGGCACACTCCACCCTAAGCTGTTTTTACATGAAGAGAACTGAAAGAGACAATGGGATTCATGTGCTGCAGACATTGTCATTGCAAATATGTGTGTAATTTGTAAATATTAGCTCTTAGACATTGACAAGACACAGCTATTCAGAGGCACATGTTACAGTTACTGACACACTATAGTATTTTGCAGAATTTATATATATGATGAGATGCACAGCACTACTTTATTGTATGCAAGGAGTCGTAATGCCGTAGTCCTAATTAGGATGACATCTGATAACATATTTCTGCCACTTGTTATTATGTCCCCATCTCTACCTGTCAGTGTAACACTAGAGCTGCATAGTGATATGCGTCGCGCGACATTGAAATCAGTGTTGAACTGTGATATTGCATATCAGACTGGGGCTTCACGGCATTTGGCCGTGACACATCAAGCAGCCTAAGATCAGTAGGAGTCACTATGACTTCAAAACGCAATACAAGTGAATGGAGATATATTGTGACCCTACGGGTAACGCTACAGCACAAGCAGATCGTGGAAAGTCCAACCACGTCATATTTTTTGTGCAAATTGCTTATCTCGGTTGCAGTTCCCCTCTAGGTCAACCCACTTCCCTTGTATTGCGCTGTAATGAAGCTGCGCACTTAGTGAACTTCGGCCACATCCACATGTCTCAACCAAAGTCTCCGTGATGCCCTAGCATTATAATTTTCTAGATTGTTGCATTGCGCTCTATTGCGACTGCTGCACATTATTGCAAATGTGTTGGATATTTAGTTGCTGGTCGTATACGACTTACTTGCCATAGACTTTAATGAAAGTCCATGTGACTCCCACTATGCTGTTGCAATGAAGCTGGTGGGAGTCAGGAGTAGATTTTAAGAGAGATTTGGTACCACTGAGTTGTGTGTCCTAGAGCTCTGCTACTGCTTTTATAGACCTGGGACTTTTCAGGCCCTACAACACTTTTCTGTATGATCAGTGAGTCTATTTGAGCTGCTGTTTCCATGTACTGGAGGCCGGTATTGGTTTGGATATCAGAAGAGGTGGTGACCTGGTGCAGATTGTCTGATGAGTATTGGAGATTTACTGTAGGCAAGAACATGTGACATGGGCCTGAGAAAGGCTGAGAGGAGATTCACTTGGTGTATAGGGTGTGGTTTGGAAAGGGAAGTGATTCGATTCCTTTGCAAGGCCAAGTCTGGTTGTACATGGAAAAGATGGTGACCTAAATCCTATTACCCTTGTAGATTCTAAGGGCAAGGGAGGCTGGACATGAAAAGTAGGGTGTTCTGTGTCAGCCTGGTTGCGGTTTATTTTGGGGGAGTCTGCTGTAGTTGTGAAGTTAAGGACAGCCTGGAGGAAACCAGGAAGAGTTTGAGCTGTATTGAGGCCTGGTTCCCTGAGATGAAACGCGTAAGATCAGTTGTGTGGTGTGGAATACTATTCTTTGATAGGGAGGTATAAAGTGCGGGGGCTCTTCAGGAGGATAGTCCAGCCAAGTCCTGTAATGCCTATGACGTTCTGGGTTTTGAAAAAACAGTAGTGAAGCTACAGACAAAAAAGCTTGAGTGAAGGGTGAAAGCTCCTAGAGATGCAGGCTGTAGTGGAAAAACAGGGTCAAAGAGTAACATACCCTGGGTGTGGCCTGGAGTGACCATGAACCTGAGATTAGATTATACCGCCATTACTAACTGTTAGGGAATTTTTTTGCTTGGATAAAACTGGAAAGTTACGTTTCTATGCCACCTTGTGTATATCGGAACCACATAGGTTCTGTATGTCATATGAATGTTGAAACCAATAACCATATAGAGCATTTAAAGTGACAATAACCCATATGGCTTGTGTGCCATTATATCTGCAGTTGTGTTCAGTAAAGTTTAACAGTTTTAATTGCATTGGGCTGTAATAGTTTTATTACAAGCGGAAACTACCCTAGAAGGATTCCCCAGGCTGTAAGTGGAACAGATTACTTCACTGACAGCTTGTGAGGTATAGGTATTTGATAAGCTGAGTCTCTGAGGGACATCGCTGTGACTCCAGGTGTCAACAATTGTCTTAGCCCCTGCTTCCAGGACATTATCAGTATTAATGAGCTTTTTTGCCCTATTTTAAACTGGCCTCTTCTAGTTATGAATCTCATGAAGGACTTGCAGACATTACAGAAGGAGGTTAATATGTTTTAAATGAAAAGAACAAATCTTTTTTTACTTCTAGCTGCTCAGATCTCTGCAAACTATAGTTGACCTTACTTGGCTACATCTTCTGCTTCGAATGACTGGAGGGATACACTGGACTGTGGTTTTCATCTGCAGGTGCCTGAAGAAGCATTGGGGACCCCTCCCAGAATTCTGGATAACATTATGATTACAGCCTCCCAGTGGGCTAAAGAACTGTTTACAATGTAGGATCAGTCGACGGACCCTGCACAGATTTTCCAGCCCTGAAGCAAATCAATATAAAAATCTGAGAACTTCCCTAATACAAACATCTAAACTGCCTGTTTTACTCATCTTCCTGGAGAATACAATGTCCTGATTCAATTATTGTTCTCCACTTTTCATTTATGGTGGGGTCAAGTATGTGCTTACCAGACAAATACTACAGGAGTGATACCCAGACATCTGCAGCATCTACCACATGTAATACACATACTGCTCCACCACCGATCAAAGCTTTCCAGCAAGAAGCTTGAAATTGCTGGATTCAGAGGTCCCAAAAGATTCCCATATTGATCTAAATGTCTTGCAGGGTAGTGTTTTCCTTAAAGAAGATCATCATATACTAGAGCAAACATTACTGAGCATAACAGCAAATACAGTGGGACAGAATCCAGTTGGGTACTGTCGATTTAAAAAGGCTCAAACGCATATGATTACAGAAATGCACAAGGTGGCACTAGATCACTTAAACATTGCAGAGGTAGGCTGTGTTCACACCACTGTTATGGATTCATCCTAGAGACACCAATCCACACTTGATGGACAAGATGGACACCATTGACTTTTAATAGTGCCTGGAAAATTTTGTGAGGGTGCTCATCATTTTGACTGAAAAAATAGCACTTCACGTTAATCCAATGCAAATGTGAACCTAGCCTTAATAAAAAAAAAATGCAATCATCTCCCACACCTGACCCCTTTTACTTCACAACAGTTCTACTCTATTGACCGTGTTGCCTCTCCCAAACATCTCTCAATCTCCACTGACTTTTCGGTGTTTTTCTCTATTTCCACCAGATCCCAAGGCAGTTAGTTTAATTACACCCTGCAAATCGAACTATCCAGTCTCCACCCATACCCCTCAAGAAACCCGTCCTATGCTACACACATATCAAAACCCTGAGGTTAAGCTCCCACAATGAGTTTTTGGCGCTGTGTATTTTCACAGCGTCTTACAGTTCAGCAACGTAGATGACATTTATAGAAATCTTATTCCCATTGTTCTTTTTTTTTACACCTGCGGGCTATTTGAAATCTCCAGCATGTCATTTTCTCCTGTGGGTAAACTGAGCTTTATGTGCAGATTTTTCCCATAGAATTGCATGTGATGAAAAGTCGCAGGTAAAAAAAACACATGTACACTTTTAGTGGGTTTTAGCTGTGGAAACACACAAAAAATGCATGTAATCTGTACGTGGCTGTATCAACAAAGATTTGACAAAGCCAAATACCAGGAAGTATCAAAAACAAAGCAGCTTTATTTAAATAATGTTGAACGGTGTAGAAGAAATACAAGGAACCACTGGGGGTGCCGCTAGAAAGGATGACAACTCATAAGTAAAGGTGTGGTCACTTTACTGAGACCACGGTTTCTGCACCAAACTAGTATCTTCAGGGCCCGATGAAGACACGTGAATGATGCTGTGACAATTTGCAAAGAAAGTAATACAGCATCTATACAGTATGCTGTTCAGACAAACTCAAATAAGCAGGTGAGAAGTGTAAGTCTACTTTCACACATCAGGCTTTTTGTATCAGGCGCGATCCGGCGTGTTTTTAAAAAACCGCATCCGGTACTGGATGCGTTTTTTTTTACCATTGACTTACATTAGCGCCTTATCGCGCCTGATGTCATTGCGTTGCATCCGTTTTTGGCCGGATCCGTCGGAAATGTACATTCCAGCGGCCGGACAAGACGCTGGGTGCAACGTTTTTTTTTTTCCGGAGCCGCCTGACAGTGCCTGAATCGGCACTTCAGGCGGCCGGAAACAATGTAATTCTATGGAGACGGACCAGTGTTTTGACAAATCCGTCAGAAAACTGATCCGGAATCCAAGGTGTCTCTCTCTCTCTCTCCATTGATGCCTGCATTTTCAACATGTAAAATTTTATCTTTCCAGGTTGAAAAGGTCAGGACGAATCCGGCAAGAAAACTGATCAGTTGCATCAGTTTTTTAAAATCAGCACCGGATCCGTCCTGTCAGGCATAGGACGGATTATGCCTGACACAAAAAGCCTGAAGTGTGAAAGTAGCCTAAAAGATACCATTGTCTAGTCTGGCAAAAACACTTTATATGGATAGGATAGAGTAAAGGGTATGCCACACTAAACAGCGTCGCTAACGAGATCGCTAAAAAATGTCACTATTTAGCGATCTCGTTTAGTGACGTTGTTGTGTGTGGCATGTACTAACGACGTGGCCCCTGCTGTGATCCTGCTGTGATCTCGTTCATCGTTCTCATCGTTCCGGACCCTATTTTTATCGTTGGCGTCCCGCTGGTGAGTATATATCGCTGAGTGTGGCACCTTTTTGTTAGGCCATTATACTGTATGGAGCACCGTGTGGGGCTATTATAATGTATGGAGAGCGATGTGGGGCCAGTATACTGTATGGAACACCTTGTGGGGCTATTATACTGTATGGAGCTCTATGTGGGGCCATTATACTTTTTCGAGCACCATGAGGGCCCATTATACTGTATGGAGCACCATGTGGGGCCATTATACTGTATGGAGAACTATGTGGGGCCATTATACTGTCTGGAGCACTATGTGGGGTCCATTATACTTTTATGGAGCTGTCACAATCTATTTTTGGATTTGTGGCAGATCTGGTTCCACTCAGTTAAACCTTTTTTCCTTTCAGGCCAGTGGGGGTTAATGTCAGGTTTTCCCCGCTGGCAATCTGGTGTTACTGCAGTGCTGCTGGGTCAGCTGATGTGGGTGGTGACCACTCCCATCATCCTTTAAAAGATCACCTGATGCATCAGCTGACTGTTGGTGATACAGTTTCTTTCTGGAGACCAGCCTAGGAGGAGCATCTCTCTGGTGTCAGCCACGTCTGGAGCTTGGAGTCAAGTTGCTGCTGTTATCTGCAGAGTGGAGCTTAGCAGCCGTGTTTATAACCTAAGTGTGGTGTTTTTTCCTTGTACAAGAAAAGGGGGAAGCCAGCGCCGCACATGGTCAGAATGAAATACATTAAGTGCATCTGCACATATTAGTTTCTAACTGTTTTTTAAAAATGAGACATTTGGCAAATAATTGATCAATTCTTTGAGCCACCCCGCCACGACAAGGCATTCTCATATGGGGCAGTCCTACTCTACATTTTCTATTTTCGCTGTGCCATTGCGGCCTCCTAAATATAAAAAAAAAAACTGCAAAAATAAGACTGCAAATAAACTGCAAAAGTACCTGAAGCATTGCTGAATCACTCCCATGGTGCCAGTAAGGCAAGCACAGGTAAAAGAATGCCTTGTCGTGGCGGGGTGGCTCAAAGAATTGATCAATTATTTGCCAAATGTCTCATTTTTAAAAAAAACAGTTAGAAACTATATGTGCAGATGCACTTAACGTATTTCATGCTGACCATGTGCGGCGCTGGCTTCTCCCCCCTTTCTTGTCCGATATTGGTACGTGGCTGACCACCACTTGTTGCCGTGCGCGCCGGGTTATGCATGCCATTTTATCTGTTTTTTTTTTTTTTTTCTTTTTGTGATTGACCTAGGCTGCTGTATACACATACAGCAGCCCTGCCTGCCTCAGGCTCTGTGTAATTGTGCACCTGTGTCTGGGCCTGTTTCACCCTTTATCTGTGGTTGCTGGTTTGGCAAGTGTAGAGGTCAGATCTGAAATGTCCATCTTTGGACCTGGTCGGCTTTTACCTGCGCTTGTCTTACTGGCACCATGGGAGTGATTCAGCAATGCTTCAGGTACTTTTGCAGTTTATTTGCAGTCTGAATTTTGCTGTTTTTTTGCAGTCCTGTTTTTAATATATATAGGAGGCCGTAATGGCACAGCGAAAATAGAAAACGTAGAGTAGACTGCCCCATATGAGAATGCCTTGTCGTGGCGGGGTGGCTCAAAGAATTGATCAATTATTTGCCAATTGTCTCATTTTTAAAAAAACAGTTAGAAACTATATGTGCAGATGCACTTAACGTATTTCATGCTGACCATGTGCGGCGCTGGCTTCTCCCCCCTTTCTTGTCCGATATTGGTACGTGGCTGACCACCACTTGTTGCCGTGCGCGCCGGGTTATGCATGCCATTTTATCTGTTTTTGTTTTTTTCTTTTTGTGATTGACCTAGGCTGCTGTATACACATACAGCAGCCCTGCCCTGCCTCAGGCTCTGTGTAATTGTGCACCTGTGTCTGGGCCTGTTTCACCCTTTATCTGTGGTTGCTGGTTTGGCAAGTGTAGAGGTCAGATCTGAAATGTCCATCTTTGGACCTGGTCGGCTTTTACCTGCGCTTGTCTTACTGGCACCATGGGAGTGATTCAGCAATGCTTCAGGTACTTTTGCAGTTTATTTGCAGTCTGAATTTTGCTGATTTTTTGCAGTCCTGTTTTTAATATATATAGGAGGCCGTAATGGCACAGCGAAAATAGAAAACGTAGAGTAAGACTGCCCCATATGAGAATGCCTTGTCGTGGCGGGGTGGCTCAAAGAATTGATCAATTATTTGCCAAATGTCTCATTTTTAAAAAAAACAGTTAGAAACTATATGTGCAGATGCACTTAACGTATTTCATGCTGACCATGTGCGGCGCTGGCTTCTCCCCCCTTTTTTCCTCGTCCCTTACTTGTCTGTCACTATCCCTGTGTGGAAATAGCGCCTTTCGCCGGCACTGCACTAGCCAGGGGAGTGTTAGGTGATAGCGAGGGATGAGGTATCCTGACAGCGGTGGAGGGAAGGACCCACATAGGGTAGCGAGGGACCAGCTCAGGTTGGAGCTCATGTGGTGACCATCCCTCATTCCCTATTTGTAGGGCCTTCCTCTCCCCTATTCCATCCCGTTGTGAGTGTTGTGCCGATAGCTGACCGACCATCCGTGGGGTCGAGTCACACTGTGACATTATCACCAACCGACACATTTTTTCCGGTGAGCCATAGCTCAAATGCAGGCCTTTGCCCAATGATCCAAACCCTCACTGATGAGCTTAAGGAGCTGCGAGGTTAGGTGACGCAGCAGCTTCTGCAGCTGATGGGGATATGGGCATCGGGTCAGTTGCAGGCTCTACCGAACCCAAAATATCTCTCCCTGACCGGTTCTCTGGAGCAGGGCCGGCTCCAGGTTTTTATGGGCCCCGGGGCGAAAGAGTCTCAGTATTCCCCTTTAACACAGACCACGATTCATGATGCTCCGATACTGCAGAGAAATATGGGTATAAGGCCAAAGATTTCACTTCTTACATTACACGAGTGATATCTATTGTAAATTCTACAATAGCTCAGAAACCGCCGAATCCTCACAGCACATAGTACAGACCGGACAGTATAGTCCTCCATACAATATTATGGGCCAAATATAATGCTCCATAGAGAATATTGGACCCCAAATAATGCTCCATACAGAATACTGGACCACATAAATTGCTCCATACAGGATACTGGTCCCCATATAATGCTCCATACAAAATATGGAGCTCTCCTCTGCACTGTGCTGCGCTCTGCACTGTTACGTCTCAGGAAAGGGCGCTGTGGAAAGAAGTCATTGCGCCTTTTGACCTGAGACGTCACAGTGCAGAGCTGCGGAAGACACCGGAGCTGCGGAGGCACGGGGAGAGGTAAGTATTGTGCCGGCTGCCGGGGCCCTGAGCAAGCGGGGGGGCCCAGTGGCGGCGCTAACACCGCTCTCCTCCGCTAACTGGCCCCGGCAGAGTTGTATCTAGGTTTTCTGGCACCTGGGGCAAGAATTCAGTTTTGCGCTCCCCTCCACACACACACCCCTAACCCTAATCCCCCCTTCACAATGAATAATCCCCCTTCACACTAATAATAATCCCCCTCACACTGAATAATCCTCCAACACACAAATAATCCCCCCTCCACACAAATAATAAATCCCCCTCACACTGAATAATCCTCCAACACACAGAATAATCCCCCCTCCACACAAATAATACCCCTCTACACTGAATATTCCCCCTTCCACACAAATAATAAATCCCCCTCACACTGAATAATCCCCCTCCTCACTAATAAATCCCCCTCACACTGAATAATCCCCCCTCCACACAAATAATAAATCCCCCTCACACTGAATAATCCCCCCTCCACACTAATAATAAATCCCCCAACACACAGAATAATCCCCCCCTCCACACAAATAATAAATCCCCTCACACTGAATAATCCCCCTCCACACTAATAATAAATCCCCCTAACAATGAATAATCCCCCAACACTCAAATAATAATTACAGAATGCTGTAGATAAGCCCCTGATTGCGGTGGCTGTATCTTATATACGAAAAATGACGTGACAGATTCCCTTTAACTTTTTTAACAAAGCATTACTAACATTACTTTCACTGAAGTCAGTGGGGAAAACTCACAGGAAATCTATATCAAAACTGGAATGCACAGAGCATACAGAGAGTAACAAAATATATTCATCATGTCCTGAAAACCATGCAGTTTCCATTGTGTGAGTAGATTCTTGTTCACTACAATGTAACATCTGCCTGGTAGGGTATGTGCATACAATGTCTTTTTCAGGCAGGCTCACCCCGCATCTTGCTTGAAAAAGTGCTCAGAAAACACTCAAAAAGTGAACTTATACATTACTATGTAAAAAACGACTTGCTTTTGATATGTTTAGTCCCTTGAGCGTCTTTTACAGGTTTTCCAAAACGTTAAGTAGCTAAAATCTCTGACAGCGGCATTTAATGTGACCATGGGTCACCGATGTGGTTGTCATTACCGGATTGCTATGACCCAGCGGTCAGTACTCACAGCAAGTGTGCAAGCCTGCTCTGTGTAGCACCAGCGATCAGATGATTGCAGCTTCTGGTCTCCCTTAGAGATGGAGACTATTGAAGCAACTGTAAATTAGAAAAAAATGTTTTTAAAAATATTAAAAATATAAAAGTTCAAATCACCTCCCATTCACCCCATTCAAAAAAAACAATGAAAAAAATACACATATTTGGTAGAGCCGCATTCAGAATCACCCAATCTATCAAGATATAAAAAGAATTAATCCGATCAGCAGCGAAAAAAAAGTCAAAACACCAGTAATATGTCTTTTTTGGCTACTACAAACATTGCATTAAATGCAACGGGCAATCAAAGATTGTATCCACACAAAATGGTCTAAAAAATTTTTTTTAAAAAAAGGCAGCTCAGCACGCAAACAATAAGCCCTCACCCAGCCCCAGATCATGAAAAAATAGACGCTACGGGTCTCGAAAAATGACTAAATTTTTTTTTCCTTTAGTAAACTTTGGATTTTTTTTCAATAAATAAAAAACAATCTATACATGTTTGCTATCTACAAACTCGTAATGACCTGGAGACTCATAATGGCTGGTCAGTTTCAGTATTTGGTGAACATGTTAAAAAAAAAAACAATTGTGGAATTGCACTTTTTTTTGCAATTTCACTGCACTTGGAATTTTTTTTCCTGTTTTCCAGTACACTATATGGTAAAACCAATGGTGTTGTTCAAAAGTACAACTCGTTCCGCAAAAAAAACAAGCCCTCACATGGCCATAGTGACGGAAAAATAAAAAAGGCTCTGGAAGCAGGGAAGCAAAAAACAGAAAACAAAAATGGACTGCGGCGTGAATGGGTTAAAGACACCAGTGCATGTTTTCAATAAAACACCAGTAAAAAAATTACCCCAAAACAATATAAAGATGAACATAAAAAAACATTGGCAGGCAAATATGACCAACTAAGCGCTCTAGAAATGACAAAAAAAATGACATTTTGGGACAAAAGAAACGCCAACTTGGCCTGAAACTTTGTCCTATAGGAAAACTTGCCGAGTTCACCAAAGTTTAAAAGATGTCAAGATGTTACGCTTACAGTAAATTACCACAACAGCTATAAATGTGCACAAAACCTCTTTTTTAATAAAGAAAAATATAAGTATTACTTCTTTTAACCACTTCAGGGTTCAGAAACTGCGAATTAATTAAAATAGTGACATGTCCATTCTTCAGGAGCCTTCGTTTGGAAACCACCTACTCTTTGTAGCTGAAAGAACAGTGCAAAGACGTCGATGGCTCACACTTCACAAAAACCACCATTGAAAACGTCAGTGACGTCGCTTCATGAATAAGCCACAAAAGAGGTTGGTACACAAAATGAGAATGCTGGGTCTGGGGGAAAATGTGTGTAATTGGGTAAGTAACTGGCTTTGTGACAGAGAGCAGAGGGTGGTTATACATGGTATATTCTCTAACTGGGTCGCTGTGACCAGTGGGGTACCCCAGGGTCGGTGTTGGGACCTATTCTCTTCAACATATTTATTAACGATCTGGTAGAAGGTTTACACAGTAAAATATCGATATTTGCAGATGATACAAAACTATGTAAAGTATTCAATACTAGAGAAGATAGTATTCTGCTACAGATGGATCTGGATAAGTTGGAAACTTGGGCCGAAAGGTAGCAGATGTGGTTTAACAATGATAAATGTAAGGTTATACACATGGGAAGAAGGAATCAATATCACCATAACACATTGAACAGGAAACCACTGGGTAAATGTGACATGGAGAAGGACTTGGGGATTCTAGTTAATGATGAACTTACCTGGAGCAGCCAGTGCCAGGCAGCGGCTGCCAAAGCAAACAGGATCATGGGGTGCATTAAGAGAGGTCTGGATACTCATGATGAGAGCATTACACTGCCTCTGTACAAATCCCTGGTTAGACCGCACATGGAGTACTGTGTACAGTTTTGGGCACTGGTGCTCAGGAAGAATATAATGGAACTAGAGCGAGTACAAAGGAGAGCAGCAAAATTAATAAAGAGGATGGGGGAACTACAATATCCAAGAGATTAGCAAAATTAGGATTATTATTATTATTATTTATTTCTATAGCACCATTGATTCCATGGTGCTGTACATGAGAAGGGGTTACATACAAATTACAGGTATCACTTACAGTAAACAAACTAACAATGACAACTGATACAGAGGGGAGAGGACCCTGCCCTTTCGGGCTTACATTCTACAGGATTGTGAGGCAGGAGACAGTAGGCCGGGGGGTTGCAGCAGTTCCGGTGTTGGTTGAGGCGATATCTCCGGTAGTGGTGAGGAGGTAGCAGGGTCATTGCAGGCTGTAGGCTTTCCTGAAGAGATGGGTTTTCAGGTTCCGTCTGAAGGATCTGAATGTGTTTGATAGTCGGACGTGTTGGGGCAAAGAATTCCAGAGGATGGGGGATATTCGGAGAAGTCTTGGAGGCGGTGGGTGAGGAGCGAATAAGTGTGGAGGAGAGAAGGATGTCTTGGGAGGATCGGAGATTACGTGAGGGAAGATATCGGGAGATTAGTTCAGAGATATAAGGAGGAGACAGATTATAGATGGCCTTGTAGGTCAGTATTAGTAATTTGAACTGGATACGCTGAGGAATGGGAGCCACTGAAGAGATTTGCAGAGGGGAGAAGAGGAGGAGTAGCGAGGAGAGAGGTGAATTAGTCGTGCAGCAGAGTTAAGGATGGACTGGAGAGGTGCGAGGTGTTAGCAGGAGGCCAGAGAAAAGGGGTTTGCAGTAGTCGAGGCGGGAGATGATGAGGGCGTGCACAATCATTTTAGTAGATTGAGGGTTGAGGAAAGGACAGATTCTTGAGATATTTTTGAGCTGGAGGCGACAGGAGGTGGAGAGAGCTTGGATGTGCGGTTTGAAGGACAGGGCAGAGTCAAGGGTTACTCCGAGGCAGCGGACTTCTGGTACGGGGGAAAGCGTGATGTCGTTAATTGTGATAGATAGGTCAGGTAAGGAAGATCTGTGGGATGGGGGAAAGATTATGAGTTCAGATTTGTCCACATTGAGTTTGAGGAAGCGGGAGGAGAAGAAGGAGGATATGGCTGATAGACACTCTGGGTTTCTGGATAGCAGAGAGGTGATGTGTGGGCCAGAGAGGTAGATCTGAGTGTCATCAGCGTAAAGGTGGTAGTGGAATCCGTGGGACTTTATGAGTTGCCCCAGGCCAAGTGTATAGATTGAGAAGAGTAGGGGTCCTAGAACAGAGCCTTGGGGACTCCAACAGAGAGAGGGTGGGACGAGGAGGTAGTGTGGGAGTGGGAGACGCTGAATGTGCAGTTGGAAAGGTATGAGGAGATCCAGGATAGGGCGAGGTCCTTGACGCCAAAGGAGGAAAGAATCTGTAGTAGAAGGCAGTGGTCAACTGTGTGAAAAGCAGAGGACAGGTCAAGAAGCAGGAGTATAGAGTATTGTCCGTTCGCTTTGGCTGTAAGTAGGTCATTAGTAATTTTGGTCAGGGCTGTCTCAGTGGAGTGATGGGGGCGGAAACCAGATTGTAGAGTGTCAAAGAGCAAGTTAGAAGAGAAGTGGTAGGAAAGCTCAGCGTGGACATGCAGCTCCAGGAGTTTGGAAGCGAATGGGAGCAGCGATATTGAGCGATAGCTGGACATAGCGGTTGGGTCGAGGGTTGGCTTTTTAAGGATAGGCGTGATTGTGGCATGCTTGAAAGCAGAAGGGAAGGTACCAGAAGTTAGTGATAGGTTGAAGAGGTGGGTTAGGGATGGAATAATAGTGGTGGTGAGGTTGGGGAGGAGGTGGGTTGGGATGGGGGTCAAGTGCACAGGTTGTGAGGTGTGATTTAGAGAGAAGACAATTAAGCTCCCTTCAGTTATGTTGGAGAGGGAGGTTATGGGTTAGGGCATTGGTCTGGTATACAAAGGGGTTGTGGTGGTTTGAACAATGAAGACTTGCCTTGTTTGGTCGATCTTATTTTTGATGTGTGTGGCAAAGTCCTCAGCAGAGATGAGGGAGGTAGGAGGGGGCAGTGGTGGCGGAGGAGGGAGTTAAAAGTTTTGAATAACTGTTTGGGGTTGTAGGATAGGGAAGATACGAGGGTTGTGAAGTAGGCCTGTTTAGCAGAGGTGAGGGCAGATTTGAAAGAGAGTGTTGCTTGTTTGAATGCAGTGAAGTCGTCTTGCGAATTTGTTTTTTTCCAACGCCGCTCTGTAATCCTGGACACTTGCCGGAGCTTTTTAGTGGTGTTATTGTGCCAGGGTTGTCTGTTGGTACGTTTCACTCTGCCATGAACGAGAGGGGCGACCGTGTCAATAGCGATGTGAGAGTGGCATTGTAGAAAGCAGTGGCACTGTCTGTATCGTGGAGTGAGGATATTGATGCCAGTGAAAGAATAGAGTCAGAGAGTGTGTGGATGTCTAGGTGTGCAAGGTGTCTGCGGGGGTGCACGTGTTGCTGGACATGGGTGACAAGAGAGGAGGACAGGGATGAGAAAGTGAGTAGATGGTGGTCGGATAGAGGGAGAGGGGAGGTGGTGAAGTTAGATAGAGAGCAGAGGCGGGTGAAGACCAAGTCTAATGTATGACCATCCATGTGGGTGGCTGAGGAGGACCACTGAGCAAGTCCAAAGGATGAAGTAAGGGACAGAAGTTTGGAGGCTGCTGACTGAAAGGGTATCAATGGGGATGTTGAAGTCACCCATGATGATGGTGGGGATGTCAGTGGAGAGAAAGTGAAGAAGCCAGGTAGTGAATTGGTCGATGAAGGCAGTGGTCGGGCCTGGAGGTCGGTATATGACGGCCACTTGGAGGTTGGAGGGAGAGTAGATGCGGACAGAGTGGACTTCAAAGGAGGGGAGGATTAGGGAGGGAAGAGGTGGGATTGGGTTAAAGTTGCAGTTAGAGGAAAGGAGAACACCCACTCCTCCACCATGTCTGTTTCCAGGGAGAGGAGTGTGGGTGAATTGGAGACCACCGTAACACAGCGCAGCAAAGGAGGCGGTGTCAGAGGATGTCAGCCAGTTTCTGTGAGGGCGAGGAAAGCAAGATTGCGAGAGAGAAAGAGGTCATGAATCACATGAAGCTTATTGCAGATGGATCGGGCATTCCAGAGTGCTTTCAGAGAGAGGGAGCAGGGGGTGGGTGTCAATGGCACGGGGTTTTACGTTGGAAAGATTGCGGTAGTTCTTATTAGATAGGGATCGGTAGGAAGGAGTACTAATGGTGGGTATGAACTGTGGAGGTCCAGGATTGGGAGATATGTCACCAGCAGTGAGGAGGAGCAGAGAAAGGAGAGCAGGTGGGAGAAGGAGAGAGGGAGCTTGTTTTGTGTTTTATTAGGACAGATTTGAGGTTGGGGAGCAGGTCAGCAGGGGAGGTCAGGTGGGGAGGAAGGGGGGAAGGGGAATGATTTTTTGTTAAGGGAAATTTGGGGTTTGGGAATAGAAAAGGAGAGAGGGATTAACAGAAAAAACCTGTAAAGGCATATGTAAACATGGTGAAAGAGTAAGTGGGTAATTAAAAACCCAGGTAAAAAAAATTAAAAAGTGCTTACTCACAAATCCCCAAAAGAGACATAGTGTGGGGTCCTGCCCCCTGCCATGACAATGCCGTTGAATAACTGCAGTTTCCGGGTTTTTTGTTTTGCAGTGGTACTTCTGCGCATGGGCGTCCCTCCCCCCACAGCTCCCCCCTTAAAACTGTACTGAATAAAATAGGACTAAAGTAGAGGATCGGGTTTGGGAGGATTTTGTGGGACTGTTTTGGGGAAAAATTACAGCGGGCCCACCCCACCGGGGGCCTTAGAAAATCAGAAGCACGGCCTGGGCATTTTTTAGTCTAAAAAAAAAGACAAATGGGGGGAGATTAAAACCATTTTTAAAAGTTTAAAAAGGGAAAAATACAAATATTTTCCCCCGGGGATCGTTTATCCAAGGAAGGGTTTATCACGGGGGGAAATCCTGCGGGGAGGGGGAAAAGGGTTTTTCCCCAAACATAAAAGGGGGATTCTTTTACTGTTAGGGCGTGAAAATTCGGAATTTCCTCCCCTAAAAGAGGTGGTGTTGGCAAAATTCGTCAAGTTCAAAAAGGGCCTTGTCTTTTTGGAGCTTTAAAAATATTGAAATCTTACAGTTTTTGGTTCTTTAGAAGGACGTAGATCGGAGATTTATTTTGACGGCATATGGGCTGAACGGGATGGACAAATGTTTTTTTTTGGCCCTTGCTAACTTTTTTAACTAGGGTTACTATGTTACAAAAGACCGATGCACCCTGGGCCCCCATCTGAACTTTGACTTTTATTTTAAATTTTCCCCAAGTTAAATTTTTTGAAGCTAGGGAATTTTCAAAAAAACGCAGCATCAGCATTTCCAGCAAAGGGGAAGGGGTTTTTTTTGTTATGCAGCGAACTGACTTGCAGCGTTTTGTTTAAAACCCAAAATTGGGTCATTTCCCAATGCGCTCACACTGAGATTTATGTGCAAATTTTCCACTTTAAATTGTACCAAATTTTGGGAAAAATTCCACGGAAAAAAAAACCAGTCATCTCTTGTGCATGGGTTTCTGCAGAAAAACATTAAAAAACATGTTTGTCCCGCACAGGAAATTATCAATAAGGTTTGCCATAGCAAATACCAGGGAAATATCAAAACTAAAAATCTTATTTAAACACTAAATACCAAAAAAAGGGGAAAAAGCGCAGTAAAAAAAGTAATAAAAAAAAAATGGGGAAAAAAAAGCAATACCCCAATTTACCCAATAGATGCGAAAACTACAGGAAAAACTCAAACCCAAAACCCCACCCCAAAAACTTTATTGTTGGGGAAAAAAGCCCTTTAGGCCACTACACAAACTGACATATTTTTACACCGTTGATCACTTTCTTTTTTTGCCCCCCAAAAAACCCTTTCACCTAACGGGAAAGAGCAAATTTTTTCTCAGCAGCTTGTACCCGCTGCAAGATTTTTTGAAACTTGTTCCTTGGAATGGGTCATTTACAAAGCCCTTGAGGTGTAATTTGGGTAATTTTTTTTTTTTTACTTTATTTTTTTAAATTTTTAAGGGTTTTTTTTTTAATTTGCTTTTTTTAGGGTTGATTTTTTTTAGTATTAATATTACTATAACAGACCCCCCTTTTTTCCCGTTTAAAACCAACTACTATCACATCAAAACGTCTCCCCGGGTTGTGGTCTGCTGAAGTCCCCGCTTTTTTGGGTGTAATGTCCCTGATGGCTGCAAAGAAGTCCAAAATAAACAATTAGTTTGGAAGTTGTTTTTGTTTTTCCCGGAAATTTTGTTTAAAAGGAAAGGGTTTTAAGCCCGGATAGAGATGAAAAAATGAAACCCACGAATTGATAAAATAATATCCAAAAATCCTCCTCCCCGAGGGGGGCCATTTTTAGATAAAAGGGCATTAAATGAGACAACCGAGTTCGTGAATACGCTTGTTCCAATTTTTGAAACATCCGCCGACAAAAACCCCAAAAGAGCAAAGAGCTTGTCTTTTGGGTGATTTAAAACATTTTGCTGGCATAAAAATTAAATTTTTCTCAAAGGGACAAAAGCCCTGTAAAAAAAAGGTGATGTGACAAAAAAAACATGTGCGGTATGGGGGCAAACCCAAAATATTAACCAGGGAAACCACCCCCAATTTAAATTTTTTTACAGCGGGGTTTGGGACTCGACCTGATCAAAGTCACCACTAAATTGGGGCCAAAGAATTTATGTTTCCACAAATTTCCTGTTCCCCAACCCCAGGTTTTCTGTACTTCCCCAAGTTCACTAACTTTTTTTTTGACCCTTCTTTAAATTTTTTAAAAAAAAGCAAGTTCTTTTTTTCTTAAATTCCCAAAAAATTTTTCTCCAGTGGGGCTTCATGTTTAAAAAACCCCTTTTTAAAGGGACTTTTTTAAAAAACCCAAAGTAAAATGTTTTCAAACCCAGTTCTTTATATCTAACAAAAAGTCCTCATAATAAAAACGGGGACCTTAAAATTTAAATTTTCAAAAACAGAAGGGGGATATAATAAAGTTTCCTAAATTAAAGTGTTTTTTCAATTACCCTGAATAAATTCAAAGAACATGTAAAAAGCTTGGGCCCTGATCCATCTTTTAAAACAAATCCCCTTTTTTGTTTTATCAAATGTAGGGTACAATTGCACTCTCAAACCCCCGGGCACAAATTTTTTTTAAACCCTTAAATTTTTCCCAAAGAAGTTCGGTTTCCACCATTTTTTTGTTTTACCCTACATTACATTTCTATACGTTGCATTAAAACCCTTTTTAATCCTTAGAGGGCATCAGGGGGAAAAGGAATGGGTGTTAAGATTAAAAAATTTTTAGTTGGGCCCGGGCGCCCAAAAGCTTTTTTTGGCTTTCCCGGGCCATTATAAAAATGGTCTGTTCAAAAAACAAGGGAAAAAATTTATTATTATATTATAATTTAAACACAGAAATTTTTTTCTGTTCAAAAAATATACGGGGCTCTGTTATAA
>JARQOD010000003.1:171607987-171661813 GCA_033576555.1 Oophaga sylvatica
GATCCTAAAATTTTTTGGCAATTTCCCCTGAGTACAAAGATCCCTCATATTGGTCAAAACCCACTGTTTGGGGCCGGGCGGGGCTCAAAGGGGAAGCAGCGCCATTTGATTTTTTGAATGGAAAATATGCGGGAAATTTAGGGGTTGCCAGTGCTTTTGGGGAGAGCCCCGTGTGAAAAATTTTGGGCCCCCCCACAAGTGACCCCTTTTTGGAAAAAACCCCCTGGGAACTTATCTGATAAAGTTCATTTTAAACCCCCCAGTGTTTCCCAAAAATTGATCGTAAAAAAAAAAGTCTTTTTTTTCCAAAAAATTTTTCTTTTGCCCTTTTTTTTTCATTTTCACGGGGAAAACAGTAAATTGGCCCTAAAATTTGGGGGCAATTTTCTGAGTAACAGTAACCAAAATGGGGGATAAACCTTTTTGGCGCAGGGCGGGGCTCGAAGGGAAGCGGCCATTTTGACTTTTTGAATGGAAAATATGCTGGAATATTTAGCGGTTGCCATGTCGCATTTGGAGAGTCCCTGTGTGCCTAAACATTGGAGCTCCCCCACAAGTGACCCCATTTTGGAAACTAGACCCCCTAAGGAACTTATCTAGATGCATAGTGAGCACTTTGAACCCCCAGGTGCTTCACAAATTGATCCGTAAAAAAAAGAAAGTACTTTTTTTTCACAAAATTTTCTTTTAGCCTCAGTTTTTTTCATTTTCACATGGGCAACAGTATAAATTGGATCCTAAAATTTGTTGGGCAATTTCTCCTGAGTACACAGATACCTCATATGTGGTCATAAACCACTGTTTGGGCGCACGGCAGGGCTCAGAAGGGAAGGAGCGCCATTTGACTTTTTGAATGGAAAATATGCTGGAATATTTAGCGGTTGCCATGTCGCATTTGGAGAGTTCCTGTGTGCCTAAACATTGGAGCTCCCCACAAGTGACCCCATTTTGGAAACTAGACGCCCTAAGGAACTTATCTAGATGCATAGTGAGCACTTTGAACCCCCCAGGTGCTTTACAGAAGTTTATAACGCAGAGCCGTGAAAATAAAATATCATTTTTTTTTCTCAAAAAATGATTTTTTAGCCCACTATTTTTTTTTTCACAATGGTTACAGGAGAAATTGGACCCCAAAAGTTGTTGTCCAATTTGTCCTGAGTATGCTGATATCCCATATGTGGGAGAAAACTACTGTATGGGCACACGTCGGGGCTCGGATGGGAAGTAGTGACCTTTTGAAATGCCCACTTGATGGAATGGTCTTCGGGCGTCATGTTACGTTTGCAGAGTCACTGATGTGCCTAAACAGTAGAAACTCCCCACAAGTGACCCCATTTTGGAAACTAGATTCCCCCAAGGAACTCCTCTAGATGTGTGGTGAGCACTTTGAATCTCCAAGTCCTTCACAGAAGTTTATAACGCAGAGCCGTGAAAATATAAAATTATTTTTTTTCCACAAAAATAATTTTTAGTCCCCAATTTTTTTCCCCAATGTTAACAGGAGAAATTAGAACCCCCAAAGTTGTTGTGCAATTTTTCCCGAGTACTCTGATACCTCATATGTGGGGATAAACCACTGTTTGGGCATACGTCGGGGCTTGGAATAAAGGGAGCACTGTTTGACTTTTTGAACGCAAAATTTGCAGGAATCAATGGTGGCGCCATGTCGCGTATGGAGACCCCCTGATGTGCCTAAATAGTGGAAACCCCTCAATTCTAACTCCAACCCTAACCCCAACACACCCCTAACGCCTACACACACCTAACCCTAATACAAACCCTAATCATAACCCTAACCCCAACACACCCCTAATCCCAACTCTAACCATAAACCTAACTACAAGCCTAACCCTAATTCCAACCCTAACCCAAATTCCAACCCTAACCGTAATTCTAACCTTAGCCCTAATGCTAACCCTAACCCTAGTTCTAACCCTAAGGCTGGGTTCATATTGCGTTTTACCAGCCCGTTCAACACGTAGCGTTGACCGGCTGGTAACGGTATAGCATAACGCGATCGCGTTATGCTATACCCGCTAGCGCAGATGAATCAGCAGATAATCACCTGCGGATCAGCAGCAAAATCAGTCGCGGATCAGCAGCGAAATCCGCCGCGGATCAGCAGCGAAATCCGCCGCGAATCCGCAGGGAAATCAGTCGCGGATCCGCAGCGAAATCAGTCGCGGATCCGCAGCGAAATCAGTCGCGGATCCGCAGCGAAATCAGTCGCGGATGCGCAGCGAAATCCGCCGCGGATCAGCAGCGAAATCCGCCGCCGATCAGCAGCGAAATCCGCTGCGGATCAGCAATGAAATCAGTCGCGGATCCGCAGCGAAATCAGTCGCGGATCCGCAGCGAAATCAGTCGCGGATCCGCAGCGAAATCAGTCGCGGATCCGCAGCGAAATCAGTCGCGGATCCGCAGCGAAATCAGTCGCGGATCCGCAGCGAAATCAGTCGCGGATCCGCAGCGAAATCAGTCGCGGATCCGCAGCGAAATCAGTCGCGATCCGCAGCGAAATCAGTTGCGGATCCGCAGCGAAATCAGTCGCGGATACGCAGCGAAATCAGTCGCGGATACGCAGCGAAATCAGTCGCGGATACGCAGCGAAATCCGCCGCCGATCAGCAGCGAAATCCGCTGCCTATCAGCAGCGAAATCCGCTGCGGATCAGCAGCGAAATCCGCCGCGGATCAGCAGCGAAATCCGCCGCCGATCAGCAGCGAAATCCGCAGCGGATCAGCAGCGAAATCCGCTGCTGATCCGCAGTGAAATCCGCTGCCGATCCGCAGCGAAATCCGCCGCGGATCAGCAGCGAAATCCGCCGCCGATCAGCAGCGAAATCCGATGCGGATCAGCAGCGAAATCCGCCGCGGATCCGCAGCGAAATCCGCTGCCGATCCGCAGCGAAATCCGCCGAGGATCAGCAGCGAAATCCGCCGCCGATCAGCAGCGAAATCCGCTGCGGATCAGCAGCGAAATCCGCCGCCGATCAGCAGCGAAATCCGCAGCGGATCCGTAGCGAAATCCGCCGCGGATCAGCAGCGATGTCCGCCGCGGATCAGCAGCGAAGTCCGCCGCGGATCAGCAGCGAAATCCGCCGCGGATCAGCAGCGAAATCCGCCGCGGATCAGCAGCGAAATCCGCCGCGGATCAGCAGCGATATCCGCCACGGATCCGCAGCAAAATCAGCTGCGGATCAGCAGCAAAATCCGCTAGGAAAAAAAAAAAAAAATTCTTTATTTTTTTTATTTGTCCCTACCTATGATAAAGGGGGGGTTCATTTACTTTTTTTTATTTTGATCACTGTGACAGTTTATCACAGTGATCAAAATAAATTTTTGAACACTGGGGGCGCACTGCGCATGCGCCGGCCGGCGGGCGCACTGCGCATGCGCCCGCCATTTTCCAATATGGCGGCGCCCATGAAGAGGCCCGGGCGGACGCCGGGCCCGATCGTGGGACATCGGTGGATCGGGAGAGGTGAGTAGGGGGGTCGGAAGGTTAGGGGGGGGGATAGGAAGTGGGGGCAGTGGACCAAAAGAGGAGGGGAGCTGTAAGTGACGGCGGTGACCGATCGCTGCCATCTTTCGGTGGCGGCGGCCGATCACCGCCGTGACTCGGGGTGGGGGGGTCAGGGCTCGGTCTCCAGCCATGGCAGATGCTATTGCAGCATCGGCCATGGCTGGATTGTAAATATTTCACCAATTAAATTGGTGAAATATTACACATTGCTCTGATTGGCTGTTTCACTTTTAACAGCCAATCAGAGCGATCGTGGCCACGGGGGGGTTAAGCCAACCCCCCTGTGGTGAAGTACAAAGGGTCCTGTAACTGCGGGTCGGGTGACCTTTCAGTGACCCCGGTCTCCCGGCCCGCAGGGACGAGATCCTTTCATGACGCCACATAGGCGTCATGGGTCGGATTGGCACAGGTTTTCATGACGCCTACGTGGCGTCATGGGTCGGGAAGGGGTTAATACCAAATCTATGATCCACGGCCTCGCAGATGGATATTGTTGCCATCTCCGTTTTTCTGTCCAGTGTGTCCTGCAGCCTCGCCTTCCCTTTACCAGGAAGATTTGCTAAGCTGGGATAAAGGGACATTCACTTCAGGAGAAGGGGTCCAATTAAACAACTCCGTAGAAAAACGGATACAGTTTGTAAAGCCGTCGCGACCCATGCGACTCCTGAAACATCCGGGCCGACTTACCAGGAAGTCTAGTTGCCTCTTCCGGTAACTGTAACGCCCTCATGGCTTCAATAGAAATTTTTGTACGGCCCATGAGAGGCAAAGTGTCCCTGCCAATCCTCCTTGTCCGAATCGGACTTCTTCGCTAAGCGAGAAGGAAGGCACCGATTTGTGTCGCTTCCTTGAGAGGATCTAGCTGACACTCCTAACCTAAAAGGTCAGACAGGCCATCAATAGAAACTAGTGAAGGCCTCCATTTTGACACCACTGCAACCTCCGACCGCTGCGTATGAGTCGAGGTCTGCGTGTCAGATACGCGAGGCTGATCCGTAGCGGATCTGGGAGAGGGTCTCTGACATGCCCTTGCACAGTATATGGTAGGTTAAACTTGTCAGTAACCAGAAGTGTATTTCTTAAAGAAAAAACAAACGCTGAAGGGTTAAAGCTCTAAAAGAGCTACCCCAGCTGTCCCCCATTAAGAGTTAACCGCCTAAGAAGGGGTTAAAGTAGCAGACTCCCCACAACCTTGATAATGAAAAGGGTGTGCGAATCTCAAGCGCCTCTTATAAGGTCGCAGCTGCAGGACAGCTATGCCACACTAAACAGAAAACGTTCCACAAGAGCGCTAAAAAATTGCGCTGTTTTGTATAACGCAATGACAGCCAAAGTTGTCAAGGAGATCGCTAATCGCTTATGCGATGCTAATGAGATCGCCCAGATTGGCAGCTACTAGCGACATTAAAAATGATCACACAAACGATCGCATTAGTATGCGTCGTTATCAGGATCGTTAGCGGGAACGTATAGTGGCAATATTAATGTCGCAGACTCCCCACAACCTCTATTAATATTAAAAGAGTGTGCGAGCCCCTTATGCGAGAACAGCCACAGGACAGCTCAATCTGTCACTCAGAAGTGCCCCAGACGGCGCCCGCACTGTGGAGGTGAAGGGGTTAAGCTTCTGCCCGCGGGCTAGAAGCGACTCACCCAGCTGGTCACGGTTCTTGCCGGGAGGGGAGGGGAACGATTCGGGGAGCTTTCAGCCTGCAGTGCTTTTCTAGCAATGGCCGCCACGCTCTGCCTCCGTGTGCTCCATGTAGAGGAGCCGGAAATGGAGGCTGCAGTAAAGCGTGCACGCTCAGAGCGGCGCGAATTTCAAAAATTTTAAAAAAAAAGCGCGCACTCCTCTCCTTCCCCTGCAGGCATCAACCTGCGGACAACAAAAAAAAAAAAAAAACATCACCGGCATGTATATGTACAGCGGCTGCCGCAGCAGTCACTAAATCACTCACACACACTTTAATAAAAATGTGGAGTACTCACCAGTAGAGTTGAGCGATACTTTCCGATATCCTAAAGTATCGGAATCGGAATGGTATCGCCGATATCACTAAAATATCGGCGATACCCGATACAGATACCGGAAGTCCCATGTAAGTCTATGGGAACAAAATATCGCAACTAAAAAAACCCCATTCTTTCCTTGTAAACACTAAATATACACACATACAATACATACATTATAAATATATATATATATATATATATATATAATATATATATATATATATATATATATATATATATATATATATATATATATATATATATATATACACACATACATACATACATACATACATACATACATACATACATACATGTCATTGTGACATATATATACATATATGTATAGTTTATACACTTCTACATAGTAAAATATCCTCTCATTCAATTGCCGGGTAAAGCCGGCTTCAGTGAAAAGACAGAAGCACCCGACATGAAATGACACTTGGTGTACATAGGGTTAACCATGTCTTTTCATGTCGTTTGCTATCTAATTTGCACAAACAATTAAATCAGACTATGTGTGCAAAATTTCACACCTGTAGGGGTTAAAGGTGTAAATTTGTTGTAAAAAAAACGGACTTTTTTGCTACGAATTTACACCTTTAATTAACCCCTACAGGTGTGAAATTTTGCACACATAGTCTGATTTAATTGTTTGTGCAAATTAGATAGCAAAGGACATGAAAAGACATGGTTAACCCTATGTACACCAAGTGTCATTTCATGTCGGGTTCTGCATTTTCACAAAAGCCGGCAATTGAATTAGCGGCTATTATACTATGTAGAAGTGTATGAACTACAAATATAAATATATATATATATATGTGTCACAAATTCAATGACATGTATATATATATATGAGGTGTAAAATTGCTGAAAAAAAAAAGCGTGGGCTCCCGCCCTATTTTCGCAACCAGACAGACAAAGCCAGTGAGTGGGGGCAGATAATAATAGCCCAGAGAGGGACCATTATTTTTGCCCCCCCCCCCCCCGGCTACTAACATCTGCCCCCAGACACCCCAGGAAAGACAAATCTATAATTAGATTCGCCCTTTCTGGCACTTTGCCCGTCTATTCCCATTGCCCTGTAGCGGTGGCGAATGGGTTAATATGGGGTTAAAGCCACCTTGCTATTGAAAGGTGACCTTAAGCCAGGTTAATAATTGAGAGCTGTCAATTAGACAACTATCAATTATTAATCCTATTGCATGAAATAAAAATAAAACACACACACTTTAATTAAAAATCATTTTAATGAAATAAAGACACATGTTTTTGACCATCTTTTATTTTACTGCAAAAACCATTTCCTGTAATAAAAATAAAATAGCAAAATTATTCTTACCTATCCCATGCACAGTCAGGTCCCACAGTGTAATCCTTCAGAAAGGGTTAATGTTTACTGCAGGGACCGCAGCTAATGCTGCAGCCTCACAGTAAACCCCAAATGAATGAGTTCCTCTCCTGCCTGACAGGAGAGTAAAGGCTGGGTGTCACATAACGATACACCAGCGATCCCGACAACGATATGCACTTGTCAGGATCGCTGGTGTATCGCTACATGATCGCTGCTGAGCTGCCAAACAGGCAGCTCAGGCAGCGATCTGGACAGCGACACTGCGGGTAACATCGCTTAAGGGCCCGTCTCACATAGCGATATCGCTACTGAGATCGCTGCTGAGTCACTAGTTTTGTGACGCAGCAGCGAGCTCACCAGCGATATCGCTGTGTGTGACATTCAGCGACGATCAGCCCCCCTGCCGGGTATCGCTGATCGTCGCAGAAATGTCAGGACCTTTTTTTGATCGCTGGTTTCCCTCTGACAGGCACGCATCGCTGCGTGTGACAGGCGGGAGACCAGCGATCCGCTGGTAACCAAGGTACACAGCGGGTTTCCAGGCACCGCGCAGCGCTTGGAAACCCGCTGTGTACCTTGGATACCAGCTCCCTGCATCAGGGCGCTGGTATCCAAGGTACACAGCGGGTTTCTAGGCACAGCCCCGCGCCTGGAAACCCGCTGTGTACCTTGGTTACCAGCGGATCGCTGGTCTCCCGCCTGTCACACGCAGCGATGTGTGCCTGTCAGCGGGAAACCAGCGATCAAAAAAAGGTCCTGACATTTCAGCGACGATCAGCGATACCCGGCAAGGGGGCTGATCGTCGCTGAATGTCACACAGCGATATCGCTGGTGAGCTCGCTGCTGCGTCACAAAACTAGTGACTCAGCAGCGATCTCGGTAGCGATATCGCTATGTGAGACGGGCCCTTAAGTGGAAAGCTTAATTGATTGCTTTCCACTTTCACTTCAGGTCAGCCAGGGACACAATCAGTGACGTCAGAGGGAACTGATTAACAAAAATAGGGTTCCCTTCGAAAAAAAAATGGCGTGGGGTCCCCCTATTTTTGTTAACCAGCCAGATTGAAGCAGACCGCTGAGGCCTGGATTTCAGCTGTTAAGGAGCCAAGATCCATGGACCTTGCCAGCCTGATAATACCAGGCCACAGCAGTCTGCATATCTTGGCTGATTAACAAAAATAGGGATCCCTCGAAAAAAATTGCGTGGGTCCCCCTATTTTTGTTAACCAGCCAGATGAAGCAGACCGCTGAGGCCTGGTTTTTCAGGCTGGTAAGGATCCAATATCCATGGACCTTGCCAGCCTGATAATACCAGGCCACAGCAGTCTGCTTAGCTTGGCTGGTTAACAAAAATAGGGGATCCCCTCAAAAAAAAAACGGCGTGGGGATCCCCCCTATTTTTGTTAACCAGCCAAGTAAAATGCAGACTGCTGCGGCCTGGTATTAAAAGACTGTCAAGGCCCATGGATTTTGGCCCTCAACAGCCTGATAATACCAGGCTACAGCAGCCCCACATTTGGCGCATCAAAAGATGTGCCAATTGTGGCACTTTACCCGGCTCTTCCCACTTGTCCTGTAGCGGTGGCAAGCGGGGTAATAAGGGGTTAATGTCACCGTTGATTGCACGGTGACAATAAGCCCGGTTAATAATGGAGAGGCGTCAATAAGACACCGATCCATTATTAATCCCAAAGTTATTAAATGTATAAAAAAAAGACAAAGCAAGAAAAAAGTATTTTAATGAAATAAAAGAGACAACACAGTTTATTTCTTTTATTGTACTCTCATTCCTGCGACGCCATCGATCTCCTGTAAAAAAAGAAAAAAACAAACCAACAGTATACCACCTGTCCGACGCAGTCCATAGTAACGATTGTCCCACGACGATCCAACTCTGCTACATCGCAATGACAGGCAGAGCCTAACATCCCGACGCAGCACAGCTGATTACCTGCTTCCCCGGCGGTGACGTCATCGGACTGACTGCTTTACGGCCGCGATTACCCAGCAGTCACTGCAGTTATCGCGAGATACTGCATGTGACCGCCGGGGAATAGAGGATGGCGGCCATTAAGCAGTCCGGGATGTGACCGCCGGAGATCTTCTGACAGGTAAGTGCCGCTGACTCCTGACAGACCCGACCGACGGACACTGACAGTGACAGTGACAATCCCGATTCCGGTATCCGATAAGACGAAAATATCGGAACTCGGAATCGGAATTCCGATACAGCCAATATCGGCCGATACCCGATATTTGCAGTATCGGAATGCTCAACCCTACTCACCAGCCGAAGCGCCACAGGGACCCCCAGGGGTTTCTGGCGCTATGCCCATATGCTTCCCCCCCCAGGGCGGGGAACGCAGTGACCCCTGTGCGTGGTTTGCATCCCCGCCAGGGAAGCCATCCTCATCCCCCAGGGCCGGCAGGTTCTGCAGGGACCACCATCAGGGTAATACAGATCGCCAAGGGAGAGGTTGGGGTCCAGCAGCGCTGAGACCCCTGAGACCTCTAGACCACTTCTGGTGACCCAAGTCTCTTGTCCGAATAAAATAATAAAGTCTTCTGAGGAGCTGCTTCCAGCAGCGATCATCCTCTGGGACCTCAAATTTAAGACTGAAGAAAGCTGAGTAGGAGGAGCCCGTGCTGGAAGGGCCGGTTAACACTCTTTTTAATCTGAGGTGTCAATCCTATCTGGGCTCCGCCTACCCATCAGTAATGAATACTGTGGCTCTCTTCCTTCCCTCTGCAGCTGAAATTGTGGCTATTTTTGTAAACATACACTGAATCTATGTACATGTGTTTATTTATTATAGACTGTGATAATGATGTTGTATGATATGGACCTTTTATATGTCTGATGTCTATTTTGTATATGATATATATGTATATTGCAATACGGGATGTGGCTACATTGTGATTGGATCTGATTTCAGCTCCACACTATTTATAGCCCACCAGCTGCATTGTGTGGATATACTTGATAAAGATCCTGTTTGGATCGAAACATATTTTATGGCGGAATAAAGTTGTTGTTTTTTCACCAAGTACACCTGGATGGAGCACTGTTTTCTTTTTTCTTTATGTGGACTACTTTTCCAAGAGGGTTCCTTGGAATGAATACAGGCGCCCCAAATTTGAGAGTGCTATCTGCCAATCCTCTACTTCTGGTCTTTTCAGTGTCTCCCAGCGAGACTATGGACCCCTCCTTGCCATGATGATCCGTCCGCACGTTGCCCGAGCGGCTATCACTGCTGCAGTGCGTCAGGCTCTTCTCCCTTGAGCGAGATCGCCTCACCTGCACCTCCTGGTGCAGCTGTAAATGCTCTGGCGACAGGCTTTCCATCATATCAGCTACTCCCTGACGAGAGCAGTCACCTTCAACTTGGAATGGCTTAGTGACACCCAGCAGTATCTTTGTTCGCCTTAAATAACGGCTGCCCTTTCTCTTTTTTTTTTCTCTTAGCACCCCGACGCATGTGCCCTGTACGCCCCGACGCATGTGCCCTGTATTCTGGCCTGAGCGTGGCCCCGGCAACCACATCCTGTGCGCACTACTACCCGGCCGTGCATGCGTACCCGGTCTCACCACCGGTACGCACTGCTGATCTGCTCCAGCCTCCTTAGGAGCGCGCCGGACCACTTCCGGTTCGTGCTCCTGCTGTCTTCCTGGCGCCCGGCTGACACTTTGGGTGTACGTGCTCCCTGCGCGCACCAGGGTTCCACTTCTGGTGCGTGCCCGGGTCATTTCCAGCGCACGCTCCTTCTCACACCCGGCCGCTATCAGTGCCCCTGCGCTCACCCAGCCTTCCCATCCGGTGCGCGCCCCATTCACATTGCACACCTGTTTGGCATTCTGGACCACCGACGCCATGACACACGCTGTGCCGCCCGTACCTGTGGCCCTCAGGACGCATCCACACCACCCTGGCCACCAATGTTACAGGTACCTTCTTCTGGGGGCAGTCCACTGTCTGGCTTCTCAACAGGGAGGACCACACATCCGGCCTCTGAGGAGCTTTGAATTCTGCCTGGGCACCGATGTGCCTCACAGGCTGCATGGCCACTCCCTGTCAACAGGGAGGGCACATTGAATGTGACCTCTGAGGACCTCACATCTTGCGGGTTGTAGGCATCAGGGAGGGAACACGAACGTGGCCCCAATTTCACCCGGGCACCTGCCTCACGGGCTGTGGCCATGCTTTGCTCAGGGGGGGGGGCATGGTAAACATGGCCCCCGAGGTAACTACCGGCACCTGGTGACAGATGTAGCAGACCAATGTCTGTTAATATTCATCCGACCCAGGCATCCTCTTCATCCAAGTCTTCATCTTGAGGGTTCCCCATCAAGGACAGGAAACCAACTGATGCGGAGAGAGGAGCTGCCCCTTTTATCTTGAAGGTTTCCGGTCCTTGAAGGGCAGATCCCCTCTCGTGGTGCCATCATGTATGATGGAAAAATATATTTACTACAGACAGATTTCACCAAAAATTGAGAAGTGAAAAGAGAATTTTTTAAAGGTATGTTAAAGTCTTATTTTAACATTTACCATTATTTTTTTTTTTTTTTAATTACTTGAAAGGGAACCCGTCAGGATTGTGCACAGTAACCTACAGATCATGTCAGGTCAGTGACCTGCCCCCTAGTTTACATAATGAATATACACAAATCCTTCTGCAGGCAGGCACAAGCCATGGACCTGCACTGCAGCATAATCACGTGTAATCTGCATATAATTATGGTTGAGGTTAAGAAAAAAAAAAAAAAGGCAGCTGCCACATCTGTGCAGTAGCTGCTGTGTGTAGAGGTGATCCAATAGCTGCTACTGTCTATGCGCCAGCACCATCTTGGAGGAGGAAACTTCTCTAGCAAGATAGCTGCTTCTGCGCATGTGCAGACAGCTCAATCGGATTACCGCTACACAGAAAGCTGCTACTGTGCAGGTGCCATTTTCAAATTGATTTTTTTTTATATATAATATCAGGATAACCTCAGCCATAATTATATGCACAGTACACAGGAGATTATACTGCAGTGCAGGTGCCACGGCTGGGGCTGCCTGCAGAAGGTTTTTTTTTTATTTCAATATGCAAATATACTATTATGTAAATTAGGAGGCAGGTCAGTGAGGGATCAGTGACCTGTCAGTCTGCATTATCATTACCTAAGCAGAGCACCACATAAAGACCCCCCCCCCCCACAGGCCGCCCCAGGGAATGAGCATATCCAACTCAAAACTGAAAAGAATAAACAACCACAAGACGGATGTCATCACCCCAGGTCACATTTTAATCAGCATAACTGTGCCAACCTGACACTGTAGGTTACTCAGCACAATCCTGCTGACAGGTTCTCTTTAAGGCAACTAGCATAACCCAACTAAGATAAAGGATATATTCCACATCGCAATTTACAAAGTTTACCCTGATTTAAAAAAAAAAAGAAAAAAAGATTGTCCCTTCACTTTTGTCTAGATTTCTTTGTAGTCTGATTTATTTTCTTTTCCTGTACAATACATGAACTTAAAACAGGAAATACCATAACTGGACAGGAAGAGCTATCATCACAAGCAGGAAAGAGAAAGGAAGTCAACTGCTTGCAAATGAATTAAAAAAAAAAAAAGGCAGGATATGATCTAATTTTTTGTACCATTTCCCTGAACTCTTGAGAGTAAGCCAATGAGAATCATATATGTCCCTGGTTGGCATTCGAGCCTGCAGGAAATTGTAGTATTTTATTTTTAAACCAACAACCTTTATCAATACTAGTAGAAATGTGTGATCACGAAGAAAATGCATTTCTAACCCTAGCTCTTAACAGTCGAATGTAGACACCATCCTAACCAATTTTCCAGTGTTGATACTTAAGACATACCTGCTGCCATATGAACGAGGATGCTCTGTTTTGGTCTTAGGTTCCCAAAGTGGAAAATAATCATATAAGCAGTGATGTAGTTTATCAGAAAGGCAGCACCTTCTTCAAAGCTCATTCCTTCAGGCATAATGAATGTATGATTGGCTGGCACAGTGACTAGTTCTTGCCATAAGCCATATCGATTGAGGACCATGACCTTCTCTCCAACCTAAGGGAGAAGAAAAAAAAAAAAAAAAAGGCTTAGTGTTTAAGTAGAGCTGGGGCAGTGTACATCCAGCACTACACATTCCCTCACTGTAGCCTGCATTACTATATATCATAACTCACCATATTTGGAATATGTCATACACCGACAACCCTATAACTATTGAGGGGTGATCTGAGCTTTGCCTATGTCTGATACTGAAGGATAAACAGTTTGGGTATAAACATGTTAACAGATTTTTCCCTCTTAACATTTAAAGAACAAAGGTCAGTTTTTCACAAAACTTTGTAGTCCTGGCTGAAAGTAAGCTTTTGTCTGTGGATTGAATCACCTTGGAAACAATACTATAGGCCATAAAGGAAGGGGAGATCTGGCACATATAGCTTCAGGTTTCCCAGACTCTGGCCAGCCTGATCCTGGACAATGGTATAGTAAGGTTACTTTTTCATAAGAACAAACTAGTTTAGCACGAGGAGATTGGCTTCAGATTTATCAGTTTTGCATAACCAAAAAAATGGGACCCAATGAGTTTGTATGTTCTCCATGTGTTTGTGGGCTTCCTCCACACACTAAAGACATAACAGGGAAAATAGATTGCAAGTCCCAATGGAGACAGTGCAGATAATGTATAAAAAAAAAAACTAGAATTAATGGTGCAGAGTAAAACAGATGGCTGATTCATGCTGCCTGCACCACTGACAGCATGAATTATCCCATCATCATGGCTTCAGCATTTCAGAGAAAAGATTCATTTAAGAGCTGGCTGGGAACCATGCAGCTTCGGTGGCTAGTCCTTCAGGACAGTCTGGCAGCTTCTCCCCAGCACACTACAATTGACACATCTCCTCCTACATGACTAGGGATAGATCCAGAGTGAGCAGATCAGTAGGGAGCCTTCAAACACAACCCACACAGACATTTTAAAGGCATCGTTTGGCCTTTACTACACCTTTATTAACTCATGGTCATACCATGATGAATGGTAATTAGATATACAATATATAGCACAGTTTGCATATGCTCACCTTGCAGTTTCACCCCAGAAGGTTTTATAAGCAATTGAAGATCAGCCTGTGTGAAGTTGTGGCCCCATTGACAAGATGTTCCTTCACCTATATCTGTTATTATTTAACATTTTTGGTTGCTTTTTGCGACAAGGACTTAGTAAAACCGTAAAGTCATCATTTGGGTGGGTTTTATACCCAACATTGACACTTCTGATGTACAGCCTGAGGAAATCTCTGAAGTGTGGAAATCACTTACTATTACACATTTTATTTTTATGTGGCACCACAAGGCTTAATATTGCAAAATACAGAAGTCCTGGCTCAGCATTTCCCCAACCACTATGCTGTGCGAGGTTCATTTTAGATAGTTGCCAAAAATAAGGATTTCAAACCCACAAAGTGATGTAATCTGCCTGGAAGAGTTACAATAGATCACATGAAGAAAGTGCAGCCAATGGTGCAGAAGAAAGGCAGTCCTCTATACACTTGGATATGTCACAAGGGTTAGCGTGGAACCTTGTGGCAAAGCATTCAGTGTCAGGAGGTTTGGCCCGGAAACTAACAGATCATGTGCTGGCAGAATGACTGAATTGCCACATCTGAAAAATAACGTGAAAAGTCATATGGTAAGAACTGAAGCCTGAATATCTATTATCTACATTTCAGCCCAACTAAACTGAGTGGGGTTATACCATCATCTGAAGCTTTTAGGAAGAGCACTTTTCTAATCCTAGTCACCTTTAGAGTTAAGGGAAATGTTAAAGAACTTCATACATATGATAAGATAAAGCCATATATACACACTTCTGGGTTAAGTAAAAAATTTTATATTCTATTTTATTCTGCTTTAACACTAGAACTGATGGAGTCATTTTCACTCCTCAATTTTTAGGTCTCCTGTGACTACATTTTTCCAAATCCCGGCTTGAGACTCATGTTTAGACTTACTCATTAGGGATGCAAAAAAAAAAGAAAAGAAGATTGTGACAATTTTTTTTTTTCTTCAAAAATTAGAGTACCTTGTTTTCAAAATTTACCTTTAATTACCAAATGGAGTCATTTTGACTCCCTACTATATTTTGCTAGTCTTTGTTGCTAAAATGTTCTTATTTCTTTTAGTTTTCATTTACTTGTATGTTTAGAATAAGTTTAGAATAAATGTTGGCTGGCTTAAGGGTATGCCACACTAAACAAGATCGCTAACGGGATCGCTAAAAAACGTCACTATTTAGCGATCTCGTTAGTGACGCTGTTGTGTGTGGCATGTAGCAACGACGTGGCCCCTGCTGTGATCTCGCTGATCGTTCACTAGAGTTCTGGACCGTATTTTAATCGTTGGCGTCCCGCTGGTGAGCCTATATCGCTGTGTCTGGCACGTTTTGTAACGATTTGCGCTGTTTTTTACATCGCAAAGTCGTTAAGGAGATCGCTAACCGCTTATGCGTCGTTAACGAGATCGCTAAGTGTGGCAGCTCCTAGCGACATTAAAACGATCACAAAAACGATCGCATTAGTATGCGTCGTTATTGTGATCGTTAGCGGGAGCGTTTAGTGTGGCAGTACCTTTAGACTTAAGTAGATTTGCAAAAATGCTAATTATTCTGACATACACCAGACAGTCAGTGAACTCTCGAGTGGACTACATAATTTCTGTAGAATACAGCCTGCAGTTTTGCTAATTGCTAATATGGCTAGAAGTGCACTAAAGCCTGACGATATTCTTGCTGTTTTGCATTCTATACTGGAGGATGAAATTAAAGTTACAACAATACCTGGAGCAAGAAACTCTAAAAATAAAAACAAAAACAAGTCAGGAGTCAAAATGACTCCATTCAGAAGTTCTAGGAGGGGTGTGGGGGTTACCAGTCCAGTAGTTCTAGTGCTAAAATAGGTCTAAACACACTGGCCCTCATTGCATTTTACAGTTATCAGGGCTTACTCATCTGGAAATTTCAGTTCTTGACTCAAATGCTACACTAGGTCTCCTTCAGTTTTTTCACATAAAGACAGACCTACCCATTATAGTCTATGGGGCTGCATATTCACTAGGGCAGCACAGTGGCTCAGTGGTTAGCACTGTTGCTTTGCAGCACTGGGGTCCTGGGTTCAAATCCCACCAAGGAGAACATCCGCAAGGAAGTTTGTATGTTCTCCCCATGTTTGCATGGGTTTCCTCCAACACTCCAAAGACATACTGATAGGGATTCCAGATTGTGAGCCCCATTGGGGACAGTGATGACAATGTATGAAAAGTACTTTGGAATAAGCTATATAAGCAAAGCATTAAAAAAAAAAAAAAAACACAAATTGCTGATGGTAGAAATTATACTGACTGGAGGATGAAAACTTTCATTAGGATAAAATTGACATGATGCTTAAGGCTATGTGCACACGTTGCTGATTTTTTGCGTTTTTTTTTTGCATTTTTAGCAGCAAAAAATGCTTAAAATGAATTAAGCATCCTATTTAGAATGAATTCTGCAATTTGTGCACATGGTGCGTTTTGTTTCCACAAAAAAAACGCATTGCGGAAAAAAAGCATGTTCATTAATTTTGCGTTAAATCTGCGTTTTTCCCCTCTATATTAATGACCTAGAATGTTCAGGAAAATTTCACTGTAAAAACGCGCAAAAAAAAAAAAAAAGTGTCAAAAATGCATGCATTTTCCGCTGAAAAAGTTTTTTTTTGCTCAGGAAATTTCTGCAAACATTCCTGAACGTGTGCACTTAGCCTTACTGTGGTACCAAGAGGCCAGTCTCATGTGCCTTTAACTTTCAATAATGAAGATTAAAAAAAAAAAAAAAAAAAAACAAGTATGCCTACACAGGAATCACTTCTGAAATTAACAATTTAAGCAAGCCAAAAAAGTTAATTTAAAAGCCCCAAGGCTATGACATGCTAACCAACCCACCCAAAATTGAGCTGTGGTCTACATCATCCAATTAATGCGCAATAGTTCAAACAAACATGAAAGTTTAGATATGCCCCTGAGGAAGCCAGTTAGGGTGGGAATACATATGGGGTTATTTCCCCTTACTCATTACTTCACATACAGGGTTTCAGGACCATGCCTTTGCCCATGTTATTTATACAGTTACATTAGCCTTTGTGTTGTCCTGGCAGTATACCATATTTAGTAAGTAACTTTACATGTTTGCCTTTTTATAGAATTGCTAGGGCCCATTTACTGTTCTGTTTTTTTAACCCCTTCACCCCCAAGGGTGGTTTGCACGTTAATGACCGGGCCAATTTTTACAATTCTGACCACTGTCTCTTTATGAGGTTATAACTCTGGAACGCTTCAATGGATCTTCGCGATTCTGAGATTGTTTTCTCGTGACATATTTTACTTCATGTTAGTGGTAAAATTTCTTCGATATAACTTGCGTTTATTTTTGAAAAAAACGCAAATATGGCGAAAATTTTAAAAATTTTGCAATTTCCAAACTTTGAATTTTTTTTCCCTTAAAACAGAGAAATATGTCACACAAAATAGTTAAGAAATAACATTTCCCACATGTCTACTTTACATCAGCACAATTTTGGAACCAAAATTTTTCTTTGTTAGGAAATTAGAAGGGTTAAAAGTTGACCAGTGATTTCTCATTTTTACAACAAAATTTACAAAGCCATTTTTTTAGGGACCACCTCACATTTGAAGTCACTTTGACGGGTCTATATGGCAGAAAATACCCAAAAGTGACACCATTATAAAAACTGCACCCCTCAAGGTACTCAAAACTACATTCAAGAAGTTTATTAACCCTTCAGGTGCTTCACAGGAGCTGAAGCAACGTGGATGGAAAAAATTAATATTTAACTTTTTAGCCACAAAAATGATCTTTTACAAACTTTTTTTTATTTTCACAAGGGTAAAAGGAGAAAATGGACAGATAAAGTTGTTGTGCAATTTCTCCTGAGTACGCCAATACCCCATATGTGGGGGAAAACCACTGTTTGGGCACACGGCAGAGCTCGTAAGGGAAGGAGCACCGTTTGACTTTTTCAAACTAAAATTGGCTGGAATTGAGATTGGACGCCATGTCGTGTTTGGAGAGCCCCTGATACGCCTAAACAGTGGAAACCCCCCACAAGTGACACCATTTTGGAAACTAGACCCCCCAAGGAACTTATCTAGATCTGTTGTGAGCACTTTGAACCCCAAAGTGTTTCACAAAAGTTTATAATGCCTGGGTGTCCCAAAATTTGATTTTTCCCAAGGAAATTGGACCCCAAAACGTGTTGTCCAATTTGTCCTGAGTACACTGATACCCCATATGTGGGGGGGGGGGGAAACTGTTTGGGAGCACGGCAGGGCTTGGAAAAGAAGCAGTAATGTTTTGGAATGCAAACATTGATGGGGGTCATGTTCCGTTTGTAGTGCCCCAGATGAGCCTAAACAGTGGAAACCCCCCACAAGTGACCCCATTTTGGAAACTAGACCCCTAAGGAGCTTATCTAGATCTTTGGTGAGCACTTTGAACCCCCAAGTGCTTCACACAAGTTTTTAATGCCCGGGCATGAAAATAAAAAATCCTATTTTTTTCCCACAAAAATTATCTCTTAGTCACTAATTTTTTATTTTCCCATAGGTAACAGGAGAAATTGGACCACAAAATTTGTTGTCCAATTTGTCCTGAGTACGCTGATACCCCATATGTGGGGGGGAACCACTGTTTGGGCGCATGGCAGAGCTCGGAATGGAAGGAGCACTATTTGACTTTTTCCAACCAAAATTGGCTTGAATTGAGATTGGACGCCATGTTGCATTTGGAGAGCCCCTGATGTGCCTAAACAGTGGAAACCCCCCACAAGTGACCCCATTTGGGAAACTAGACCCCCTAAGGAACTTATCTAGATCTTTGGTGAGCAATTTGAACCCCCAAGTGCTTCACACAAGTTTATAACGTAGAGCCGTAAAATTAAAAAATTATATTTTTTCCACAAAATTGATCTTTTCACCCCAATTTTTATTTTCCCAAGGGAAACAAGACTCCAAAAGTTATTGTGCAATTTGTCCTGAGTGCGCTGATACCCCATATGTGGGGGTAAACCACTGTTTGGGTGCATGGCAGAGTTTGGAAGGGAAGGAGCGCCGTTTGACTTTTTCAACGCAGAATTGGCTGGATGCCATGTCGTGTTTGGAGAGCTCCTGATCTGCCTAAACAGTGGAAACCCCCCATAAATGACACCATTTTGGAAACTAGACCCCTCAAGGAACTTATCTAGATGTGTGGTGAGCACTTTGAACCCCAAAGTGCTTCACAGAAGTTTATAACGTACAGCCGTAAAATAAAAAAATTCTTTTTTTTTTTACAAAAATGATTTTTTAGCCCCCAATATTTTATTTTCACAAGGGTAGCAGGAGAAATTGGACCCCAAAAGTTGTTGTCCAATTTGTCCTGAGTATGCTGATACCCAATATGTAGGAGTAAACTACTGTATGGGCGCACGTCGGGGCTCGGAAGGGAAGTAGTGACGTTTTGGATTGCAGACTTTGATGGAATGGTCTGGGGGAGTCATGTCGCATTTGGAGAGCCCCTGATGCGCCTAAACAGTGGAAACCCCCCACAAGTGACCCCATTTTGGAAAATAGACCCCACAAGGAACTTCTCTAGAAGTGTGGTGAGCGCTATGAAGCCCCAAGTACTTCACAGAAGTTTTATAACATACAGCCGTAAAAACAAAAAAATCATTTTTTTTTTTTACAAAAATGATTGTCGCCCCCAGTTTTTTATTTTCCCAAGGGTAACAGGAGAAATAGGCCAAATTGCACAATAACTCTTGGGGTCCAGAGTATGCTGATACCCCATATGTGGGGTAAACTACTGTTTGGGCGCATGGCAGAGCTCAGAAGTGAAGGAGCACAATTTGACTTTTTCAACGCAGAATTGGCTGGAATTGAGATCAGACGCCATGTCACATTTCGAGAGCTCCTGATGTGCCTAAACAGCAGAAACCCCCCAATTCTAACTCCAACCCTAACCCCAAACACCAATAACCCTAGTCCCAACCCTAACCACAAACCTAACCCTAACACACCCATAACCCTAATCCCAACCCTAATCCTAACGTTAGCGCCAACCCTAACCCTAAGGGGAAAATGGAAAAAATACATTTTTTTAATTTTATTATTTTTCCCTAACTAAGGGGGTGATAAAGGGGTTTGATTTACTATTTATAGCGGGTTTTTGTGATTGGCAGCTGTCACGCTAAAAGACGCTTTTTATTGCAAAAAATAGTTTTTTGCATCACCACATTTTGAGAGCTATAATTTTTTGCATATTTTGGCCCACAGAGTCATGTGAGGTCTTATTTTTTGCGGGACGAGTTGACGTTTTTATTTGTACCATTTTTGAGCACGTGACATTTTTTGATCGCTTTTTATTTTGATTTTTGGGTGGTTAGAATGAACAAAAATCAGCAATTCATGAATTTCTTTTGGGGGAGGCGTTTATACCGTTCCGCGTGTGGTAAAATTGATAAAGCAGTTTTATTCTTCGGGTCAGTACGATTATGGCGATACCTCATTTATATCATTTTTTAGGTTTTGGCGCTTTTATAGAATGAAAACAATTTTATATAAAAAAATCATTATTTTTGCATCGCTTTATTCTGCGAGCTATAACTTTTATTTTTTCGCTCATGATGCTGTGTGACGGCTCGTTTTTTGCGGGACAAGATGATGTTTTCAGTGGTACCATGTTTATTTATATCGGTCTTTTTGATCGCGTGTTATTTAACTTTTTGTTCGGCGGTATGATTATAAAGCATTGATTTTTTGCTTCGTTTTTTTTTTTTTTTTAAGGGGTTCACTAAAGGGGTTAACTAGTGGGACAGTTTTATAGGGGGGGTCGTTACGGACGCGGCGATACCAAATATGTGTACTTTTATTGTTTTGTTTTTTTTATTTACAGGAAAAAATGAATTTATTGGGGATTTTTTTTTTTTTTTATGATTTTTTTTTTACACTTTTTAATTTTACTTTTTTTACTTTTTTACTTTGTCCCAGGGTGGGACATCACAGTATTTTATCAGATCGCTGGTGTGACAGTGTGCACAGCACTCTGTCACACCAGCGATCGCTCTGGCATCGCTGCAGGCTTCCCCAGCGCCTGCTCTCAGCAGGCACTGAGGAAGCCGCCTCCCTGCAGGACCCCGGCGCCATCTTGGATCCGGGGACTTGGAGGGAGGACGGACCCTCGGAACAGCGCGACACATCGCGCTGCTCTGAGGGTCTCAGGGGAGCGCGCAGGGAGCCCCCTGCCTGCGCGATCCTCCCCTGTGCCCCGGGTACACCGCGATCATGTTTGATCGCGGTGTGCCAAGGGTTAATGTGCCGGGAGCGGTCCGTGACCGCTCCTGACACACAGTCACGGGTGTCAGCTGTGATAATCAGCTGACACCCGGCGGCGATCAGCTGCGCTCCCCCCGGGAGCGCAGCTGATCGCCCATGACGTACTATTCCGTCCATGGGAATTAGGTCCAGGGTCACATGGACGGAATAGTACGTCTGATGGCAGAGAGGGGTTAAATATCTGAGCGCAAAGAAAAGACTACTATTCTGTTAGTATGACCAGAAATGAGGTAAAAATGAACGTGCATCAGAGTAATACTGAATTGTGCAAAAATGGTTAACATTGAAATATCACTAGAAGAAAAAAAACAATCAACAAGTGCATGTGCAAGGTGATAAAGTATAGAAGCAGGACAAATCAAATTGTTAATTTAGAATTACTAGCTTGGCCCATGCAAAATTTTTTGCACACTGGTCGGGGGCGCAAGCAACTTCAGAAAAAGCAAGCTGGTCAAATGTAAATGTATATTAGGAGATGAACACAGACAGGTATTTATATATGTAGCTTGGTAATACAATAAATTGGCCTCTACTTATCAAACCAAAAACATTTTCCAGTTGAGGTGCCACCTGCAGGTCATTGTATCTTTCTGCAGGTTTATGAAAATGAATGTTTAAACTGTATTTAGTAATAAAATTGTTAATGTGTTGTTTGGCTCTTTTCTTGCTGAAGGGAGCAAGTTTACCTTTGAAATGGTGTATCATTTGTGTGTGTGGGGCAAAGTAATCAGCGAAAAAGCAGTGCATGTATACAAGTGTGTTTGCATATGTGACTTGCCTGCAGTGAAGTGTGCAATCCTCCAATGTGCCTGATATAGGCTGGGCAAGCATTTGGGCAAGCTGGAAAGACCACTAGGCAAATGTTTGGATTTGTTTGTGATGTCTGTAAGCAGCTTTGTGGTAGTGTGCTTTGGGGTAGTGTGGTGCCACCTGCAGGTCATTTTTTCTTACTGCAGGTTTATGAAAATAAAAGTTTAAACTATTTTCTGATCAAATCGTGGATGTGTGGTGTGTTTGGCTATTTTCTTGCTGAAGGGGGCATCATTTGTGTGTGGGTGCAGTATGAACGGAGATACAAAGTAATCCCCAAAAAACTGCGTTTACAAATAGATTCCCTTTAATGCAATTACTTGTCTATTCTGTCACCCCATTTTGGCTATATCAGATAAAGATATGCCTGAATAGTGCGTCCCATAAGTAACCTATCGGTATCTATCATATATCCTGACACCCCCGTTTTCATGCCCAAATACCTTTGTAAAGTTTGGGTTTCTGTATGCTAATCTGGGCAGTCCGGTCCGAAGGGCGGTGCTTTTTTGCTTTCCCCCCCACTCCTCGGCTTCTCTTGCGTAGGTCCATCTGCGTAGTGTTCTCGCGATTGTGTGGTTTAAAATCCCCCCGTGACTGCACTGTGCTTTGCCAAACAGTGGGCAAAGCATAAAATCATTACAGCGCATGCACAACTATTTTCGGTCACTTTCCTTGCCCCAGAAGTCATCCAAGGCAAGCAGTCATTTCCGGGGCAAGGAAAGTGACTGAAAATAGTTGCGCATGCGCTGTAATGATTTTATGCTTTGCCAACTGTTGGGCAAAGCACACAGCGCAGGGGGATTTTAAAATGTGCAATCGTGGGAACACTACGCCGCTGTGCTATGCACAGACGGACCTACGCAAGAGAAGCTGAGGGGGTGGGGGGGGGGAAGGAAGCAAAAAAACCACTACCCTCTGGACCAGACCACCCAGATTAGCATACAGAAAACCAAACTTTACAAAGGTATTTGGCATGAAAACGGGGGTGTCAGGATATATGATAGATACCGATAGGTTACTTATGGGATGCACTATTCATATCTTTATCTGATATAGCCAAAATGGGGTGACAGATTCCCTTTAAGTGATAACTCTGAATCTCTCAAAAGTACATGTGTAAAATGAACAGGGAGAATAAACACAAAACTAAACAAAATAAGGTTAATTGTGATTGCAATATTCGATGGTCATAATAAATCAGCTGGCTATAAATAAAGCAGGTGCAGTGCATCCCATAACATGATCATACCAAGTCATATGGGGCCTATTAGACACAGGAAGTAAAAAGGATTGGGCAAGAGTTCAATGAGCTACAAGACACTAGATTACCTGGGTGTATGGTTGTCACTGTGCGGCGCACACCCCAACATATGCTTCGGAATTAAAGGATAAAGGTATTTTAGCCTTAATTTTAACTGTCCTATTTTTTCTTGACCCTTGGTCAGTCTTTGGTTTTACACTAATTTCCAAATGATCTGCCACTTTTCCCATACAACAGATCTATATCACTCGCTGTCTATTGGACTACACTATTAGTGAATATATATATTTATATATCTATAGGGTCATTCCATGTCAAGTGGACTAGTGGTCCCCACTCGACCTTCTCCGATTTTGCTGAAAATTTGTAAGGATGTACATGTATGTTTGAAAAGAGGTTCTGTAAATTTTTAGGGCCAGATCTCAAATACATTGGGCACTATTGACCTTTCACTGGAGGTTCCACCAAGCCTGCGGCTTCAGCTAAGAGGATTTTGCAAACTTCGGCACATAGCCATTAGAGTTCTATACTGGCTATGATGCTGAAATTTGGCATACTAGCTCAACTTTTGCTGCTAAACACGATAAAATTATTACCGGCTATGACAAAACAATATTTCGGCCGCAATTTTGTGTCAAAGTAGCTTGTAAAATGCGTTGCATAAAATTTATGCCAAACTTTGCCCATATATAACTCAAGACCAAAAACCAATAGTAACTGGTGCTTTGCCCTGTACACCAAACATCTACATGACTTTGCATTGCTGCAATATCACAGTCAAACCATATGTATTTGTGGAAATATTCACACCCACATATGATGAAAAACTTAAAAAAAACAAATTTTACCTATTTTTAGGTCAAATTTCTCAAAAAGGGTACCCCTAAAATATATTAATTCTGATATCATTAGAAAGAGCACATTTTTCTCTACAAGGATCATTGTTATTTTTTTGGAGTCTCTCAGTTTAAGAGAAGAAAAATGCCACTGAACATGGTGTTATTTATTAATAAGCAATGAATGGTAACTGCACTATTCAAACCCTTGCGTTGGTCCATGGTGGTTATACCACAACCAATTCCCTAAGAATTGGTATTATAATCCTATTAAGAATTGTAATAATGCTGTTTTTCGAGAATTGGCAGCCCCATCTCCTAGGAGCCATGGCCGATAGCCGTGCAAGGCCAGCCGCAGGCGGTCTCTTTATCGCAGGTTCTGAAGCCTGAGGGTGGGTGTCTTTGCCTAGGATCCCAAGCCTAATATTGGGTATCTTTTGTTGGTTCCCAAGCCATAATGTTCAGTCTAAGTGGTCTGGAATTGTTGCTGAATTTGCAACATAATCAGTACAGAGAAGCTGTATTGTCAGCCCATTGCTGTTGCAGCTGGTGCTGGAATTATTGCAATGATTGACTGCTCGGGAATCCAGCATGTATCATTTCTCACAGGCCAGTGAAAGAAGCTAGCTGGTCCATGAGGATGCATAAAATTTATTAATGCATCATGTTCGTCGACTGAAATTTCAGAAATATTTCCAATCCACCAGTTCCTATCGTAAATGCAGGCAATGTATTGCCCTGGCTGGAGGTTTGCAATTGGCACAAAAGGCATTTCTGATCTGACAGATCTATCTACATGGGCAATGAAAGATGATGGGTCATTTGACACCCTTGAAATGCAAATCTTTTTGTCATCAATTGGCACAAACTGGTGATTTTCTCTTGTTCCAGCAATTGTATGTCCATCTTTGAACCTTTCCTCTTGAACTACCCGTATTGGAACAAAAAAAAAAAAATTTGATTCCATGCAGTTGCTCGTTGCAAAAGTTGAATAAATCCACCCGGGTCAGTATTTGGTTTTTAGTTGGGCGTTGAAGACTGGCACGAGCTGCTGAGAAAATTTTTGAAATTTTTGTACTGGGCTGCAGATCCATCGCTGAAGTAGTGGATATGACGAATCCCATAGATGAGAGTCTTGAGATACTCCACAATTACTGTTAAGAAAGTGTGGACTGCAACTGTGTCATGTCGTGACGTGAGCAATCACTGATTATGCACAAGCTGATGTTCTGCGCAGCTTCACCATTTAACTCCTTGAAGTAAATTACAAATGGGTGTACTGTAGCTTGACTACTTTCCCAGTGGAAACCTTGAATGGCATATTGAACAATAAATGAGTAATTTTCAGCAAAGTCCATAAGGATCACAAGCTCTCCAGGTCTCAGATTTTCCTTCAACGATTTCAAATAGCTACTTTGATGCTTGGCGATGTAGTGATGGCTACAAAGTTTAGAAATTTTCAAAACCAATTCTTCAATGAAATCTTCTATAGTCAGTTGTTTGGTATCAAGCGTGTCTCGATCAGTGTGAATCCTATTTTTTTAACTCAATATCTTCAGGGTCACTGTTGACAAACACATTGACTAGAAATTCTTTTAAAACTTCAGGACCCGGGCATTTATCACAACGGCCAAGCATACAGTCCTTGGATTCAATTCCACAGACCATTTTGCATATGAGCTCTTTGTAGTCATCATTGATTGGGCATGCTGCAAGCATTAGTTTGACATTTTGGTGAATGGTACACACAAGCGGAATGTGTTCCAGCAGATCCAACGGTTACGCACCACTTTGGCCGAAGCTCACAAAACTTGGAAAATCCAATTTTAGGGCCATTCCGATCCCGATAGGCAACAAACATTTCCCTCATATTGCTCAGTAATAGTCGCTTTTGCATCTGCTTTTTTTCTCCTGCTATTCGTACTGATACATAGTCTTTTTTACCAGGGCACATTCAACTGAATTCATCATCCTCAAAAAATGCCTGCACCTTTTCTTCACTTCCTCAGAAACTTTCTTGCCACACTTGATTCTAGGTAAGGCTAAGATCCCATGTTCACATTTAAGCTTTCGAGCTTGTTTGACCATTCGTTCAGACACCGAATTTGTCTGATATAGCCTTAATGGACCAACTTTTAGTTGCCAATGTCAAGATTTGGACCTTTTCTGCCCGACTGGACACCTGCAGCTTTTGCTTCAAATCTGCCAAAAGGTGATTGTAATCCAGACACATTTTGCACTGTGCTGTTTTTGTTTGCTCAATGTCTTTCGGCTCAAGCCCTCCAATTGAAGCAATCTTGCTAGAAAATGCATTTTGTACCTGGCTTATCTTTCTCCTTGCATATCCTAGTGAATCCCGCTGGCTTACCCGTGGATATTTCAGAGGAGAGATGCCAATGGATGTTAAGCTTGAATTTAGACTTTCAGGAAAACATTCCATTCCATCTGGATCTGATTCAGAGGAAACTGGATCAGCTGATTTTTTCCTGTTAGCAAATTCTTTTCGACATGATGCACACATCTTCTGGCCAGGCTTCACATCATTCTTTGCAAATTCGTTCAACTGGTCAGCTGCTAACAAATTGATAGCTCGAAAATTCTTTTTGGTGTTATGACCTTTCTTCCCAAAAGGATTGCAACACGATTTTTGCAAATGCTCATATTTGGTCAAGAATGAAGCTTCATGGTGTAAACAGATTTGTGATTGTTCGTCAAAATTTAGTCCCACTCGTCGACGCAGCAATTTCTATTCATCCAATCCAAAGCTTGTAAACAATTTCAACTCATCCTTGCTATGGGTGAATGTCTAAAGGTGGCACTTCAAATTGTTCGCAAGGCCGATGGAGCACTGGGCCGATTCTTCATCAATTTCATTCTCCATCGCAAAAAATAAATATATGCATTAAAATGTAACAATAGTCAATAACTTTTCATAAACAAAAAGGTTTATAGGTTTTTGATTATAATAGACATTGCTAGCAACAATACAACTCGTAACATGTGATAAGAATCTGAAAATCAAACACAAAATCAATGCATTACGCGCATATATAACACCATGTTCAGTGGCATTTTTCTTTTCTTAAACTGAGAGACTCCAAAAAAAACAACAATGATCCTTGTAGAGAAAAATGTGCTATTTCTAATATCAGAATTAATATATTTTAGGGTTACCCTTTTTGATAAATTTGACCTAAAAATAGGTAAAATTCGTTTTTTTTTTTTAAGTTTTTCATCATATGTGGGTGTGAATATTTCCACAAATACATATGGTTTGACCATGATATTGCAGCAATGCAAAGTCCAGGGCAAAGCACCAGTTACTATTGGTTTTTGGTCTTGAGTTATATATGGGCAAAGTTTGGCATAAATTTTATGCGACGCGTTTTACAAGCTACTTTGACACAATTGCGGCCGAAATATTGTTTTGTCATAGCCGGTAATAATTTTATCGTGTTTAGCAGCAAAAGTTGAGCTAGTATGCCAAATTTCAGCATCATAGCCAGTATAGAACTCTAATGGCTATGTGTCAAAGTTTGCAAAATCCTCTTAGCTGAAGCCGCAGGCTTGGTGGAACCTCCAGTGAAAGGTCAACAGTGCCCAATGTATTTGAGATCTGGCCCTAAAAATTTACAGAACCTCTTTTCAAACATACATGTACATCCTTATAAATTTTCAACAAAATCGGAGAAGGTCGAGTGGGGACGATTTTTAAAACTGGTCCACTTGATGTGGAATGACCCTATATTAATTGCTGTGTTCAATGTGTTTTTACATTTTTTTTTTTTTAATATAAACCCAAGTAGTGGATGAAATATTTTCTAGGCTATAACACTTCACATCTGTCTTCCATTTGTGGGCAAGCCCTTCAGAAGCCTTTCTATAAAAGTTATCCTGCCATTTTGTGTAATGAAAACGTTAAGCAGCTTTCCCAAGGTAACACCTCTCCACACCAAAGCAGACCAAAGTAAGCTTCATTATACCAGTGTGTGTCCATTATACAATACTTAGATGATTGTCTTATTTACTAACTTTTCTTAATACTAAAATTTGACACCAGATATGATGCACCTAGACCTATTATTGGCAGAAAAATAAATCAGTTTTAGAATGGAGGCAATAAAACATGGAATCTCTTGAAACTAGCATCTCCTGAAAGATCTCTGGTGTGCACAAGCTTCTTATTGAAGACAAGTTACTAGGGAAACTGCCAGTTTATCAGGCAAAAACTGTCCAATTGAAGCTAGTTTGAGAACACCAAGAACTGCAGCTTTTAATTAATGTTTGGCGGCAACAGGGAAATCTGAAATCAGTCTAATCTGTAAATGAACAAGACTTCAAACAGCTCAGTGCTTGGATTTATTCCAGGAAAGTTTACAAGATTTACCAGCAACCTTGAGGAAGACAATCTGCAAATCTGTCCTCAGAAGGAGCCTACAACACCAGAAGATTTCCAGGGCACATCTTTGGAGTGTGTTGCGATTGCGAAACCAGCTCATTTTTCAATTTGGTCACACAATACTTGTGGCTACTGTCATCTTTAAGTCAGGGTTGATTACAGGTCATGAAGTGTTAGCTAGCACAGTGGCCTCTACGGTAAATCTATACTGAAGTGCAGGCCTGCTCTTTCTGTTGTAAACTGGTTTTCCCTTGATGTGTATAAATTATTATTATTTATTTCTATCGCACCATTGATTCCATGGTGCTGTACATGAGAAGGGGGTTACATACAAATTACAGGTATCACTTACAGTAAACAAACAATGGGAGGGGAGAGGACCCTGCCCTTTCAGGCTTATATTCTACAGGATCAAAATCAACTTATGAAAGTCCTTGCCATGGTCCAAGTAGTCTTCCACTGAACCTTTGCAGCTGATTAATTTGTGGTTTAGGCCCACATGTAAACACAATGGATGGACAGACACACCAAATGTCAGTTGGGTCTAGTCATTAGAATGAGCCACAATACTAGACACCATGGAAGATGTGCGCATAGAAGGGAGGAAGAGGTATGCTTTTCTGAGGGAGTGCAGGGCGCAAGCACAAGATTCTGAGGCCATAACTGACATGCATGGGAGAGGCTTGGTATTACAATGAATACAGGAGGCAGGGATTTCTTCCAGGCACACCAGAGCCTGGAAGAAATTAGCATACAGGAAAAAAATATATAACATGAGAAACAAGCCAGTTAATATGAGGCCTACAGGTAGGACTAGAGAAACATTTGTATTACCTGTATGCTCATAAGTCACGGGGATGGGTGGTGGGGGGGCAGATTCCCTTTAAGTTTTGTGCTTCAGGCACCATCCATCTCTGCATGACATCAGAAATATAGTTGTGCCAACTTCCACACTTCCTGTATGAGTTTGGCAGTTCAATAGATCGTTTTTCTAGTCTTAAGTCAAAGCCACTAGTTACTTTCCAGAGATTTTATTGCACTGGCAAGAGTTCATTGTGAAGAGCTCAGTGTGCAGTGGAAAACTAAAATAACCCAGGATTTCAACTTATCCAGTTATGAAGTGGCAAGGGAGACCTAGCAGTTCCCCTACAATTCACATTACATGCCACCCAAAAACCATCTGGCTATGATTAGATCAATATATAAAAGTACACAATTTAGAAAAAAAAAAAAAATTTGACCTAAAGGCACAGCACGCCATTCTGCTGCTTGAGGTGGGCCTTGATCTGAATTACACTATTTCAGATGAAGCCTTAAGGGTATGCCACACTAAGCGAGATCGCTAACGAGATCGCAACTGCGTCACCATTTATGACGCAGTAGCGATCTAGTTAGTGACTTAGCGGTGTGTGACATGTAGCAGCGATGTGGCCCCTGCTGAGATGTCGCTGATCGCTCATAAACGTTCTGAGCCGTTTTTTTGGTCGTTGGTGTCCCGCTGGTGAGCCTGAATCGCTGAGTGTGACACCCTTTATGAACGACTTCACCAGCGTTGCAGGTGGGACTAGGTTTTCCCAACGACCGCAGAGGTCGTTATACAGATCGCTGATGAGTTGTGTTTGGAATCTAACAGCTAAGTCGCTAACGAGATCGCTACTGCGTCATAAATGGTGACGTAGTTGCGATCTTGTTAGCGATATCGCTTAGTGTGGCATACCCTTTAGTAATTGAGCAGTATCCATTCAAGACCCATTGATGTGCAGTGTAGCTCAACAGATGGAATCTGCCTTAATAAACAAATAGGAGGTGGGGGAGAGTGACTTCTGGAAACCTGATTACAGAACAGAGAATGCAATAGGAAGCAATCACAGACACTACCCAATTAATACAGTTTGATACAGCACCAATTCTGTATTCTGGTAGGAACTCTGGACTATGGAGGGGAAAAACAAGTTTAATAAAATTATTTAATTCAAACTTTTAAAAAGCCTAATTAGAGTGGTGACAGACATGTCAAGTGTTGTGAGATTTCATGATCTACACTACAAAGGCACCTCATGATTAGCTGATGACCCACTGCAAATCTGATTACTAACCAAGAAAAAAAGCCCCTTTGCAGGCCACTCATGATCTGTTGGGTCCACCTAAAGATTAGTTTTATTTTAACTGAAGTTATGACCTGATTACAATATACAAAACTATGCCATTTGTTCTCCCTCATTGAACTGGTTTTTGAACTTTTGGAGTGACAAGAATGAACAGCCTCCACTGCAACATTTTCTCTAGTTAGTCAGTCTGATACTTCTGTCCCTGGTACTAACATCCAATGCCAAATTCAGTTACTGCTGAACTGAGAGGAGACCCTACAACAGAAGGACAATGACTTTACAGGTATTGAGCAAGTTGTGAGGGGTAGAATACAATTCACAGATGCAGAGATGTACTCTGGTTCATACCCATCACCGTAAAAAAAAGTCCGATATTGTTCCTGAAAAGTTGGAGTGGCATACGATTCGAGATTACAATCAGATTTATCACCTAGAATCCAAATGCAATTTAATTTTAACATTAGCTTTTACGTAGAGGAATTCTCCATGTCTTAAAGATTTTGAAAATTTCCAAGGAATTATATACATCTCAGTGCTTTGTGGGTAGCTTCATATACATATTTAGTAATTACATTTCTGACAAAATGGTATGGGATCTACTGAAATTTTATTAACCAGCAGAGGGAAAGCAAACAGCTGGGGCTGATGTTTATAGCATGCAGCACCAGAGGCTATTAATATCAGCTCATAGCTGTATACTTAATTTTTACAGGTTATTAAAATGTGGACCCTAAAAAAAAAAATTGCACTCTGACTAAATGTTGTTCTGAGTCCCTGCTCAACTGCATTTTTTTATTGAATCGCACTTGCCCATTTTTTTCATGCAAATTAGTATGACCCCTTAATGTACATTTTCCCAGTGTCCTGGATAGTAGAATGGACAATCTGGCTGGATATTAGTTTGCCCCAATATGTAGCACACACAAAATGACAGACCTATAAACGTGTTTGTGGACTCGAGTCCAATAAGCAACTATGACATGTCTCAGGGTAGAGAACAACCTATGTGCAAAGTATTAGGAAACCTTACTAATTATAAGCCTATAAATGTGTTGAAATGTTCTTGGCCAGCCATAACACTGACATGAAAGCTCCTCACTGCCCCTCACCTCTTCCTTTGCTGCTTAATTCTTCACATTCTTTCAGCCATCCAGAGACCACAGGAACCCAACACAGGCCCCTATTGTAGTGCCGAAAATCACAGCTGCCTCTACCCATACAAGAATAAAAAAAATGTTGGGTTATCAGCAATAGAAAATAGTTACACTAAAAAATGTGCTCACCGCACATGTGATAAGGGGGGGGGGATAAGTGGGTGCTGTCATGGGCTCCGAGAAATACCGTTAACGGTAAGTAACTACTATTATCTCACCCATGATAGCACCACGGAGAGAATTACAGAGATTTGGTAGCTTTAGGGAAGGACCACAGCCTGGAGGACCCTTTTCCCAAAGGTCAGGTCAGATGCAGAGGCAAGGTCTAAACGGTAGTGCCTAAAAAAGGTTGAGGGTGATGACCAGGTGGCCACTTTACAGATCTGTTCTATTGATACCTCAGCCCATGTGGTCGCCATAGCCTTGGTGGAATGGGCTCTCAATTTTCCCTGGATGGTGTTCCCACTGAAGGAAGGACTAGGGCAGGGTTCCCCAAGTCCAGTCGTCAAGGCCCCCCAACAGGTCATGTTTTCAGGATTTCCTTTGTATTGCACAGGTGATGCAATTATCACTTGGGCAATACTAAGGAAATCCTGAAAACATGACCTGTTGGTGGGCCTTGAGGACTGGAGTTGGGGAACCCTGGGCTAGGGCGTTCGCATCTTTAATCCACCTCGCCAGGGTACTCTTGGATGCTTTGAGTCCCTTCCTGGGCCCCTGGAAACAGAGCACCTTCCTTCCTACAGCCCTTGGTGGCCCTAAGAATTTGACTAGGCACCTTTTTACATTGAGGGTATGAAATCTCTCTACTCCCCTATACTTAGGGTTTGGGCAGAAGGAGGGAAGGACTACCTCTTGGGACCTATGAAATTGGGACGCTACTTTAGGTAGGCCGGATCAGGTTTAAGGATGACCCTGTCTAAGATCTTTGTGAATGGAAGGCTTGCTGATAAGGCCTGAATGTCACTTACCCTACGCACTGATGTTAGAGCTACCAGTAGGGCTGTCTTTTGGGATAGTATTTTCAGGGAGGCTGATTCGATGGGCTCGAACAGGGGCTCTGTTAATGCCGATAACACTAGGTTAAGATCCCATGATGGCAGCTTGGGGCTAGCAATCGGGGTAGATCTAGCTGCAGCTTTTATCAACCCAGGTGTTAGGGCCCCGTCACACCTAGCAACACCAGCGATCCCAACAACGATATGCACTTGTCAGGATCGCTGGTGTGTCGCTACATGATCGCTGGGGAGCTGCCAAACAGGCAGCGATCAGGACAGCGACACTGCTGGTAACAAGCAACGCACGTTGCTTAGTCACCCGCAGTGTATGTTAGATACAAGCGCTCTGATGCAGGGAGCTGGTAACCAAGGTACACATCAGGTTTCCAGGCACTGCGTGGCACCTGGAAACCCGATGTGTACCTTGGTTACCTGCTCCCTGCAGCAGCGTGCTGGTATCCAAAGTACACATCGTGTTTCCAGGCGCCACCCGGTGCCTGGAAACCCGATGTGTACCTTGGTTACCAGCTGATCGCTGGTCTCCTGCCTGCCACACGCAGCGATGCGTGCTGGCCAGCAGGAGACCAACGATCAAAACAATGTCCAGGACATTCAGCAACGATCAGCGATACCCAGCAGGGGGGCTGATCGTCGCACAGCAATATCGCTGGGGAGATCACTGTTGCATCACAAAATTAGTGACTCAGCAGCGATCTCACTAGCAAGATCACTGTGTGACAGGGGCTTTACCTGTGACATCCTGGTTATATAGGGCCCCTAGGGCTGCTACTTGTACCTTTAATGTATTTACTGCTAACTCTTGCTCAAGACCCCTCTGAAGGAATTCAAGGATTTTGATGATCTGGACCCAGTCCTGAACTTTTACCGCTGAGGTGGACAGGAATTTTTTCCAAGTTCTCCCATAGGCTCTTGTGACTGGCTTCCTACTCTTTAGTGTGTCTATTAAGATCTCTGAAAAACCCCTCCCCCTCAGTAATGACCTCTCAAAATCCATGCTGTTAAATGGAGGTTCGTGGCTTGAGGGTGCAATACCGGTCCCCGAGATAGGTCTGGGAGATCCGGTAGGATCCAGGGGTTGGAGATCGATCGCATTCTCAGTCACGAGAACCAGGTTTGTTTTGGACAAAAGGGGGCTATCAGTATCATCTTTGTCTTGTCCTCCCTGACTTTCCTTAAGGTACTGCCACACTAAATCCCGCTAGCGATCACGATAACGACGCATACTAATGCGATCACTAGCGGGATTGTTTCTATATCGCTAGTAGCAGCCTAATTTAGCGATGTCGTTAAGGACACTATCGCGGTTAGCGATCTCCTTAACGACTTTAGCGGTACAAAAGTACCGCTAAATCGCTAACAAAAGGTGCTACACTCAGCGATATATACTTCCCAGCAGGGCGCCGACGATAAAAATAGGGTCCGGAACGATGAGGACGAGCGAGATCACAGCAGGATCTCAGCAGGGGCCACGTCGCTGGTAGATGCCGCACACAACAACATCGCTAACGGGATCGCTAAATAGTGACGTTTTTTTAGCGATCCCGTTAGCGATGTTGTTTAGTGTGGCATACCCTTTATGACTGCCGGGATGAGGATTATCAGGGGAAAGGCATAGGTCAGATTGTGTCCAGGGAATAATGAAGGTGTGTAGGGCTCAAGGATTCCCCCTGGGATCTAGGGAGCAGAACTGCTCCACCTTCTTCCTGAAATCTGCAAACAGATCTATGTCCGGGGCCCCCCACATAACCACAATCTGTTGAAAAACCTGTTTTAGGACCCACTCACCCCGACTCAAGCATGTGCGACTCAGAAAACCTGCCTTTGTTATCCTCCCCCAAATGTGTAACACAGAGGGACAATAGCTTGTCCTCCGCCAGGCTCAGGAGCTCGAAGGAAGCATTCATTAGGGACTGGGTGCTCGTTCCCCCCCCTGGTGGTTTATATAGGCTACCGTGACCTGGTTGTCGGAAAATATGCGAACGTGGTGACCGCATAGATGGTAGGAAGTGTGAAAGCGCATGATGTACTGCCCACAGCTTTTTCTGGTTTGAGGAGGCTTGCAACTGTTAGTGTTCCCACTCCCCCTGGGTAACCCTGCTGCCCATGTGCACTCACCATCCCTTGGGACTTGCATCCGTGGTGATAATACATGATCTTTGTTACCCATGGGACCCCTTTGGATAGATTGTCTATTTCTCCACCAGGCCAAGGAACGAATAGTTATCTAATTTAGAGTTTTGCGACCCTCTAAATGACCTCCCAATGCTGATTGGTTTGCAAGACTGTCCCATTGTAGCTCCCTTTTATGTAGTTGTGCCCACTGGACCGCCAGCAAGCAAGCGGAAAGGGATCCCATCAGTGACATTGCCTTTCTTAAGAGTCGTGGATGGTTTCTTATGGCCCTTGTAACCATCTGTACCAGTCTGTTTCTTGTGGTCTAGGAGTCGGCATTCCTGTTTTTTTGAGTCTAGAGTTAGACCTAGAAACTCCTGTATTCTGCTGGGTTCCAGCTTGGATTTCTCCACGTTCAGTAGCCAACCTAGGTCTTGTAGAGTTTATCACTCTGTCCCTCTGCTCTCTGCAGTCTTGGGCAGAGTCACTCGCTATCAGGAAGTCGTCCAGGTATGGGACTATTAGAATGTCCTGTTCCCTCAAATGTGCCATCACTTCCGCTATTAGTTTCATGAATAACCACGGGGCTACGGATATTCCGAAGGGCAGCGCTCTGTACTGAAACTCCCTTATCTCTCAGTTCAGGGATACTGCTACCCTGAGAAATTTGCAGCAGTTCTCGTGAATAGGGACGTGATAATATGCATCGCTGACATCTAATACAGTCATGAAGCAATCGGGGAAAATAATTTTGGTGGTGGATTTGATTGATTCCATCTTGAATCTTTGGTTTTGGACGTATCTGTTTAGGTCCTGTAAATTTATGATTGCCTGGTATGTGCAGTTCTGTTTGGACACTAGAAATAGTGGGGAGAGAAATCCTCTGCCCCTCTCCTGAGGGGGAACCTCTTGCAGGACTGACTTCAGTAACTTCTGTACTTCTCCTTCTAATGCTTCCTGATCCGTTGCAGAGGAACTTAGTGGGGTTATTACATATTTGAGGGGGAGGGAGAAAGTCAATCCTTAAACCTGACTAGACTAGATTTAAAATCCATGTACTGTTCGAGATTCCTTTCTAGGCCTAAAGGAAGGAGGTTAATCTCCCCCACCCTGGGCGAGATGTCACTTAGCAGGCCGAAAAAGAACCCTCTGTCAGTCTTCCTTCCTTCTTCCCACCTGTTCTGGTCACTCGGTGGCCTCCTGCGGAAAAATTTGTTCCAAAAGGAACGCTTGAACTGCAGAGGACCCATGTTAGGAAAGCCCTTTTTATTATCTCCTGCTTTCTGGAGGATGTCATCCAGTCTCACCAAATAGCATTTGAGCCATAGTGATCTTCTAGCCGCATTCAAGAGGGCTGCCGCTTTGGATGTTAGGCAGACCGAATCTGCCGATGAGTCCACCAAAAAGGCTGCTGCTCCCCTTATTACCGGTATTGACTCTAGGATTTTACTCATAGGTGTCCCCTCCTTTAGTTTTTCCAATTGATCTATCCATACCATTAGGGATCTAGATGTGCATGTTGCTGCTATGGATGTCCTCATATTAACCCACCGCAGTCTCCCAGGTACTTTTAAGGAAGGTATCAGCTCGTTTATCTAAGGGGTCTTTAAGGGCACCCATATCTTCGAAGGGGAGGGCAAATCTCTTCGATGCTTTGGCTACATCAAGCTTGGGGGCTCTGTCCCACAATGTAGATATTTCCTCAAAGGGATATTTCCTTTTGAGGGAGGGGACCGTAGCGTTTTTTCCTAAGTTGTCCCATTCCCTCTTGATCAAGCCTTGCACGTTGTCATTAAGGGGAAAGACTACGCTTTTTTTTGGCCTAGGCCCCAAACATAATAGTCTGAATGAACTTATCAGGACGAGGATCTGACAACCCCATGGTGGCTCTCACTGCTTTCACTAGGGAGTCTCTTGCAGGGGAAAACAATGTGGCCCCCCCCCCATCTGAGGATGAGAAGATGGAGTCCGTCATATCAGAGACCATCTCTCCGGACGTGGAGGGGTCTGACTGGGGGTCTACTGAAGCACCTTTTTTCTCCTTTTATCCCCCTGTTTTATGGATATCAGGGCACTCTGGACTTCAGACCTAATTATGGCTCTGAGGTCCAAGGAGAAGTCTGGATTTTCCTCATAGGATCCTGTGTACATGACTCACAGAGCTTTTTTTTCCCAGGCTACTGGTAGTGCTCTGCTGCAAGTGGGGCATTCCCTATTTTTTCTCTTCTTCCTCTAGAAGGGAAAAGAAGGCTATTAAAATGGTGCACTTTCACAGAGATCACTCACCATATGGATGCTGTAGCAGGTACCGGATCAGGAGGCGGAATTTGATCCTGAATAGGAGGGTCTGCATGTGGCAACTTGCTTTTCACAGTGCATCTGCTGCGCTGTGTGGAGAGACTACTCGACCATCGCAGTCTGTCTCTGGTGGTGAGGCTGCTGCTTGGTCTGCTGCCTATCTTGCTGCCTGGGCTGCTCCTGTTGCTGGATGCTATCCATTTCCAGCCAGGAGCAGCTGCAAGCATTTATTTTTAAATCTCCTGCCCCAGGTGATGTCATCACGTCCTGCATCACGCTCCTCAGTAGTGCGCACTGTGCATGCACCGCCTCTGGGACCTGGAAGGAGCTTGTCCATTTCTGGGGCAGGTGCCATCTTGGTTCCGGCATGTGCGATGGCACCTCCCCACTGCTCCAGGTCCCTCACAGCCCTGTACTCCTCTCCGGAGCAGCAGCTGGCATCCTCCTGCCCACGCACCCTGCAGCCCCAGTCGGACACAGTGGCTTCGGGAACCGCACCCACCGTGACGGGACTCCCAGCGCCGGATGGACCAGCCCCAGACTCCATCTTCAAACAAAAGGTACCACACAATAGGTTACCTGTCAGGTACAGGAACCCAACTGGGGGCAGAGGAGAGGTACCGCCCTTTTATCTGTAGGTTCCTGTCCCTGAAGGGCAGACCCCCTCTCTCTGTGGTGCTGTCATGGGCGAGACAGAAACAAGAATTTTAGTAACTAATCTGATGCATGCCAAATGCCATCTTTTGTCTGCATGATAATGGTCACTCCATAAGCACCTGAGGATCACTAGCCTGATTATAGTTCATCTGCAACAGAACTGGATGGCACTTAAGTTGGTAAAGTATTGAAAAACCTGCATAAAAAGCAGGAGCTCACACTAAAGTCAGGGAAAGAACATACATGCTCATGAAGCCACTCATTGAGTTATTCAAGTATCATCTCCCAATGTTTTTCCTTGGGTTTTCAGTCACAAAATCAAGGACTGTAGGGTTCTACCAATTCCAGCAGGTGACATCCTGAATTTGTACTATTCACATCTACTTAATATAAGGGGCCACTTGTACTGTAGATCCTGGGCTGTTAAACCAAACTTTCCAAATTATATGCCATTTATACTGCTGGTGTGCCCTTATCTGAAGAGAACTTGAGCATTTGCACCCCCTGCAGTTGAATTACTGTGCCTGATCAGCCCAGACATCATAAAGCTTCTTAAGGGTATGCCACACTAAACAACATCGCTAACGGGATCGCTAAAAAACGTCACTATTTAGCGATCCCGTTAGCGATGTTGTAGTGTGCGGCATCTACCAGCGACGTGGCCCCTGCTGAGATCCTGCTGTGATCTCGCTCGTCGCTGACATCGTTCCGGACCCTATTTTATAGTCGGCGCCCCCGCTGGTATCGCTATATCGCTGAGTGTGGCACCTTTTCTTAGCGATTTAGCGTTACTTTTGTACCGCTAAAGTAGTTAAGGAGATCGCTAACCGCGATAGCGTCCTTAACGACATCGCTAAGTTAAGCCGCTATCAGCGATATAGAAACAATCCCGCTAGCGATCGCATTAATATGCGTCGTTATCGTGATCGCTAGCGGGATTGTTTAGTGTGGCAGTACCTTTAATGTGAAGTGGCAGAGGGCCTGTTTCTATGCATGAATGTTTCAATAGTTCAACTCATTACTTCCTTAATATTTAATTAGCCCACACTTACCCAGCAATATATAGGGCCCAGAGGACCATGTGAAAAATTCCTCACTGTATTCAAACAGATTAACAGATCACAAAACCCACTTTTGTAGACAAAACTTTGTCAGCTTATCGCAACAAGTTGTGCATTTATGTGTGTGAACTCCAATTCACCACTGTCTACAGTTTTTTGGTGCGAGTGAATTTCAGTTGGACTTTAACAAATTAGTTGCACCTTCAAGTAGTTTTGATTTTTTTTTTTTTTTAAGTCAATGGCTATTCCATGTTTAAAAAGCTTAAGGCCATGTGCACACGATGCGGATTTGTTGCAGATCCGTAGCATTTTTCCCGCACGGAAGTGCGCCAAAACACAAGTCATTACTGAAGCAATGTTAATCAGTGACAATCCTGAATTGGTGTGCACATGCTGCAGAAACTTCCATCCTTATTTGCAGTGTTTTATTTTCCGCAGCATGTCAATTCTTTTTGCTGGTCTGCAGCATTTCTGCACCCATTGAGTCAGTCAAACCAGCAGCAAAACCACAGGTGTAAAGATTTGTTGATTTGCTGCCAAAAATTGCTGCAGAAAAGGAAACGTCAGAAGAGGAGAGTGTGGCAGAGAATATGTGTGGGCAGAGAATATGTGTGGGCAGAGAATATGTGTGGGCAGAGAATATGTGTGGGCAGAGAATATGTGTGGGCAGAGAATATGTGTGAACGGAGAATATGGTGAACGGAGAATATGTGTGAACGGAGAATATGTGTGAACGGAGAATATGTGTGACGGAGAATATGTGTGAACGGAGAATATGTGTGAACGGAGAATATGTGCATGTCTATGTGCGTGGAATGGATGTGTCAGCTGTCCGTGGCTGTGTGCGGTAATGCTACTGCCGGTACTGTGTCACAGCGCTGCAGGATCGTGCTGTCACATGCCAACGTGATTCCACAGCCGACTGACCCGAAGCTGTGACCTCCAACTTATATTCCCTGTCCGCCGTAGTCCAGGTAATCCAGATTGTCCCACGGCAATCTCACATGTAGAACTGTCACATTGGGAGATGTGACTGCTCTACCCAGCCTCCGGCGATACACTGTCAGGAGCTAATCGCACCCGAGGTGTATCAGCTCCAGTACTCACTTACAGCACTGCTGTGTGGGAAAGCTCTCAGTGGTAGTTCTGCAAGTGAGCGCACAGGAGCTGATGAACTCGGGTGAATTCACAGCAGCACAGTGATACACTACAGGAGGGATTATCACTGGAGGCCAGGTAGAGCAGTCACATCAATGAACCTTAATTTATATATACTAAAATAAAGGTTGTAACAATTGTATATTTTATATGGAGAACAGTTACTATGAAATTTAAAACTGACTTGCATGGTTCAGCTTTAGTACTTTAACAAGCCATTTATAACTTGAGCCAAGACCAAGTAAACCATAAATGAACAATATAATTTACACTGCAGCTGAATAGCCATGCACCATGTATTTATGGTGACCAGGATTACTGGGGCTGTGCAGGATAAAGTGGTGGTCATGTGGTAGTCTTCTGGAATCTGGGCAGTTCTCTAAGATTACAGCTGCGGCCAGTTTTAAACTTGGAGACAATGGTATATTATATCTGTCCTGTGGGAGCTCGTCCTATTCAGGAGCAATTACAGGATGAGCTACAAAATAAATGGCCTAACGTGGGATGAAGCAGAGTTAAGCCCCCGTCTCACATAGCGATATCACTAGCAAGATCGCTGCTGAGTCACTAGTTTTGTGACGCAGCAGCGAGCTCACCAGCGATATCGCTGTGTGTGACATTCAGCGACGATCATCCCCCTGCTGGGTATCGCTGAAAGGCCAGGACATTTTTTTGATCGCTGGTCTCCCGCTGACAGGCACGCATCGCTGCGTGTGACAGGCAGGAGACCAGCGATCCGCTGGTAACCAAGGTACACAGCAGGTTGCCAGGCGTGGGGCTGTGCCTAGAAACCCGCTGTGTACCTTGGATACCAGCTCCCTGAAGCCAGGAGCTGGTAACCAAGGTACACAGTGGGTTTCCAGGCACTGCACAGCGCCTGAAAACCCGATGTGTACCTTGGTTACCAGCTCCCTGCATCAGGGCGCTGGTATCCAAGGTACACTGCGGGTAACTAAGCGATGTTACCCGCAGTGTCGCTTGTACTGATGTCTGCCTGAGCTGCCTGTTTGGCAGCTCAGCAGCGATCATGTAGCGATACACCAGCGATCCTGATCGTTGTCGGGATCGCTGGTGTATCGCTATGCGAGACCCAGCCTTTACAGCAGAAATCCAAGGAGATCCTGCAAACTCAAGTTAGAAAGCCTTTTCCAGATAAACCAATTTCATACAACCAGCTTGTTAAAGACAAACAAATCCTCAGAATCCAGTTGCATTTCCTGCAAGAAGTCCTGTAGACATTTAACAAGTGAGCAAAAAAACATTATATTAACATGTCCTGCCGAACCAAGAAAATTTGTGATTCAATACTTCAGCAAAATTAAGTCTCCCTTAGATCTCAGAATACCCAAGTTATACCTTGCACGTGCCCAAATACAGAGCACGTGACCTGTGGCTGTACCACAACATGTAGCTCAGCATCCATTCTGGAGGTGTGCACCTTTACTACAAGTCTAAGCCAATATCTAAATTGCCACGGTCATACTGAAAATCTGCTGTAAAAACTCCACCATTCTACAACCAAACTTTTATACAAGCCTTTTTATATAATGGCACACTCTTGTATTACAGACTTCAATTCATTGAGATTTTGCCATTGTAAAGTCATCCAAAGATCACCAATTTGATCCACATGATGCAGACTTCTCACTGAATGAATTTCATTTCATCACCCAGTCTAAAATTACCTTTATGTTTGCTGCCAAGATGACAGTTTGCCAAGGTAATTGGTTTTAGTTGCCATGGAAACAGTTATTCTCCCAGAATGCCCTGCCAATGTAAGCAATGCATGGGATAATAGGGGCAGAGTTACAGTTCTGGGCAGAGCAACGGAAAAGTAATGGATATGTAGGAGAGAAAGCCTGGGCTGCATGTACCTGCGCTGAGCTGGGTCAGGAACTGTTGGGGCTACGTCCCATGTTTCCCAGGGGAAGGAATAGGGGCCTGCACAAATCCCATGACACGGGAAGAGGGGGCGTGAACACAGGAAACTCCGAGCAGAAAGTGCGCAAAGCAACAGTTTCCCGCTGTCAGGCAGAGTGCAGGACAGTGAGCAGCGTGCTCTGCACCCCCAGCAGCAGCACCACAACATACTGCAGCTGAGATTTCCTGGGCACTCCAGTGAGTACAGGAAGCACTGTGCGCTTAGCTAAGCAAAGGACTGCGTGCGTGCAGAGAAGTGTGAACCGGATACAGGACTGAGTGCGGTCCCATCGCCAGCTGGCACGCACCAACCTGCGTTTAGCACAGAGACTTCTGCAGCTTTTTGCCTTGAATGCACAGGCTTATGGACTGGGGGCTCAGTGGGTGAAACCAGAGACTGCCTGCTGCCTCCAGAAGACGGATCGCTAACCTTGTACCCAATTGGAGGACACTACGCCAGCTGTTGCTGGTACTACTACCCCCATCGGACTGTGGACTAAGGACATCAGTGGGAGCTACCATAAGTGTTTCAAAATTAGACTGTTGCACTCCTACTTATTTCAGTTATTCCCTGTTTGATTAACCCTTTGCCACTGCTTATTAACGCCGTGAGATTACTTTAACCCTTTATTAAAAATAAATACCATTATATCACACTGCTCTGCAATCCCTGTGTACTGCATCTCAGCACCTGCTTACATTTGGCATAGTCCGCAGTCCAAACGCAGAGACAGCAGACCAGACGGTTATGGGTGCCCCAAGAGCCAGCAATCTCCCAATGTTTACAGGGAGTAATTCACTGCTGTGGGACTGGACTGAGCAGGTTAAAAGCATTTTGAGAATGCACCCAATGACACCCATTATGCAAGCAGAGATTGCTTTGATGGCCCTAGATGGGGAGGGCTTGTTCTCATGTTCTGGCCCCCCTCATTAACAAAACATCGTTACTAAAAAGTGTTGCAAATTTTGGAAGAGATGCACAGGGATCCCACTGATAGAGAATTGCAGATGCGATTATTTAGCCAGGTTCAGAGAGGGCGAATCTGACAATATATAAATGCGCTACAAGAGGTGCACGCGGCTATGGCTAAGTGGGATAATGTGGGCATGGGACTCCCTGATGTGACTGAGGGATCAACTTGTAGTGGACCTCAGGGACACATCGATTAAACAAGCTTTGCAGGAGCCCCCTGCGTGCCAACCAGCGCATGATGTTCCTGGAGTTTGGGGCAGAAGCGTGCGAGCAGGGAATGGCAGCCTCAGCAGGGATGGTTTGGAGTAGTGGGGTACCCGCTTTGCCTGCAGCTGAGCCAGGATGGGCCCGAGATATCCAGAAAAATACAGGAGATTGGGAAGAGTGGTCTGGCATCAGGAGGGACCTTGCCATGGCTTCAAATCCATGCAGAGACAAAAGTGACCAAGTCCCACTTGCCCATTGTACCCTGCCAGGAAAGGGAGCAATCCTGGATGCTGGACACTATGCCCGAGACTGCGCAGCCTCTTATCCAGTAGCCGTTAAACTACTGGGCTCAGTGGCTGGGGGACGATGCCTGGAGCCTGACAGGCCAAAGAAGAAAGAAAGTCCCGAAAGTGTAATTTCTGCGAGTCCCCTTGTATGGGCTGAAATGAATGGTCAAGCTGTCCGCTGCCTAGTTGATACCAGTTCACAGGTGACCACCATGCCAGAAGCATATTTCAGACATCATTTTCCTGAGGTGTTGTGGCCGTAGTGGGGCCCACTGATCAAGCTGACAGTGGCCAATCAGTTGCCTATCACGGTAGCCGGGGTGGTCTGGATGCAGATTACATATAGTGCGGCAATGATGTGGGCCAGAAAGGAGTCATGCTGACTACCGAAGAAAACAGCAGTGGCCCTCCGGTGACTCTGGGAATGTGCCAAAAGAACTCAGGACCCTCTTGATCAGAGAGGCCCTGGATGCTTTTCTCAACCAGTGGAGCCCATAAACCCCCCCAGAGGAAGGTGTTTTAACAGTTAATATGGGTCACTCAGGCCCAGGAAATGTTGAGGAAAAGTGCTAGGAAAAGTGCTGGTCCCTGCAGCTGCTAAACTCATCCTCCTACCTGGCCAGACTGTGCTCACCTTGCGTGTACAAGCTAGTACGCCCCTCAAAAAGGTGGAAGTCCAGAATAAACCAACCTTAATTAACCAAATACCCTCAGGGCTCCTCATTGCCCAGACACTAGCAGTCATCCACGATGGCAATGCTGTGCTGCGTGAACCTAAGGGAGGAAAGTCTTACGCTCCCACCTAAGAGTGAAGTGGCGGCAGGTGCTGGGCATGCCTGAAGAATTGATACCACCAGAGGCCATCCAGCTGGCAGTGAAGAGAGAAGACCTATGGGCTGTAGCAGTCCCCTTCACCCTTGAGCACCCACCTGGAAGCACCAAGCAGGGGTGCCAAACCCTGGAGCAAATGTAGGCCGAATTAACAGGACTCACCGCAGAAGGTGCAACAGGCGGAGGCTGTACTGGAACACTATCAGGATGCATTTGCCCATCAGGATGACTTTGGGTGCATGACAGCCATATCTCATGAGATACCCACAGGAAACACTGCACCAATCCAGGAGCAGTACCGGCAGATACCGCCTCAAATGTACAAAGGTGAAAAATGTTACCACACATGCTGCAGAGTGGGGTCATACAGTAGAGCCAGAGCCTGTGGACAGCTCCCATTGTCCTAGTCCAGAAGAAAGATGGGGACCCTGAATTTGTGTGGACTATAGGCAACTGAATGCTTGTACGGTGCAGGGCTCTTACCCTTTACCCCAAACTGAAGAGTCACTCTCTGCCTTGGGAAAGGTGAAGTATTTCTCATCTCTGGCCAGTGTATACTGGCAGGTGCCCATAGCCGAACATGGCCGGCCAAAGACAGCGTTCATACTGCCCATGGGATTGTTTAAATTTAACCGATGCCCTTTGGCCTGACTAACGCTCCTGGAACGTTCCAGCGATTGATTGAAAGGTGTCTGGGGGACCTGATCTACCTGGACGACATTGCCTATGCAGCCACCTTTGAAAAAACACCTCCAGCAGCTGGAACCAGTATTGAGTTGTTTACAGAAGCATGGCCTGAAGGTGAAGCCCCAAAAATGTCACCTCTTCCAAAGGCAAACTAAGTACCTGGGGACACGTATCTGCTGAAGGAGTGAGACTGGCACGTGAAAAGATAGCAGCGGTACAGGATTTGCCTACCCTGAAGACAGTGAAGGACATTCGGGCCTTTCTGGGACTGACTGGGTACTACCAGAGGTTCGTGAAGAATTTCACCCATATCGCTAATCCACTGCTGAACACCACTGAAACACTCACCCCCATGGTCCTCGACTGATCAGGAAGAACCACTTGGCTCACTCCCAGATTTAGAAAGTTTGCCGCCCACCAGCTTAAGGGAAGTGCTTAGGCCTGAAACTCCAGAGTTGGGTGATCCAGTGAACTCAGACATGCTCCCGTTTACCACTCAACCTGAACTACACCGTACTGAACAGATGACAGCTGGAATACCTCCCACTCTATGATCAAGACCAGTTTATTTGGCAGCATATTGTTCAAGAAATGGAAGAGTGAACGCCTGATGAAGAAACTCTCACCTGTGGAATGGTATGTAAAAGGAGATGGGGTGTAAGGAGGAAGACCAGGCTCCAGGTACCTGCACTGAGCCAGGTCTGGAACTGTCAGGGGGCTGTGTCCTATGCTGCCCAGGGGAAAGAATAGGGAACTGGACAAACACCATGACCCAGGAAGAGGGGGAATGTATACAGGAAACTCAGCAGAAAGCACACAAAGCAACAGTTAGTTTCCTGCCATTGGGGAGAGTGCAGGAGAGTGAGCAGCATGTTCTGCACCCTGAGCAGCAGTGCCATACTGCAGCTGAGATCTCCTGGGTGCTCCAGCAGAACAGTGAGTGCAGGAAGTGCCCTGCACTTAGCTAAGCAAAGGACCGTGCATATGCAGAGAAGCATGGGCCAGTTACAGGACACTGAAGTGCAGTCCCCTTCACCAGCTGTCATGCACCAACCCACCTTTAGTACAGAGACTTCTGCAGCTTTTTCCTGCTTTGATTGCATGGGCTTATGGACTGGCACTCAGCGGGTGAAGCCGGAGACCCGCCCGCTGACACCAGAAGACGTATCACTAACCTTGGACCCCATGGGAGGACACTACGCCAGCCGTTGCTGGTACTACCCTGATCAGACTGGACTAAGGACATCAGTGGGAGCTATGATAATAAGCGTTTGAAATTTAGACTGTTGCACTCCTGCTTATTTCAGTTAAGGCTGGGTCTCACATAGCGATACACCAGCGATCCCGACAACGATCAGGATCGCTGGTGTATCGCTACATTATCACTGCTGAGCTGCCAAACAGGCAGCGATCAGTACAAGCGACACTGCGGGTAACATTGCTTAGTTACCCGCAGTGTACCTTGGATACCAGCGCCCTGATGCAGGGAGCTGGTAACCATGGTACACAGAGGGTTTCCAGGCACTGCGCGGTGCCTGGAAACCCGCTGTGTACCTTGGTTACCAGCTCCCTGCATCAGGGCACTGGTATCCAAGGTACACTGCAGGTTTCTAGGCACAGCCCTGCGCCTGGAAACCCGCTGTGTACCTTGGTTACCAGCGGATCGCTGGTCTCCCGCCTGTCACACGCAGCGATGCGTGCCTGTCAGCGGGAGACCAGCGATCAAAAAAATGTCCTGACATTTCAGCGATCAGCGATACCCGGCAGGGGGGCTGATCGTCGCTGAATGTCACACACAGCGATATCGCTGGTGAGCTCGCTGCTGCGTCACAAAACTAGTGACTCAGCAGCGATCTCGCTAGCGATATTGCTATGTGAGACGGGGGCTTTAGTCTTTGTTTGATTAACCTTTTTTTGCCACTGCTTATCAACTCCCTGTGATTACTTTAACCCTTTATTGTAAATACATACCACTGTTATCCCTGTACTTCATCTCAGCACCTGCTTACAGATACATTAGTAAAGACAATCGCTCTGAGTCTGAAAGGGGTCTCATTTCATGAAGATAGAGCCCAAGTATGCCTCATGTAGAGATAGTAACCTAACATTTTGGAGCCTTGTCCAAAGATTACACCATGTAACATTACTCCAGGAATCAATAGCACACTTCTCACTTCTACACAATGCGTGGTTTTGGGCACTAAGATAGACCACCAGAAGCAAATACTTGTGCCATGCTCCACCTATTGCAGCCTTAAATGCATTCTAAAGAGTCAAACTGGTCACCAGAGTAAGGACAGTCTTTGCAAGTTTGGTAGAACCCATACAAAGATTCTTACCTGGACATGCCCTCTAGCAACATCTATATTTTGTTAAGGTACTGTCACACTAAGGCCTCTTTCACACATCTGTTTTTTGTATCAGGCATGATCCGTCGAACACCTGAAGGGACAGATCCGGCACTGAAATAAAAAAAAAACTGATGCAACGGATCCGTTTTGCTGGATCCGACCTGAACTTTTGAACCCAGAAAAAGAGGGTTTTGGATGCCCAGAGACACTGGAAATGTAGTGGTAGTAGTAGACCTTGGTTTCCAGAATCCAGATCAGACTTTTGACAGATTGCACAAAAATCTGATCTGGTTCCATTGACTTCTATTGTTTCCGGCCGCCTGATGCGCCGCTTCAGGCACTATCAGGCGGCTCCGGCAAAAAAAAAAACAAAACGTTACATGCACAGTTGTCTGGCCGCCGGAATGTACATTTCCGCCAGATCCGGACAAAAACGGATACAACACAATGACATCAGGCACGATCCAGCGCTAGTGAAAGTCAATGGTAAAAAAAACGCATCCGGTACCGGATCTGTTTTTTTTACCAACATGCCAGATCATGCCTGATACAAAAAAAATGGATGTGTGAAAGAGGCCTTAGCAAGATCACCAATGAGATTGCTACTGCGTCACAGATTTATGACGCAGTAGCGATCTCATTAGCGACGCAGCTGTGTGTGACATGTAGCGGTGATGTGGCCCCTGCTGAGATGTCACTGATCGCTCATGAACGTTCTGGGCCGTTTTTTGGTCGTTGGTGTCCCGCTGGTGAGCCTGAATTTCTGAGTGTGACACCCTTTATGAACGACTTTACCAGCATCGCAGGCGGGACTAGATTTTCCCAACAACCGCAGAGGTCGTTCTACAGATCGCTGATGAGTTGTGTTTGGAATCTAACTAGCGACCACATAGTGATCGCACTAGCGATCTCGCCAGGTCGTGCCTTTTTATTGAAGGAACTAGTTAAGAAAAGTGTGCTTGTGAACAGCAAACAACCTTACTCCAGGTGTATGCAGATGGTACAGAAGCACTGACAGGCTCTTTGTAGGAAGCTAGTGACATTACATCTGCACGCTTATCAAACTGCAGGAGAGCAGCCTGGAGATAAAGGGAGGAAATTAAAATATAGATCATACCAGAAAACCTTCAGCATCAGACATGAGATCAGGATGAGGGAAGATCACGCACTGCATAGAACCTCCTACCCTGTCTACAAAGCGGTCTTTTCCAATGGCCACCTTTGCATTTCAGAAGCAAAATGACAGCTTCTGAGCAACAGACTTTCTAAGTAACCATTTTAAAACTGAGGCGTGCCTGTAAAGTAGTTTAGCTAAAAGATGTGCAACATTTTGCAAAAGCAATCATTTGTTCCCCCTCAGTTAGAGCTAGCAGGAGGAGTGGGGTTGTTCACACCTGGAGTGGACAGGCTACATAAACAAGGATAAAAGCACAGAGCAAGTACATTATTTTGCTGGGCTGATATATAAAAGCAAGGGAGGACAGCAGCACCCAGGACAACACACACCAGGGGCAAACATTAGTGCAGCTGCACAGGGGCTTAAGAGGCAAAGAGCTCCTTTCCACCGCCAACAGGTGGAATCATGCAGCATCATAACCTATTAAGATCAGTGTAGGGGTCCCATATATTCCTTGCACTGGTGTTTTTTGTCTGCCAGTGCTGCACATCTAGCCTATATTACAGGCAGAGACACTGATGTGGCTGCAAACTACATACAGATGAAAACAGAGGAAAGTTTCAGACTGAAACTTAGTGCAATATTAACCAAGTGTAACCACCATTATGTAGATCAGTCACCCAGCCCTACCATGCCAAAAGGCATCCACAGCCTTTAATGTAGCACTAGCGCAGCCCTGACAATACACTTACAGGACCTTTGTAAAATGGGATATTCCTCTTTTCTGTGTACTGCAGATTGACAGCAATATCCTTATTCACATCCTCCTGTATGGCACTTAGCCTGTACTGTAAACACTCAAGTATTCTTTTAACAATACTATCAGTTTATGACTTGAGCATAATGGTCAGGCCTTACCAAGACATCAGCAAACCATGTCAAAAAAAGGAATTGACATCGCATGCTAGAAAGTCCAGTCAGCTAGCAACTATCTAGACAAGAGGTGGGGAACCTCAGGTCCCTGGGCCAATTACGGCCCTCGATGACCTTTTATCTGCCCCCCGGGCAGATTCTCAGGGACTGCTTTCTTGGGCAGGGAGCTGTATTTTGATTGCTGCCAGCTCATTAATTTCTTCTTGCTCTGTGAGCACACACATGCAGTGTTCTCTACTGAACACTAAAGGACATGCAATGAAAGATTACATCTCGACACCAGTGCCAGAGTCAGGATGTACCTTGTGGGCAGAGTTTGTACAGCCCCGAAGGATGGTATAAATATCCAAATAGCCCTTGACAAAAAAAAAAAAAGAAAAGGAACAAAAGCCACTAAAACCTGCTAATTTTATGATAATATACAAAGATAAAAGACAAAGGCAGGCACACAACAGACATGTACACAGGAAGTTTAGCCCTCTTACAACATGTTACAGAATAAGTTATCAAAACCACTGGCCGGTATCAAGAAGTTATGCATATCTATATACTCCTGGATAAAAGTAACACTAATCTAAATAGAACATTACTTGCTAAAAGTTGCACCCACTAGTGGTTCACTTACAGCCACCCCCTCTACTTTTTTGGGGACATCTGATCATATATTCTTTAATTAAAGAAATTAATAGGATTGGGCTGGTAAAATGGGACTAAAGCAGATGCAAGTAATTCAGAAAGAAAAAAAATCTGTAGACATGTCAGTAAAGGCTGGGTCTCACATAGCGATACACCAGCGATCAGGATCGCTGGTGTATCGCTACATTATCGCTGCCAAACAGGCAGCGATCAGTACAAGCGACACTGGGTAACATCGCTTAGTTACCTGCAGTGTACCTTGGATACCAGCGCCCTGATGCAGGGAGCTGGTAACCAAGGTACACAGCGGGTTTCTAGGCACAGCTCCGCGCCTGGAAACCCGCTGTGTACCTTGGTTACCAGCAGATCGCTGGTCTCCCGCCTGTCACACGCAGTGATGCGTGCCTGTCAGCGGGAGACCAGCGATCAAAAAAATGTCCTGGCCTTTCAGCGACGATCAGCGATACCCGGCAGGGGGGCTGATCGTCGCTGAATGTCACACAGCGATATCGCTGGTGAGCTCGCTGCTGCGTCACAAAACTAGTGACTCGGCAGCGATCTTGCTAGCGATATTGCTATGTGAGACGGGGGCTTAAGAGAGGGAGAGCACTTTGTGTGCTTCAGTCATTCCACTGCTTTGTTGTGGGAAGTATCTTGTGTGTGATAGGGATCTAGAGAGTACAAGTCACTTTAGATTGATTAGTGTTCTTTTATTCATATGTACAATTCATAGACATTCTGGATAACAGTCAATATTTCTAGTATTCTGTAGTGTGCTATAGGAGAGGGCTAAATTTTAGGTGTGGTCTGACTACTAATTATGCATTATCACGCATCCTAGATGGCAGCTGTACAGGGTCCTGCAGGGGAGGAGAGCTTCAGTGAGGAAGTGGATCTGTATTGCATGGGCCCCATGTTTCTTACTCCAGATACTGCTTTGTGTTTTCTGAACTCCCAGATGTAGACCTCTGAGAACAGCATGTTGGGGTAGAAGATGGAGCATCCTTTGAATTAAATTACTAAATTACTACTTTAGTACATAAAGCAGAAACATTGAGCCACAGGGTGCATTGTTGTGTATTAGGGGAATGTTCCCTTTGCCAACATTGTACTGGTACATTGATATACACCATTCCATTATGAGGAGTTAAAGTTAGTGATTTTTTTCATAATGAAAACGTTTCTCCATCCATGGTAGTAACTTTATAAGTGGAGAATAACCCTTCACATGGGGCAATGTTGCAGTACAAGCATAGTTTAACCTTGGCAAGTTAAAAATATTCTAAGTGCAAGACTGAGGCCCCTTCACTTTCAGGATTGGTGGGAGTTTGAAAGGTACGACCCCCACAATCATGGTAACAGCATTAGCAATATGCTAGGAATATCCTTATGTTTTCTAGAATGATCACTGTTGCCACTGACTGAATTAAGCCACATCAGCTTACAGTAAAGTGTTAAACAATTTGCACATCACAATGTATGTGCCAAGATGCAGCAGGTTACTGCTCAACAAACTAGCTGACCTGCAGGTGCAGAGAGACCCCAACTGGGGCAAATGACAGATGTTTGCTACCAAACCCCAGGGGTTCATACTGACAATACCCTTTGTGTGAGGAGACTGCATAACTGGCATGTGGTAAAATCATGAAAGTCACAAGGTTGTGCAAATCAGCCAAAGGATCCTTTAATAACAAGCAAAAAAAAAAAAATATTTTGAGGCAAGGTACTTACAGTGTGATCAAAATAGATTTTAGCCAGTTGCAAAGTCATTTAAATTATTCTGTACACATGAGTGTAGGGTGCTAGAAAGTTTCCTTATTCCACAACCTAAACAATTACAAGATGACCACTTGAATCAGCAGGTAGAGTGAAATCCTAACAGCATATTACAGGCCTTTAGGACTCAGCAGATCAATGTCAACTTTGAGAATTACAGAGGGACATCTGTCAACCTACAGGAGCAAAGCAGGGAGAAGCCACTGGGGACCAGACTCTTGAGCTAGTCAGTCACCAGGCATTAAATGTATGTTACCTGAAATGAGGCAGCATTGGAGTAAAACATGCACAACTGTAGTAATAGAACCAATGTCTAATTCATGTGGCCAGGGTCATGCAGTAGGAATCTGCCATCAGGTTCCTTATTTATTGTTTACTGGTTAAAGGACATTGGACACTTCAGAGTCACATTACGTACTGCAATCTCCAGATCACCATGTAATGGCTCAATAAAAATAAGAGCCAATCAATTTAACTTAATGATACCAAAGAATCATAGAATGTTAAAGTCAGAAGGGACCTCAAAGATCATCATGTCCAACCTCCCCCACCACCCATGCAGGATTCACTAAATCATGCCAGACAGATGTCTGTCCAGCCTCTGTTTGAAGACTCTTAATGAGAACTCCACCTCTTGGGGTGCCTGTTCCACTCACTGATCACCCTGTGAAAGTTCTCTAATATCTAATCTGTACCTTCTTACTTTCCATTTTACCAGCTAAGGTGTATTCTGATGTTCTGCAGCAGATGTGTGAATTATGAGAACACAAAAAGTAGAAAAAATTTATAGGGGTTATGTATATTACAAGACAGATTAGCTTAAAAACTTCAGGGACATTTCAGGGTCAGACAACCTCTAAAGCACCGAGTCACTAGTTTTGTGACGCAGCAGCAAGCTCACCAGCGATATCGCTGTGTGTGACATTCAGCGACGATCAGCCCCCCTGCTGGGTATCGCTGATCGTCGCTGAAATGTCTGGACATTTTTTTGATCGCTGGTCTCCCGCAGGCCAGCACGCATCGCTGCGTGTGACAGGTGGGAGACCAGCGATCCGCTGGTAACCAAGGTACACAGCGGGTTTCCAGGCGCAGGGCTGTGCCTAGAAACCCGCTGTGTACCTTGGATACCAGCTCCCTGAAGCAGGGAGCTGGTAACCAAGGTACACAGCGGGTTTCCAGGCACCGTGCAGCGCCTGGAAACCCGATGTGTACCTTGGTTACCAGCTCCCTGCATCAGGGTGCTGGTATCCAAGGTACACTGCGGGTAACTAAGTGATGTTACCCGCAGTGTCGCTTGTACTGATCGCTGCCTGAGCTGCCTGTTTGGCAGCTCAGCAGCGATAATGTAGCGATACACCAGCGATCCTGACAAGTGCATATCATTGTCGGGATCGCTGGTGTAACGCTATGAGACCCAGCCTTAAGGCGTTAAGGGGAATCTCAGGTTTTTGCTCTGTGATTTGAAAGCAGCATTATGTGATGTAGGAGCAGAGACCCCAATTGCAGCAATCTGTCACTGACCAGAAGACCACCACAGGAATAGGTGTAGTGTCTCCTGGTCAACTTGTGTTTAGCCCTGCCCCCACCACTGATTGACAGCACAATCTATATTAACAGCCACTGATCAGTAATGTGGGCAGGGTTACACAGGGCTCACCATTCAGTGCACGGCTACATCTGCAGTAAAAACAGATTCTATCACAGCTGCTGTGGTACACTAAGTGATACATTGCTGGAATCAGGGTCTGTCCCTACATGCTGCTGTCAGATTACATAGTAAAAGCTTGTACAGACATTTCCTTTACATGCTCTGTAGAGTGTTATGCCAGAGCTCTGAAAAGCAACTAGAAAGCTGTGAAGAGAAAAAAAAAAAAAAACTTGATCAAGGCTCTCC